>CM042161.1:8248839-8318839 GCA_023376005.1 Doryteuthis pealeii | reverse complement strand
GAGTGAGGGAGAGGCCCTCTGTGATTGGATATACCAATCACGTGATGAGCCCAGAAGTTTAGGCGCAATATCCAAAATCCCGGCAGATAGATTCCACCAGCGGTTCCACGAGGCAGCGATTTGAAGGGCTCCAAGAAATCACCCTAAGATACCACTGAAACCATATAACAAATTCTCCACTGTATGCTCCAACGTCTGTAAGTCCCTTAAACTCAGCTTTATATACAGGAAGGACTTTATATTGTTGTTAGTTGTTTCATGTGCTAGCCAATAAATTGGTTGAATTAAAGGAAATATCAATTCCTTTCTTGTTGTTGTTAGTCTTACAATTGAATGCTATACTAACACAATACTACAATTGCTTTCAACGGATTATTATTAGTTAAATGAAACTATATAAAAAAAGATGAAGTCTACAGAGTGGTCTATTGTCGGTATTAGCCGAACAGCGCTAGATTTTGCAATAGTGGAGCGCCAAACCTGCCTTCAGCTCCAAGTATTTTACCACACAGATCAGATTACCCAATCTGTTTTACTCATGCGGTGAGTTGGCGAAGACTGGTATCAAACCTGGAACCTTTAATTCTAGGCGAATTCTCTACCGACTCAGCTAAAACGGTCCCTATGAAACTGTGTACATTATCGGTCACTTTGTTGGAGAGGTTTAGAATATAAATTCCCTGTAGAGTGGTAAGACTCTCTCAAAAGGGGTGTACTGGTTATGACATTAAATGCACTAGTACAACATTTTTAAAAACACCCTCCGGGCGATGTAAAAATAAATTTTTGAAACATATTGCCTGAGGGGTGGGAGTAAAAATTCAATGTCAGCGAGTTTGTACCCTAAGTAAGTAAAATCATCAAATTCATTAAAGGATTAAAAAATAAAACAATTTGAAATGTAAACTTTAAATATGTATTAAATAAAACAAACTATATATAGATATATAATACCAGTCATGTATTTATTAAAACTTGTTTTAAAAAACAATGAGGACTGCCTAGTGTTGCGTGTTCAAATTTTGAGTGTATTTATTCTATGTTATGGCGATTTTGGGTAAAGTGACGTAAGCAGTGGCGTAATTTTTGTTACAGACAAAAACCGGAAGCGAATCTCGTGGATTTTGGGAAATCAAAATATGCTTACAAAGATGGTCTTGTTCCCCAGACTTCTTTAGCGTGATGTTGTGAAAACATGTTTTTGGGTTTTTTTTTTTAATAAATGATACCTTCTAAGATTGTTGAGAAATATTTTATTTACATTCACATCCAAAAAAATCTTCTTGCTTTTTTTTTCTTATTTATTTATTCTATTTTATTTTATTTATTTATTTATTTATTTATTTTTTATTTTTTGCTGTTTTTTTTTAAATTCACCATGAAGCAATGATTAGTGAAAAAGCTAACTGGCGATGACAACAGGACAGTCACTTGGATAGTCTACACTATTTTTTGTCTTGTGATAAATATTAAAAAGATTTATTCTTAACAAATTACTCCCCCATCCACGAATTATATATAAACTTTAAAACAAACTCTTCAAATTCTAATTTTATACAATTTGTTCGAGAAGTCAATACAAGTGTTAAACAAGAATTGTATCTTTTATTCGTATCACAAATAAATCTATCTCCTTTCGTTTTTCTTTCTTTCTTTTTTTTTTTTTTTTTTTTTTTTTAGTTCGAAGAAAACTGAAATGCGACTGCTAATTCAATAAAGCAATTTTTGAAGGAGACAGATGTTTGTAGAGACTTACCTGTCTGACTCTGAAGGAGACAGAGACCTGTCTGACTCTGAAGGAGACAGATGTTTGTAGAGACTGACCTGTCTGACTCTGAAGGAGACAGATGTTTGTAGAGGCTGACCTGTCTGACTCTGAAGGAGACAGATGTTGTAGAGGCTGACCTGTCTGACTCTGAAGGAGACAGATGTTTGTAGAGACTGACCTGTCTGACTCTGAAGGAGACAGATGTTTGTAGACTGACCTGTCTGACTCTGAAGGAGACATATAGACTGGCCTGTCTGACTGAAGGAGACATGTTTATAGAGACTGACTTGTCCTGACTGAAGGAGACCGATGTTTATAGAGACTGACCTGTCTGACTCTGAAAGAGACAGATGTTTATAGAGACTGAGCTGTCTGACTGAAGGAGACAGATGTTTGTAGACACAGCCCTGTGTGACTCTGAAGGAGACAGATGTATAGACTGGCCTGTCTGACTGAAGGAGACATGTTTATAGAGACTGACCTGTCTGACTGAAGGAGACCGATGTTTATAGAGACTGACCTGTCTGACCCTGAAGGAGACAGATGTTTATAGAGACTGACCTGTCTGACTCTGAAGGAGACAGATGTTTAAGGAGGCTGACCTGTCTGACTGAAGGAGACCGATGTTTATAGAGGCTGACCTGTCTGACTGAAGGAGACAGATGTTTGTAGACACAGCCCTGTGTGACTCTGAAGGAGACAGATGTATAGACTGACCTGTCTGACTGAAGGAGACCGATGTTTATAGAGACTGACCTGTCTGACCGAAGGAGACCGATGTTTGTAGACACAGCCCTGTGTGACTCTGAAGGAGACAGATGTATAGACTGGCCTGTCTAACTGAAGGAGACCGATGTTTATAGAGACTTACCTGTCTGACCCTGAATGAGACAGATGTTTGTAGAGACTGACCTGTCTGACTCTGAAAGAGATGTTTATAGAGGCTGACCTCTCTGACTGAAGGAGACAGATGTTTATAGAGGCTGACCTGTCTGACTGAAGGAGAGATGTTTATAGAGACTGACCTGTCTGACTGAAGGAGACAGATGTTTGTAGACACAGCCCTGTGTGACTCTGAATGAGACAGATGTATAGACTGACCTGTGTGACTAAGAAGGAGACAGATGTTTGTATTGATAGACTTGTCTGACTGTTTGATTTACAAAACTGCAATCATTTTACATAAAGCAAAATCTATATAAACTTAAATGCAATCTTTTCCTTTAAGATCTGAAGATCAATTTTTTGGCACCTACAAATCGCAATTTCAGTCTTATTAATGGCACTAAAACTGAAGAACAAAAGAAGAATCGGACCATATGATCTTTAGGCACCCCTTTTGCGATCTCGATTCTTGGGGACATTTTTTCCATTTACACCGTAAAATCCCGTTAATTATTAACAGACGATTTTTAGAGTTTTTTAAAATTATAAAACTACCCCCTAACCCTAACCCCTAACCCTACCCTAACCCTAACCCCTGAAAAACAACCGTATTTTGACGGTGTAAATGAGAAAAGTGTCCTTGTGAGTCGAGATCGCGGAAGGGGTGCCTAAAGGTCATATTGTCCGAAGAATCTTCTGTAGATCGAGGAATTTGACTGCAAAACAAAAAGAACCCCAGAAAAACTCATTTGTTCATATTCATTCCATCTGGATTTATAATTTAAATATTTGATGTGTGCAAAAATTTCAAGCGCCACATTTTTTCAAACTAGATCTTTAGTATTAGTCATGAGAAAAACCCCACCAGCAAAAACCCTGACACATACATATACACCGGTCAAGTGATCTCTCTCACCCTCTTTTCCCTCTGGCTACTGGCTATGACAGACATGCTGGCTGCCAGTCTGGCATACACAACAAACCCTCTCTCTTTCTCTTCCTTCAATTTACAAGTATGTGTTAGTAAAAGTATCAACTAAAAATGTTCCCTCAATGCAAAGAGGTCAGGAGGTGCAACTGCTCAACTTTATCTTGTTCCCATACCAGCAAAAAAGACCATATATAAAAAATTAAACGTAGGTTAAGGGGTAGCAGTAGGAGAAGGCAGGATTATGACGTCAAGAACGAGCTAACAACGATATGAATGCAACAGGTTTTAATACAAATATAATGCACATTAAAAGGGTACAACAAAGAGAAGAAAGTTCATAGTTTAGGTCGGAAAAGCGACCCGAATTTTAGTAAGAGTTCAATTAAAGTTAACAGCACCAAAGTATGGTATAGCCGTAATTAGTTTAGTTGTGGTTGGTTTGGTTTGGTAACAGCACCGTTCGAAGGTATAGCCGTAATTAAGTAGTCGTGGGTTGCAAAAAGTTAATCCTGCTAACAGCCTTTCGGCTGTTTAGTATTAAGGGTGAGCTTGTCCGAAGTTGCATTTAGTCGTTGGCTCCCTAGTTGCTATATCCTGGTGGTTAATAATATATAACCCAAGACGGATTCAACTAGAGAATACTATCTTTTGGCCCTTGAAGGCCACTATCGGCCTTCAAGGGCCAAAAGATAGTATTCTCTCTAGTGCCAGAAGCAGGGTAGGTTGAATCCGTCTTGGGTTATATTCTGTCCGTAGGCCTAATTCATAGGAAGAGAGAGTGCTAAGGGCACTTACCTTGTGGGGGTGGGCCGAAGCCAGCAGTCACCCTTGAATGATACAACTAAAAAGAAGTAGCCACTGTGAAGGCCTTTTATAAAGGATACCACGTGACTAAAATGTTAGGGTAGGCTGCTGCTGATGTGAGTGTTGTATACCCTTCTCATTACTTACTTCTTACTTCTATTCTTCTTCTGTTCTTCTGACATCTTAAGTTCTTCTAGGTCTCTTCTAACGTCTGGACTTCTCTTGGAGACTTCGTGTCTGGTCTTCCATTGGGGATTTCTCTTTATCAGAAGCCCTGTGTCATTGGGCAGTTTTTAGATAATAACACAAGACTTCGATTTATTTTGATCATATTTTATTCTCGAAATCCCCCACCAGCCTACCTGCGCAGATCGAGTCGGAGTGTGTATAACACGTGTATTAGATAGGAATACTTGAAACCATATAATTGCGTGCAAATAATTTGTATTAGATAGGAATACTTGAAACCATATAATAGTGTGCAAATTATGTGTATTAGATAGGAATACTTGATTTGATATATAACTGTATGTCAAGCTCTTGGAAAATACCTAAATGCACACTCTAGCTATGGATAGAATATCAGGGAAGTTGGTGCTCTGTAACCAAGTAAAACAAACCATCCTTGTGGTTCCATAATAGATCAGTTGTGATATTATTCTTTGCTGCTGGTACCATATAACCCAATACAGCTTGTCGTATATTACTTAAAGAGATGGACATTGCCGAATAAATCCATCCTTTTTACCGTAAGAGGGGAATTACTCGGCATGGCACATCGACAAGTTGATATAGGTCATAGGAAATCTTACTTATAACTTTTTATTCCAAACGTTTTTTAACGATGTTGATATAATCTAGTTAGCATTTAACTCGTTCAGTTTAAATTTTAAAAAAATACTCTAACTCTGCCTCTCACTGGTAAGAACTTTTTTATTTATTTAGCGATTCTGCTGTTAAGTGGCTGAATTATTTTATTTATTTTGATTCGGCAAATTTTCCTACCAGAAATTATTTATCATTATTTTTAATGATACGGAGTAAAAATAGAAAATCCTTGAACTCTGACAGAATTTTTTTTTTTTTTCAGTTTAAAGATGTGGGGGTGGAACGCTTTCAAAAAATTCAATGAACATTAATGGCGTCACCTAGATCTACTTTTTTTCTTTTTACTTTTACTTTTTTTTTTTCTGTAATAAAAAAAAATGATGATTCTATATAAACAACGAAATAATTGCATTTGAAAAGTTTTCCGTAATATATCTACTTTTTAATAAATGACCCTCACCCCCCCCCCTCTCTCTCTCTCTCTCTCTCTCTCTCTCTCTCTCTCTCTCTCTCTTCTCTCTCTGTCTCTGTCCTCTCTCTCTTTATATATATATGGTAAATATATATAAATTCACTTTGACAGACACAGGCTGCCCCTTATCTATCACACACACTTATACATACATATACATACATATATATATATATGTACGCACACACACCATTATCATCTAATGTCCAGCTCACACATAAATACATACATACATATATATATATATATATATTTATATATATATATATATATATATATATATATGCGTACCCATATGGGGTTTTATCTTAATTCTACACCTACATAGCCATACACATACATACGATTGTACACAAACATAATCTATTTTTCCAATGTCTGCAGTTTGCGTATACATACGCATCCGGTTTTTTGTGATTTTTCAAAATCTCACACACGCGCGCACGCACACACACACACACACACACACACACACACATATATATGTGTGCTCTTAATGTTAGAGTCACAGAGCAAATATATGAGTAAAGAAATAAAAAAAGACTTAGAGATTTAGCATTATAGTCTATTTCAGGGAGCTTAGACAAATAGTCTAACTCTCCCGACTCATCAGATGCGAATGATGTATCATCAGATGTATCATTCGTATCTGATGAGTCGGGAGATTTAGACATTTTGTCTAAGCTCTCTGAAATAGACTATAACGCTAAATCTCTAAGTCTTTTGTTATTTCTTTACTCACACACACACACACACACACACATATATATATATTATATATATATATATATATATATATATATATATATTTTAAATAGATTGACGACAAAGCAAAAGACTCTCACAGTCTTCTTATTCTCTGTGATAAATTTATTTTTCCTCAAATTAACAAAAAGCCCTGATGAAGATCTATTGAAACAGATCGAAACACTGCAGCGTTGGCGAAATAAACATCACTCGTTTTATGAACTTGGGTTTTTTTTTCAATTTTTCACTATATTACATACTGGTCGATTTCACTTCCAACTTTCTCTTCACACACCACACAACACACACACACATATATATATTCAGGGATTGACATTTTCTCGATTCGTTTAGCCTTACATTTGAACATATATCCCCGCCTAAAATTCATTAATTATTAACTAATTAATTTTTTAAATTAGGTACGACTTCAATTAAGCACATATTCTCCCAAAATTGTCGGCTTAAAGCCATATAAGAATAAAACACATTTGTTTGCTTACTTAACCTCACACACACACACACAACACACACATACATATATATATATATATAAATATATTATATATATATATATGTATATATAATATACATGCACATATGCAGATATGCGTTGTGTCATACAAAGTCTACACGGATTAATTTCTTTGTAGCATGTCACACAGGGTGTGACAAACTGAATATGATGAATATTTACTTTGTGTAACACAAAGCGGCTGACGAACTGCAACAACGAAAAGGGGGGGGGTGTAAATGATCACTTTCTCAAGAATCATTGGCTTGAAAAGGGATCGAATTTCACATCAACAATTTCGGCTAATCGATACACTACGGTTCTTGGTCTGTGGGAATTACGTAATTATCAGTCGGTTTTTTTTATGCCAGGTACCCATGGGCCTCTTGTGTTGTTGTTGTTGTTTGTTCTCTTCTCTTCTTCTTCTTCTTGTCTTCTCTTCTTCTTCTTCTTTGTCTCTCTTCCCTTCTTCTTCTTTTGTTGTCTTCTTCTTCTTCTTCTTCTTCTTCTCTTCTCTCTTTTCTTTTGCTCTCTTCCTTTCTTTCTTCTTCTTTGTCTCTCTTCCTTTCTTCTTCTTCTTCTTGTCTCTCTTCCTTTCTTCTTCTTCTTCTTCTTCTTCTTCTTCTTCTTTTCTTCTTCTTCTTCTTCTTCTTCTTCTTCTTCTTCTTCTTCTTCTCTCTACTTCTTTGTCTCTCTTCTTTCTTCTTCTTCTTCTTCTTTTCTTCTTCTTCTTCTTCTTCTTTCTTCTTTCTCTGGCTTGAGTAATGACCAACTTGAACTCTGTGTCTTCTTGCCTGTTATTTTTTCAACTTCTCCGTTTCATTACACAAATAACAGTCCTTGGCGATGCCGCGCTACATTGTCTTGCAATAGTTTCTGGTGTGCCACCTTCAATTTTTCAGACCACTGGTGCTTTGTACTGTCCACTGCGATGGACGATGTAAAAAAAAAAAAAAAGATTTACCCACTTAAAAAGAACGAAATTTTCCCTCCATTTGAACTAGGTCAGCTGACACAAATTCCTCATTTCTTTTCATGAACTGACTAAGAAAACAGCGACATAATAAGCGACATGTTAAATAGTTTCAGTGATGTTTGAATTCCGGATTTTCTGGGTCACATCCATCTCAACGCCGTGGCCAAGCGATTATCAGTTTTGTCGTCTTCTTACCTCACTTCACGAGAATCCAGAAAATTGGTGCGTGTGTGTGTGTGTGTGAGCGAGTGTGTGCCTGTGTGTTGTGTATGTGTGTGTATGTGTGCGTGTGTGTGTGAGTGTTGTGTGTGAGTGAGTGGTGTGTGGTGTGTGTGTGTGAGAGAGAATTGTGTGTGTGAGTGTGTGTGTTGTGTGTTGGCTGAGCGAGTGGTGGTGTGTGAGAGAGAGAGTTGTTCTGTGTGTGTGTGTGTGGTGTGTTGTGTGAGTGAGAAATGTGAGTGTGTGTGGTGTGTGTGTGTGTGTGTGAGTGAGTATTAGTGTTGATTGGATGTGGTGTGTGTGTGTGTGTGCGAGTGAGTATGTGCTTGTGAGTGAGTGAATGTGTGTGTGTGGTGAGGAGTGTGAGTGTGTGTGTGTGTGTGTGAGTGAGTATGTGTGTGAGTGAGTATGTGTGTGAGGTGTGTGTGTGTGTGTGTTTGTGAGTGAGAGTGTGAGTGATGTGGTGTGAAGTGATATGTGTGTGAGTGTGTGTGAGTGAGTGTGTGTGTGTGTGTGTGCGTGTGCGTGTGTGTGAGTCGTGTGTTTGTGAGTAGACCTGTTCAAAAATCAACTTTTTCCTTTTTTAATACCCTCCTGCATGGTTTCCCATCCTTTTTGGCCTGGAAAAGCCGAAAATCACAACCATTTTTGTCTAAAACATTGGGAACCTTTGCCTCATGAAGCATGAAGTTCTATTATATACGCTGTGTGAGTGAGTGAGTGAGAGTGTGTGTGAGCGTGTGTGTGTGTTTGTGATGCGTCGGTTTATACTTCAATCTATCTGATTAAATGCGAGTTAACTTTGGATTTGATCCTTACGAACTGATTTGGCTGGAAAATAGTTTCATTGGATCCAATCAGCACACTCAATTCCTTCTTCTGGATCAACCTCTTCCGACTAGAAACCTAATGAGACCTTCTCTCCGACATTATGACGGAAAACGAGTGAGATCCGTAGTCAAGCCTCTCTGGAGACCAAAATGTCCTCTGTGACAGGATCGAATCGCTACCACCCTGTCACAAGGATAGTGGTATGTATGATCACGGTTTTTCTCTAAATATTACAGTAATAATTTTCGTTACTGAAAGGAACTGAAAGTTTGAAGATGTCTTTCTATTATCTGCGTTATTCGGACTATTGTCCCCATCTTCATTGTTATGTGTACAACGTTTCGGTCGATATGCCCTCCGGCCTTCTTCAGGTATTTCTTGTCGGACTCGGGAACCTTCTCGGACTCGGGAACCTTCTTTTCAAACTCGGGAACTTTCTTGTCGTAATCGGGAGCCATCACGGAACTTTGAACCTAACCCTTTATTTAATCCACGGGGTATTCCTGTTCTCATTCCGCTAACCATGGCTTGGGTAGGAGTTGTGTTAATTATTTTTCTAACTGCCTCTACTCAGGATTGAACTCGGGATCCAGAGATAACTGTCACTTAGAACTGTCTTAACCTAACTACCTTATCCACTAGGCCATGTGTCCCAGCTATGGTTAGCGGAATGAGAACAGGATACCCCCGTGGACTAAATAAAGGGTTAGGTTCAAAGTTTCGTGATGGCTCCCGATTACGACAAGAAAGTTCCCAAGTTCGAAAAGAAGGTTCCCGAGTCCGACAAGAAATACCTGAAGAAGGCCGGAGGGTATTATCGCCCGAAATGTTGTACAAAAACAATGAAGATGGGGACAATAGTCCGAATAACGCAGATAATACTAATCTTCAAGCCTCATCTGAAACATTCAGAGAAATAGTGTAGAAAACAATAAAGATGAGGACAATAGTCCGAATAACGCAGATAATACTAATCTTCAAGCCTCATCTCAAACATTCAGAGAAATAGTGTAGAAAACAATAAAGATGAGGACAATAGTCCGAATAACGCAGATAATACTAATCATCAAGCCTCATCTCAAACATTCAGAAGAAATAGTGTAGAAAACAATAAAGATGAGGACAATAGTCCGAATAACGCAGATAATACTAATCTTCAAGCCTCATCTGAAACATTCAGAGAAATAGTGTAGAAAACAAATAAAGATGAGGACAATAGTCCGAATAACGCAGATAATACTAATTTCAAGCCTCATCTGAAACATTCAGAGAAATAGTGTAGAAAACAATAAAGATGAGGACAATAGTCCGAATAACGCAGATAATACTAATCTTCAAGCCTCATCTCAAACATTCAGAGAAATAGTGTAGAAAACAATAAAGATGAGGACAATAGTCCGAATAACGCAGATAATACTAATCTTCAAGCCTCATCTCAAACATTCAGAGAAATAGTGTAGAAAACAATAAAGATGAGGACAATAGTCCGAATAACGCAGATAATACTAATCTTCAAGCCTCATCTCAAACATTCAGAGAAATAGTGTAGAAAATAATAAAGATGAGGACAATAGTCCGAATAACGCAGATAATACTAATCTTCAAGCCTCCTCTCAAACATTCAGAGAAATAGTGTAGAAACAATAAAGATGAGGACAATAGTCCGAATAACGCAGATAATACTAATCTTCAAGCCTCATCTCAAACATTCAGAGAAATAGTGTAGAAAACAATAAAGATGAGGACAATAGTCCGAATAACGCAGATAATACTAATCTTCAAGCCTCATCTCAAACATTCACAGAAATGTCTTTCTATATTTTTTGGAATGTGTATCTTTCTTTTTTTGTGTTAGTGAAGCCGAGTCCAATGACACAATTGATGTCCGTGGTAGTTTATCGGCTACAGTGTTATCTTTGCTGATATTAAGCATTTTATTCGGTGGAGAGGGGGGCTATTGGGAAATATAAGTGCACCTGTTGAATTTCACGTGGTGTGTATTTGTCGTGTGTTGTATGTAAGGTGATATTTTGTGATCTGTGTCCACCGTGAATTCACGTCCTTCCAGGATCAGTTCAAAAGTGTCTCATCGACAATCGAACTGCCATTATTTCCCTAGAGAGAAAGTCTTATATTTCTGCTGTGCAGTATTCAATTTAACCTAAAGAAAATACAAAAAAAAAAGATATGGATCAATTTTCTGGTGAATAATTGATCCGATTGTATTTTCAAAGTTCCCCCGTTGTCAGTGTGTGTGTGTTGCATAGCGCCTTCTTCACTGGCACTAAATCTTATTATAATGGAGATTGTGTGTTTTTCTGTCTGTAACCGAAACTATATTACTACTCAAGTCACAATTCCCTTAATTATTTACGTCAAATTCTCCATGATTTCATTCTTTTAAACGTTCAGTTATTAATAAAAATTGTTTTACATTATTAATACTGTTGATCATATCTACGTACTAATAACATGCAACTGTATTTATATATACAACAAAATAGCGATTTACAGTTTAAACGAGAAGGCTAATTTGCATATTGATATTTAAAATGTTATTTTAATAAATATGTGCTTGGTATTATTGATTTCTAATTCTTTGGTTTTATCTTAAGAAATATAAACAAAAATCTCGTGGATAAATCTTAAAAGAAATTTATTTACCTGTAATATTATCCTGTACTCCCTATTTAACCAAATAGTTAAATTAGGAAAATTTACCAATGAAACAGGGAAATGAGGAATAGTTAGTTTCAAAGTTGTTCTATTTTTCGATTATACCCCCTCTGTTGCAGATCTTTTTTATCTGCATTCTTAGTCGTTTCTAATTTAATATGATATTATATCGAAACTTAAATACTTGCACCCGGAGGTGCATATATTTGCTAGTAATTATAATGTTGCATCTGTCGATTTACTTCCATTTTTTTCTTCATACGTTAGCTCAGTCGTAGAGCGATCGGCTAGAAACCACAAGGTTCCTAGTTCGATACCGGTCCTCGCCAACTCAGCGTATGAGTAGCACAGGGATCTGTGCGCCGACCCGAAAAAATCTCCTCTTGGTAAAAAATATACTCTGACCCCCCGACGACTTATATATATATATAATATATAATATTAATATACCAAACTTGTTGGTAAACCCTTGTGGTAAGAAAAACCCCGGTAAATAATTTTGTTGTAAAAATATACTACCAAACATTACCTGGGGGAAAAAAATTGCAAAAAATAAAAGACCAAGATTAGTCGAACCAACCGAAAATAATCGATTGATACTACAATACTTGGCCAAAAGAAAAAAAAATATATATATATATATATATATATATATATATGAAAAAGAAAAAATATATATATATATAAACCGCCAGGATACGATAAAGCTAAAAGTAAAAGAGTGTTCAATACCTAAGTAGAGCAAATGATAGTTAAACCCAATGAGTCAGTTTTGCTTAGTGCTCTTCAGGGCTAAGATCTGTTAGTAGGTATATCTGACTCATTAGGTTTAACCTATATATATATATATATATATATATATATATATATAATCTACTCTACATATGTTCATACAAAATGCTACTGAAATGTTTGTGGAATGTTGACCACAAAAAAATCCCAAAAAACAATGATTTATTCCAATATAATTTCCACTGACTCTTTTGAAAATCTAAGTGTACTGGCTTACAAAGGATTGTAAAATTAATTCATATGCAATATCACCAACACAAGTTGCATAATCTTATTATAATGGAGATTGTGTGTTTTTCTGTCTGTAACCGAAACTATATTACTATACAAGTCACAGTTCCCTTTAGTTATTTACATCACATTCTCCATGATTTTATTTTTAATTTAAACTTCAATTATTAATAAAATTGTTATACATCATTAAGACTGTTGACCATATCGACATACTATAAACATGCAATTGAATTTATATATACAACAAAATAGCAGTTTACAGTGTGAACGGGAAGGCTAATTTACATATTGATCTTAAAAATTTGATTTTAATAAATATGTGCTTAGTATTATTGATTTCTAATTTTTTGGTTTTATCTTAATGAATATGAGCAAAAATCTCAGGGTTAAAATCTTAAAATAAATCCATTAACAAGAAGAAATAACTGTAAATTTATTCTTTACTTCCTATTTTAACTAAAGAGTTGAATTAGGAAAATTTACCAATGAAAGACGGGAGTAATGGAAAATGATGGAAGAGTTTGTTTTCAAAGATGTTCTATTTTTCGATTATACCCCCTCTTCCAAATCTTTTTATCTGCATTCTTATTCAGTTTCATTAGCCTTTCTAATATAATATGAAATTTCATTATATTAAAACTTAAATACTTGCACTCGGAAGGTGCATATATTTGCTAGTAATTATAATGTTGCATACCTCTTTCTTTAATTCTATTTCTTGGCCGTCTTTAGTATTCTGATCGTCTTTGGTATTTCTTCTATCATCTTGACTTGGTCTGGCATCTTCTAAGATCTTGCGTCTGGAGTTGACTTGGGGACTTCGGTCTGGTTTTCTGTTACTATGTTCTTGCTGGCTGGCCGTCATTTCTTAGTCTTGTTACCAAGACATTCATCAACCACAAGAACATATTACTTACACAAACTTTTATTTCCTTAACTATACATTTCATGTAACTAGATATCTGACTAACATAGCGCGCGTGAGTTCCAGTTT
This sequence comes from Doryteuthis pealeii, assembly GCA_023376005.1. NCBI lineage: Eukaryota > Metazoa > Mollusca > Cephalopoda > Myopsida > Loliginidae > Doryteuthis > Doryteuthis pealeii. The sequence continues at coordinate 8,305,168 of CM042161.1, read as the reverse complement.
AGGCAGGACCTAAAATGGCTGACTTCTCTGCCTGACGTCTAACTGGGGACCGAACAGGTCCCACGTGACTTCACGTATTTTGGCGGGCTTCTGTAATTTTCCATGGAAGGACCCGGCCATGGTATGAAAAGGGTCATCCCCTCAGAATTACAGGGGATTGACAATAATCTTATGCAACCGCATCGATTATGTAACATGTGTTTATCATTATCATCTTTGATGTAAAAACAAAAAAGAAAGCTTTGTAAAGACAGGACAAATTCAGCGTGGCTAAAAGCTTTAGCTGCTTGTCCCTTATATATTTACTTGTCTCTTATATATTTACTTATATATTTACTTGGCATACCCAATTTGTCGTCTGCTACAAATTTTAAAAACGAATTAAAATTAATCAAATCTATTATTTACGGTCAAACTTTTTCGATAAGTAGTCATTATGACCATCATTAAAAAAAAAAGAAAAATTATCATTACATATGCAGTTTATTTTTAATAGATTTAAAGGCATTTGTTTTGGTCAAGTTCGATGTGATCCGCCATTCTGCCTCTTTTTCAATGGTTTTAGGCGCTTGTTTACAATTTTAATGTAACATTCACGATTGCAAAAGAATTTACCAAAAATCAGGTAATTATCCGATTTTAATGAAATTTTCAGTATTGATTTATCAATTAATGAATTTTATAATGCATCAGTTATTTTATTTCAAAACTTTAATTTAGTATTTTTGCTATGAAAAATTAATATATAAAATTTATTTAAAGTATGAAAAACCTGATGTTAAGTTTAAAATGTTATATTTTTAGATTCTAAAAATAAATATCTATTTAATGCAAACCTTATTCTTTTCGAAAAATATATACGTTTTGAAGAAAAACTCGATTGGAAATGTACCTCCTCCCCTTTTTAAGCAGAAAAAAATATCAATGTATAATTGTTTCTAAAAATAAATATCTATTTAATGCAAACCTTATTTTATTACATCAAAGTATACTTTTTGAAAAAAAACTCGATTGAAAATGTACCATTCATAAGTTCGGTCTTTTATCTCATTATTTATACTGTAATTAGAAAACTATGAGACCAACTTGAAAAAAATGTTACGCCCCCAACATAATTAAGTGACCTAAAAAAAAATTAGAAAGTTTTGAAATAAAATATATAATGCATTATAAAGTTCATTCATTGATAAATAAACACTGAAAATTTCATTAAAATCCGATAATTCCTTGATTTTTGGTGAATTATTTTCTGTGGGGTGGGTGGGGGGACTAAAGTCATTTTGTCAAAAACGCAGTTTAGCCTCATTTTGGATATACCTAATATTTACAAAACCCTATTCCGTCACAAACAGGATGCGACGCAAGGTCAATTTTTAAGCGGAGTAAAGCCGGTTTGAAATCAATCTTCCTTCTCCTAAATGAGTTGCCTTACCAAGGCTAAAAAACCGTCCTATTTACTGCCGCCTTGTCGGTGGGGCATTAGAATTACCGACTGCACTTCTGCTGAGTGATAAGACTCCCCAAATGGAGCCACCTGTTGGCCGTGAATGGCGACCCGTGATGCTTAAGGATAGAAGCCAGGTGGTTGAGCATTCCATGACATGCAATACTCCACTTTGGTCCTTACTTAGGCTAGAGGGGCGGTCGGAGAGGCCACCTCCGATCAATCGGCTGGTCACGTCAAGCCCTAGCACCTATATGATTGCCCCAACCCTATTGCCCTTACAGCAAGCCCCAACCCTTTTTATCACATGGGTGCTAGAAGGCGGTGTCTGGGGGTCTACATGTCCTGGGAATGACGTTAAACTCTATCCGTTTATACTAAATATATTTTCTTGATTCTTTATTCTTTAACAAATAAAGAAAATATATTTAGTATTGTAAAATAACGGGTGCAAGAAAAATAAAACATTTATTGCAAAAACACGGACATAAAATGAGGGTTCAGTTTATTTTATGGTAGGAATTTACGAGGAAATTGTTCTTTTTTACCAACAATTGGACATCTATGTATGTATTAACTCGACCCCTCGGCCACGGACGGGGTGTCGCATAAGATCAATTTTAAGTGGAATAATTCTGGTTTGAATTCAAAATTCTCCCAGACTGGTTGCCTAACTAAGGCTAAATAACCCAGATGGGCGATTGGTCTGTGTACGTGTCTGTTAGCCAACGCACCAACGTTTAAACTTTGTTTCCGGCTCCCAAAACCACAAACAGATTTCGGTCGCTTGACTCAGGAATTTGTTTATTTTTTTAAAAATAATTTAAACTCGTATGAGTTAATTATAGCAGCTAAACATCTGAGAATTGGAACTGTACTTTTGCATTAATTCTATCGTCTGCGTAAGTTTTACTATGAACGAAGCAGCTTTATTTTATATATATATATATATATATAATATATATATATATATATATATATATAAGTCAGATGAGTAAGAATTACCGACACAGGTGTTTCTATTCAGCATTCACTCTGTAATGAAAATGCCTTCATGATTAAATCGGTCACTTTTTCATGTAAATTAATCCAGCAATTGTTCTCTTTAATAGTTTGTGCAACCTTTAATACAAATAATAAAAAGCGATAAAATTACAAGAAAATTTGTTCCGTTTCATAACTAAACACAAAACACAAACTAAAGATCAATATAATATAGGGATACCCAAAATGAGACTAAATTGCATTTTTGACAAAATGACTACGGAAAATAATTTACCAAAAATCAGGGAAATATCGGATTTTAATGAAATTTTCAGTGTTTATGTATCAATGAATGATCTTTATAATGCATTATTTATTTTATTTCAAAACTTTCTCATTTTTTTCAGGTCACTTATTTTTTTACTCCCCTTTATGTTGGGGGCGTAAGTTTTTTTTCTCAAGTTGGTCTTTCCGTTTTCTAATTACAGTAAATAAAGAGATAAAAGACCGAAGTTATGACTAGAAACAAACATTTTTTTTTACGGTGGCTTTTCTATGAGAAAATAAGTACCGAAAATCGAAAAATAGAATGTAAAAAATAGTAAATAATTAATTTTTTGGAGATTTCTTTTTTACTCATTTTGATAATTATTTAATTGGCTATTATTTTATAAAAGAAAAAATTATACATTGATATTTTTCTGCTTAAAAAGGGGAGGGGTACATTTTCAATCGAGTTTTTCTTCAAAAAGTATACTTTGATGTAATAAAATAAGGTTTGCATTAAATAGATATTTATTTCTAGAATCTAAAATATAACATTTTAAACTTAACATCAGTCTTTTCACATTTTAAATGAATTTTATATATCAATTTTTCATAGCAAAAATACTAGATTAAAGTTTTGAAATAAAATAACTGATGCATTATAAAATTCATTGATTGATAAATCAATACTGAAAATTTCATTAAAATCGGATAATTACCTGAATTTTGGTAATTTTTTTTCCATCCCAAATGTTATTTTAAAAATGTAAACAAGCGACTAAAACCATTGAAAAAGAGGCAGAATGGCGGATCGCGTTGAAATTGACCAAAACAAATCCCTTTAAATCTATTAAAAATAAACTGCATATGTAATGACATTTTTCTTTTTTTAATGATCGTCATCATGTTACTACTTATCATTTTAGACAAAAGTTTGACCTTAAATAATAGATTTAATTAATTTTAATTAGTTTTTAAAAAGCTAGCAGCCGACAAAAATGGGTATCTCTAATATAAAACGACATTCCTATCTGAGGGGATCAAAATTCAAAAATTACCTCAACGAATTTGAATAAGTTAGCTACACCCAAAAAAAACTTTTTAAAAAACAAAATGCTTTAATATTTAAAAAAAAAAACTTTTATAGTATCCATTTTTTTTTCATATTCGATGGTGGGCTGAAAATTTTATATGATGACATCAATGCTGCAGTTTTTATCTATAGGATCTAAGTACTGCAACACCGATGAAAGATGTGTGTGGACAGCAAGAGGAATTACGTTTAAAAATAAACCTCATTTGGTTATAATAATAAAAAACGATCAAATTTCAAGAAAATTTTGTTTTATTTCACAACTAAACACAAAACACCAAATAAAGATCAATATAATAATATCAACAATATTCCTATCTATCGAAATTAAAAAAAAAATACCTCAACGAATTTGAATAAGTCAGCTACACCCAAAAAATCTTTAAAAATAAAAAATTTAAAAATGTTTTAATATTTTTTAAAGCTTTCAAAGTATCAGAGTTTTTGGTTTTGTTTTGTTTTTTGGGTTTTTTTTTTTCATCTACGAGGGTGAGCTGAAAAGTTTATATGATGACGTCATATGCTGCGGAAGATGACTTTTTTTACCCATAGGATCCAAGCACTGCAACACCGATGAAAGAGGTCTGTGGACAGCAAGAGGAACTATGTTTAAAAAAAAAAAAAAAAAAAAAACTCATTTGGTCACATTCCACAAGAGTATCTTGTTCAGCCTATGAACTTTTCAGCCGACCCTCGTATTCAGATGACCTGGTTTTTGCAATAAAATGTTGCGTGTAGTTTTCTTATCAGTCGACATTTTCCCATCTTCGTCTATTCAATTACAATAGAAAAAAGAACCTAGTGAAAATCAAACTCGCCTGTAATGGCGTCTCTCTCTCTCTCTCTCTCTCTCTCTCTCTCTCTCTCGCGGACTCGCGACCGACCTTCTCATATTATCATAATGTTATTAATAGAGTTTTTCAATATTTGTATTTAAATGAAAAAAAAAAAAAAAAAGCTAATGTACACATCTGTCACCAGCCACAGAGAAGATATGACATAAATAATGAAAGCTTTATTATATATGTTTATTATTTCATCAGAAATGTCTTGGCCACTAGAAAATAATAAATTTAAAAAAAAAATAGGTTACCGCAATTGACAACTTAATAATTTTGTTTTATGTATATAAGACAAAATCCTAAAATAAAACTTGTCCAAAACGATGAAGTCATTTATGTTTGAACAAATTGTGTTTAAAGTGTAAAGTCTTCTTCTTTTTTTAGGGCAGTACTTTAGCTGATGTAAAAAATAAAAAATAAAAAATAAATAAATAAAAAAGAGGAAAAAAGAGTTTCAAGAAAACAACCTACTTAGACACAGTATCAGTTAGTGAATTGCAAACGACCATATGTCCAACTTTTACTACCATCCTCTGACTAAACTGAGGGTGCGGCGAGTGGTGAATTGAAGAGAAATAATTTTTTCTTCGGTCAGCCATCTTTGACAAACAGGGCATCTTTTCATAGAAGGCCGAGAGAAACACATTAATTTATTGTACGTTCACGGGAAGTAGATGGGCCACGTTTTATCAGTACTGAGTCAGCTTATGACTCAAGTTGTTAGTTGTATTGACTTTTATAAATTTGATAAGCAGTCTTTCGGTCGACTCTTAACTATAAACATAGATGACTCTTGCTTGCAAAACGTCCACTACAAACTGCATGCCTGTTAGATTTGTCGCCGCCTCACTGAGGGAGAAAAAAAAACATACAAATATCAAATTGGGTAATGAAGGACTATTTGCTCGTAAATTCCTACCATAAAATAAACTGAACCTCCATGTTATGTCCGTGTTTTTGCAATAAATGTTTTATTTTTCTTGCACCCGTTATGTTACAATACTAAATATATTTCCTTTATTTATCTTAATATTCACTTCAATGTATATATTCTAAAAGCTTTTATTTTGTGAGAATGCTTAGTTGTAAAGCGGGGGTTCGTTTTTACACTTCAACTTTTTACTCGTAAATTCCTACCATAAAATGCCCAAGCCTAATTTTATGGCAGGAATTTACGAGTAAAAAGTTGAATATTACTTTTTGTTGTTGTTATTTCTTTTTTTTTTTTTTTTTGGCTTTGGTACTCTAAAATAAAAACGTCATATTTTAATCATCGTCGACGAAAAATCAAAATTACGGTCATAAAAGGAGGATCCAATTTTTGCCTAAATTGTAAAACGAGACCCCACTTTAAAACTAACATTCTCACAAAATAAAAACTTTTAGAATATACACATTGAAGTGAATATTAAAATAAATAAATAAAATATATTTAGTATTGTAACATAACGGGTGCAAGAAAAATAAAACATTTATTGCAAAAACACGGACATAAAATGGGGGTTCATTTTATTTTATGTAAGGAATTTACGAGCAAATAGTCCTTCATTACCACGTTTTATTTCGATCATGTCTTTATTTCTATGAATTTCTTCCTAGCAAATAATCTCTATCAAAAAAAAAAGTTTCAAGTTTCTTCCAGTTCTATGAATAGAAACGGACTACAAACAAAAAGAACTTTGTTTTCAAACCTGAATTCAGTCTGAAAATAAAAGGCATTTCTAATAATGTTTAATTTACCCACGGAACATGATTGTTCTGAAAAAACAAAACAAACAAAAAAAAAACACCCAACATTTTTTTTTATAATACAAACCTTAGAGGAAAACTATTTTTTGCTGTAAACACTCTGAAAGTTGATTAACGTTTTTTTTTGCTTTTAAAAAGATTATTTAAAAAATAAAATAAAAAATAGGTGAACTGTGAAGTAACACTAGTGTCTGTTAATTTTAATTTACATTATTTCATTTACCAGAGAAACTAATTGTGTGCATCTCTCTCTCTCTCTCTCTCTCTCAACAAATTTATTCGTATTTTAATGTTTGTTTATATTTTAAACAATGTAGATATGTTTTTGTTTTGACAGTCAAATTCTGTGTATAGAGTGAATAATTAAACAAACATTGTTATTTTTTTAATAATTCTCATTTTCTCAACATAAAATAAATGCCTGTGAGAATGGAGTATATCTCCAACCCATACACAAGATACTAGCGTTTGTATTAGCAGATTTTATACTTTCAATTATAAAATATATAAATTACACACAATCTACAACTTATTCAATCATGTATTTTCATAATAATAATGATTATTAATAACTATTTAAATAATACAATTCCAGAAACTTTTCTTTCGTCTCATTTTTTTTCACTTGTAATATTCTACAAGTGAGCAATTTGGAATACCGGCTTTTGTTGACTTGGATGACACTGGCGGTTTCTTAAGTCGAATGCAGTTACCGTTTGAAATTGCCGCCAATTAATGGACAGGGATTAGGAAGAGCCTCGTTTTGAAATCAGAATTTTTTTTAAAGTTTTTTTCAATTTCCATGAAAAATTTTTTTTTTATTCGGAGATCCTCTAGCGAGGGATAGCAAGTCAGCCCGAAAGGGATAATTTTAAGTAGGATAAAGCCATAGAGCGAAAGAGGCATTTTGGCGTAAATAGGCTGCGAAAGGAGAGAATACCAGGTTTATTTTTGGAATGGATCGGTCAGTGAGTGAACCTAGCTAAATAGATCCATGTAGTGGTATGACCAGCTTTGTTACCCCCCCAAAAAAAAAAAAAAAACGGCTACATGCCGAGTTGTGACACTTCATATTCACTTGTTATTTTTTGAATAAAGAATTTGGAGTGAGTACATGAGTGTGCTCACTTCAAATATTGCAAGTCAATCCGGGTTCTTTAGCCTTGGTTGGCAATCAGTCTAGGATAACTCTGAATTCAAAACCATCAGTTGGAGTTCAAACTTATCCTGGTAACGACACTGATTCCAAGCTCAGTCAGATCTTACGTTTCCTTGAAGAACATCCATATTGATTGGGGAGACTTACTGTATGGATAACTGCCGATATTCCATACATGTGGGCCACACATGTGAAGCTACACCTTATGTAACGGTTATAGTTGTAGGAAATGGAATCGGCAACCTATATTCAAATCCTTGCGCGTGGTGTAATGGTTAAAGTCATGGGAATGGACTCGTCGCCACGAGTTCAAATCCTGGACGCGGTAACTGCATTTCACTTAGCAATACGGGAAAGGTATGAATCCAATTCTCCCTCCAGCTATTAACAGAGGAGACCGGGCTCTTTAACCTTGGTTAGGCAACGGTTAGGAAAGGAAACTCTGAATTCATATGTAATACCTTATTCAATTGACCTTGTGTCCATCCTGCTCTGCGTTGGTAAATATTTATTCAAACCTTGACGAGGCCATTTCTTTCACTTCGTGTTAATATCCTCGGGAATGGCATGAATCAATCTGTTGTCCTCCCCCAATCCCTGGGAAATAGTAAGGTAGACTGAGTTCTTTAGCTTTGACTAAGCAACCAGCCCAGGAGAAGGAAGTTTGAATTCAAACCAGTTTTACTCTGCTTAAGAGTTAACACTGTATTACATCCTGTCCGTGGCGGAGTTGGGTAAATGCATATATCCAGGCACAGATCCAGGGGGTCTTGTCTAGCTAACATTAATAACCTTCAGTCGTTTTGATTTTCTTACATGTGTTGAAGGATGTGCAAGAAATGTCATAGAAATGATATATATATATATATATATATATATATATATATATGTGTGTGTGTGTGTGTGTGTGTGTGTGTGTGTATATATATATATATATATATATATGGGAGAAATAAGAGGAAATTAAGCCGACAGTATGTTCGAGAAAGGTAGACAAACACGGGATGTTGTAGAAAATGGATGTTTATTGAAGTTAGTAGTGTCGACGTTGTAACGTTTCGGTCTGTTCTGGACTCATCGAGAGAGAAGCAGAAAATCATTTTCTGCTTCTCTCTCGATGAGTCCGGATTAAAAACAAGCTCTTATGAATTTTTTTATAAATCGAAATATTGTTCAATATTAGCTATGAAAATTATATAAAATATTTTCACTTTAACAATATTATGTGTTTTCATACCCTTTTATATATATATATATATATATATATATATATATATATATAAACCCCGAAAAATACACCATCGTTATTGCATTTTATACCATGCAAACGACACAAGCCGGCATTGTGATGCAGTTATTAGCTAGTCAGTCTTTAAGACTATTGTAGTAACCCTCAAATGTCACTGGCCTTGAACCAGACTAAGCTAAGATTGACGTATACCCACATGAAAAACTTTCAAGTTTAGAATAAAATAAAACCCCTTGAGCAAATCCTAGACGACTCAAAACTTTTGATTTTTATATTTTTTTAAACTTAAAAGAATATTGTAGTAACCCTCAAATGTCACTGACCTTGAACCAGACTAAACTAGGATTGACGTATACCCACATGAAAAAATGTCAAGTTTAGATGAAAATTGAGCAAATCCTAGTTAAAATTTTTATTTTTATATTCTTTTAAGTTTAAAGAAAATGGACCATATGACCTTTAGGCACCCCTTCCGCGATCTCGACTCGTGGGGACACTTTTCTCATTTACACCGTAAAAATCCGGTTGTTTGTTAGGGGTTAGGGGTTAGGGTTAGGGATTAGTTTTATAATTAAAAAAAAACACTCTAAAAATCGTCTGTAAACAATTAACTGGATTTTGATGGTGTAAATGGAAAAAATGTCCCCACGAATCGAAATCGCAAAAGGGGTGCCTTAGGGTCATACGGTCCAAGAAAATAAAAACCAAACATCTCAAGAAAAATTGTTTTTGTTTTTTTTCTTTTTTTTTACAAAACACTCAATTGCTGTTAAAGTTTGAAATTATGGAAAATGGACGAAGAAAATTGTTGTGAAAATAAAAAAAAATAAAAATAAAAAAAAAAAAAAAGTAATAAATAAATGATTAAAGAATGTCAAGATGTAAATTGTAGACTTTATAAAAACGGTTCGTCGTTGATCATCTCGCTCGGAAGTTATGTCAGTGAGTAAAGGTCACCTTTTCTTTTCTTTTTTTCAAGGATTGGATGGAGTGAGAAAAATAATAAGCAAAGGATTTCCTAGTTAGAGTTGGAAAAATAGTTCCTGGGGCGGAGGAGGAGGAGGAATTCGTGTGAGAGGGCAGCTCGGCCTTCTCACGCTTTTTTTTGTTTTCTTTTTTACAATGTGTGTGAAAGTTGACATTCTTGAAGATTTCATTTACATGTCTAATCGAGAAAGAACTCGTCTCGCCTCTGACTAACCACAATCATTGACTTTATACAGTTCGTTGCATAGTTTACCTGTGGTCTGCACTCTCAATAGGCAATAAAACGCACACATTTTTTAAATAGCTATTTGCAAAACACGCTCTTTTAATTCGAACGGAGATTGTTAAAAAATATTTTAAAACGTCAATAAAAAATTGAAAATTAACTTTTTAGTGTTTTATTTTACGTTTAATATAAAGAACAATTTCAAGTTTATGTATTATAAAAAAGAAAAAACACATTTCTCTTACATAAAACCTAATTTTTGCATTTTAAAGTAAATTCCAGTAAAAACCCGCCATTTCTTAATCTTTGTTGACATAAATAACGCATCTTGACGTGTGCACTATTTTTTGTATGGAGTCTCGTACGTATGATTTTTCTGAAGCAAAAACGGGAGAATTATTTGTTTCCAAATAAAATAATAGATTTCTTCAAACACTGTTTGGGTTCTCTTTCACAGAGTATAAGTATGCACGCGTCACGTATTCGAACCTGTTTACCCATTACACACCAGTGAAAATGACAACTACGTTTGTTTCCCTTAGATGCGTTCGTAATCATTCTGACGACAATTTTTAATTCAAACATTATTTTCAAAAATTCATAAAAATAAAAATGTTTTATATTATGTCATTATTTTTAGCGAGATATGTTTTATACAATATTTTCTTTGATTAAATAAATACGATTTTGCTTGACAGTAAACAAAAGTATTTATTTTACATTTTATAAATGTTTAAAAATCTCTGAAAATCTCTGAAAAATAAAATAAAAATGTACACAATACGAATTTTTAATATAAAATTCTTTTGAAAATAATCTAACAATTAAAAAAAAAAGAAAAAAGATACATATTTTTTCTTATTTACGAGATTTTAAGTTTCAATGTTTAAGATGCCCTATTTCAAAAACTGTTTTATTAGAGAATTATCTTTTTTATATATATGTTATGTCATTACATTGTCTTTCCAAAAATGTAAAATTTATTTATATACTATTTAAAAAAACAGATCTTTGTTGGGGGGATCAATACGCGAAACAAAAACTAACGAAAACAATTATTAGCCTTTTTAATTTAGTAAAAATTATTTACAATAAAGTTAATCTTTTATTACTTTATAAACCGAAAGTTTTATTAGAATCGGATCGTTAGTTTATTTTATATGATTTTTAGAAGAATTTCCTATGATCACCCTTTTATATAGTAGGCAAGAATTTGCACATAGCTATTTTAAAACTATCATAAAGATTCTTAAACTATCAAAGATTTCATTAAAAAAAACAACTTGTAACTAAATGGAAATGTGGATTTTTTTTAAGGAAACAAGTGAATTTTTTTTTTTTCATAAATATCAAAAGTTATTAAAGTTTTTGTAAAGACTTAGATTTACATATGAATTGCTGAACATTTTCCGTTTTCGTTGTCTTTCATTAAAGGAATGAATAAATTTCCTTAGAAGACAAAAGGAAAGACGCAAAGATTTTTTTTTTTAGAAATGCTGGTATTTTTTATCTTATAAAAAAAAACAGTTTTACCAATTTTATTCGTTCTTAACACTTAAATAAAATAAAAAAAAATATAAACGGATAGATTTGATGATAACAAATCCGAAGAAGTGTTCAACATAAGACGGTCCTTCGAAAGGAAATGGTCAGTTTTTCCTTTTCGTTTGGATATTATTATTTTATACTAACAAAAGTTTTTTTTTTTTCTTTCTTGAAAAGCAAAGTATTACATAATAGACAAAGGAACTTAATAAGATAAATTCTAAAATGTCCTTCTTCTCATTAGATATCTTTTAAGTGGGTAATGATTGATTGATTTTAACGGCATATCAACCTGCCAAGCGTTATTTTATGCTTAGAGGTTAGGGAATTGCTTGTTTGTTTTGTTTTGTTTTACGGCATATCAACCTCAGTGGGTCATTTAATGCCGATAAAGTTTTGAAATAAATCAATTCTTAATGGATAATACAATTTTTTTATAAATACATTTTTCTATTTAGCCCATAATGGGACCCTAACAGGTACTACCACTCCGGGTCAGAGTGGACCAGGGAGCAATGGTGATGAAGGGTGCTCCACATTCCCCAAACCTCCAAAACTGGAACCTCACCATCAGATAGAGTTTAACGTCATTCACAGGACATGTAGACCCGCAGCCACCACCTTCTAGCATCCATATGATAAAAAGGGGTTGGGGCTTTCCATAAGGACAATAGGGTTGGGAAAATCATATAGGTGCTAGGGCTTGACGTGACCAGCCGATTGATCGGAGGGGGCCTCTCTGACCGCCCGTCTAGCCCAAGATAGGGCCAAAGTGGAGTATTGCATGTCATGAACTGCTCATCCACCTGGGCTCTATCCTTAAGCATCACGGGTTGCCACCCACGGCCAACAGGTGGCCCCATTGGGGGAGTCTTACCCCTCTGCAGAGGTGCAGTCGGTGCATTCTAACGCCCCAGCCTACAGGGTGGTAGGGGATTGCGTTTATTGTACGCTCAGATTTGTATTTGTTTCTTAATGGTTTTTGTTTGTTTGTTATTTGTTTGCTTGTTGCACACGGTCCTATTGAATACGAATAATTTTCGAACATATCTAATCGGCTCATAGATGTGAACCTGGGAGTAATGATAATGAATGGGTACTCCATACTTCTTAGATCCCCATGCAGTTTAGTGTTAAATGCTGTGTTTAACTCTTAAAATCCTGTTGAGAATTTTTTAAGTCCAGAGCCTCATTCCTATAAGGATTTATAAAAAAAAATGGCTAAAAATGGCCTTTTCATTTAAAGTTACCTGTTATTTCCCTTAAATCAAAGACTTCTAAATATGTTTAATATTACATTTAAACAAAGTCCAGATCCCCATTCCTATAAGGATTTATCAATAAATGGCTAAAAATGGCCTTTTCATTTCAAGTTACCTGTTATTTCCCTTAAATCAAAGACTTCTAAATATGTTTAATATTACATTTAAACAAAGTCCAGATCCCCATTCCTATAAGGATTTATCAATAAATGGCTAAAAATGGCCTTTTCATTTCAAGTTACCTGTTATTTCCCTTAAATCAAAGACTTCTAAATATGTTTAATATTACATTTATACAGGCTATCGTTTGGGGTGCATTAGGAAAACAAATGTGATTTCCAGCCGGGTGGAATGAGGTGGTATAGGATGTTAAGAGTTAATTGAAAGTGTGTATCAGGAGAACATATCAAAACACAACAAAATAATTAAAATACAAAAAAATATTCAGTAAAAGCAAATTAGCATATTTTGAAAAATGAATGCAAATGGTCAACTTAGAAAAACACCAAAATGTTATTCATTAAAATTGGCCTTAGTATCAAGGACGGTCTCAGTCCAACCCCAGAAGCTGCTTCATGATATTTTCCACGTACCCCACTTGTACGGGTCAGGCACAAGGCCCTATTTATGTGGGACCACCCACAAGCCGAGACTCATGGGTGGCGGGTGAAAAATTGCGTCGATCCCGTCGGCATTCCCCCTCAAGGGGGCGCCTCAGGCGCTGGGCAATAAACCCAGCCCTGACCCTTTAAATCGAGGGGGCAGGTGTTGCCTGGGGGATAGCCCCCTGGGATCGACGCCGTTAATTATAGCACTCCCCACCCAACGGGCGGGGCTGCATGATGTTCGAATTAAGTGGATCTCGTTCATATTAACTAAAATGTCTACGATGGCAGCTTTCAAAAAATGATTGCTTATTTCCTATAACTCCAACCTAAAAAAGGGGAACCACTCTGAATGAATTTTATCTGTTAATTAATCTATCCATTATTTTCCCATTAAACTGACCCTAACCCTTCTTTTTTTCATAGTAAAAAAGTAAAGTCGGGGTGGCCTAAAGTCGGTATCAGCCAGTCAGCGAGGGAGTCTATCCCCTTTTCAATAGCGCTAGACCAAGGGGATTGTTTTGGCGTCTGGGGTGGAGCGCCACACCTACCATCAGCTCCTTACTTTACCGCACAGATCACTGTGCTACTCATACACTGAGTTGGCGAGGACCGGTATCGAACTAGAAACCTTGTGGTTTGTAGCCGAACGCTCTACCGACTGAGCTAACCCGATAATTTATCAGTCAATCAGAGTGGTTCCACTTTTTTTATGTTGGGGTTATAGGAAATAACCAAATTATTCTTCCGCCCTGTCGGCTGGGGCGTTAGAATGTACCGACTGCACCTCTGCAGAGGGGTAAGACTCCCCCAATGGGGCCACCTGTTGGCCGTGGGTGGCGACCCGTGATGCTTAAGGATAGAGCCCAGGTGGATGAGCAGTTCATGACTTGCAATACTCCACTTTGGCCCTATCTTGGGCTAGACGGGCAGTCGGAGAGGCCACCTCCGATCAATCGGCTGGTCACGTCAAGCCCAAGCACCTATATGATTTTTCCAACCCTATTGCCCTTATGGCAAGCCCCAACCCCTTTTTATCATATGGATGCTAGAAGGCGGTGGCTGCGGGTCTACATGCCACAAAACAAACCAAACCAAATTATTCTTATTGGGGAACCGCTGTCTGATCTACTTCTCGCCGAAACTCCAGACATTGTAGCCCAGATGATTGAAAATATGTAACTACCGTTGGTCTGCGTGAAAGAAAATGCTAACGCCTTTTATTGGCCTTATCAAGTTTATTTAATAAACACCTTGAAAACTGTACAAAGGGTTAAAAAAAATCAATAAAACATAACAACAAATACACATTTTAATAGAAAAGGAAACACAAGAATGAAATGGTCATGCAGTGTCTTATACAAATTCTTACCGTGTTGCCTCTTTGGTAAAAAAAAAGAACAGTTTTCTCGTTTAAATTGACCAGTTAAGAGTATTTACGGATTCGAAGGAGCCCTTATTTCTCCGTAGTTGAAGGCAAATTGTCGGACAAAGAAGGAACAACACTAAAGTAAATGCAGACACCTGTATTAACAAAAAATTACATAAATTGTTGCAAATTTAATGGTATTTGCTACGGACTTATCTGAGGAGGAATTACTTGTACTACTGGTGATATCATAGTTTTCTTCTCGTCGGTGGGAAATGTAGTTAAGACGCTTCGTCTCGGTAATTGTTATTCTTTTAGTCAGTGTGCTGTCGTACCGACCTTTCTGCAGTATGCTGATACGATGCCTTAGACAGAATCTGGTTGTAAGGTTCTTGTGATAAGAGGACCCTGTTTTTGGGCTAAGTAAGTGAGAGCGTTTCTTTTGACGTCTCTCTCCAGTAACGGTTCTTCGATAAGTAGCCCTGTTTTGGGGCTAAGTAATGACAGGGTTTCTTTTGACGTCTGTCTCCAATAACGGTTCCCTGATATATGGGGTTTTGGTATTTGGCGCCAACATACGATGATGGCATTCGCCCCCTGGCGACAGGGGAGATAATTAGCTAAGGAATTTCCGATACAGTTACCTATATTTTATTTTTTTATTTTTGTTTACCAATTTAACTACCACCACAATATCTAGTCTTAGAATAATTTAGTCGATGTTTATAAAACCCACTTTTATCAGTTGCTGCTGACCCTTAAATTCACTGCATTCTCTCAAAGCGGAAATGGGTAAAGGAATCATAAAAGGAGGCTCCAATTTTTTGTCTAAATTGTAAAACGACCCCTTTAAAACTAACATTCTCACAAAATAAAAACTTTTAGAATATGCACATTGAAGTGAATATTAAAATAAATAAAAAATATATTTAGTATTGTAACATAACGGGTGCAAGAAAAATAAAACATTTAACAAAAACACGGACGTAAAATGGGGGTTCAGTTTATTTTATGGTAGGAATTTACGAGCAAATAGTCCTTTATTACCCAATGTTTTTAGTACGTATGAAAGAGTAATAAGAATGTTATGATTTGGCGCATGCCACGTGATATTGTTAGATCGAAGATATTGTTTCATTTACGACCTGTTAATGGTGTGTTCTCAAATACCTGACTCACTCTGTAATTGTTGGTTTAGGATTTAAAAAGAAGAGTTTTAAATGCAGAATAATTTTAAAAAAACAAAATTTTTTTTAAAACAAAAAAAAAGACTTCTTATTTGTATGGGCAGGGTGTGTGGTATAAGGTCAATTTTTAAGCAGACTAAAGCTGATTTGAATTCAGAGTTTTCCTTCTCCTAGACTGGTTGCCTAACCAAGGCTAAAGAAATAAGTCTGTCCTACTATTTACCCATAATGACAAAATGATATCTAGTGTCTTCTGCGCAAAGAAAATCTAAATATCAAATTGGATATTGTTCAATAAATAAGTAAAAAAAATATAAGAAAATTGATTTTCAGGACAAATAAGATATCAAATTTCTGACTGTAAAAATGTTGACAGTCGTTGATTAATCGGAAGAAAATGCGGAAGGGATCTTGAAGACTCGTGAAAATACCAGGAGAATTTGGCGGTGGTGGAAGCGGAAATAGTCTAAAGGGAATTAATTAGTCAGTCGTCTGTCTTTAAAAAAAATAAAAAAAAGAGGAAGCGGGGTTAATTTTAGACGACGAAATTTTTTTTTTTCAAAATCAGCTTCATTTAACGGAAATAGTGGTTAGAAAATATAACAAACATCTTTACATTTTTTTAGGGGTAATTTATGAGGAAGTGCGTCCCGGTCTCCTGCCTCATAAATTGCTACCGGTGACTATTAAAATAACGACCCCAGCTACGGTGTTACTTGAAAGAAAACAACCAACTTAGGGCGTCAAATGTATTTTTTTTTGGGGGGGGGCTCTCTTTTTTGTCGTAATTCTTATTTATTTATTGTAATTTGTCGTAATTCTTGTTTATTTATCGTAATTCCTGTTTAGATATGAAGATGGATAGTTTGGAATAGAAAGAGATAGATAGATAATAGATAAAAATAATATAGATAAATAAACAAGAATTACGACAAATTTCTATAAATAAATAAGAATTACGACAAATTACGATAAATAAATAAGAATTACGACAAAAAAGAGACCCTCCCCCTAAAATACATTTAACGCCCTAAGTTGGTTGTTTTCTTTCAAGTAACACCGTAGCTGGGGTCGTTAATTTAATAGTCACCGTGTAGCAATTTATGAGGCAGGAGACCGGGACGCACTTCCTCATAAATTACCTTTTTAGGTTAGTTTTTATTCTGTGATTATTATTCTTATATAGAAAATCCTATAATATGAAGAGAGGTAAAACCACTTGAATATTCCTCTGTGTGTGTGTGTGTGTGTTGCGCGCGCACAATGCGTTTAAAATGTGAGTAAACTACTGAATGAATATCACAAAGTGAAAGATACGATGATTGTGTGCACACACCCACACAATAAATGGAAGTAGAGAAAGAAAAAGAAAAAAAGAACAACTTAGCTACCGACTTTTGGCAAGTATTTTCCTTTGCTTCTTTATCTTTGCCTACATCAACTGCGAATTTGAACTGAGTCCTTTACAGTGGCCGAAAGTACCCACCACACACACACACAAAATTAGAAGGAAGACAACTGTAATGAGATAAATTAATTTGTTAGCATGAAGAGTTTTTCTAGTGACCCAGTATTTCAAACGAAATCTAACAAGTTAGGGACTCCTCTCCCTCTCACTATCTCTCTCTCTCATGAATATTAAGTTTTACTGTCTTTAAAAATGAATAGAGAACATTATAACTGAAAAAGAAATTCGTAACGTCAGCTAAATCAAGGAAGGTGATATCTTATTACGTTAAATGATTTTTTCTTAATACAGAAAAAAAAGGTGTGCTGTTTTTTTTTTGTTTTTTTATTTTTATTTTTATTTATTTTTATATATATATTTTTATCAGGAGATGCTGAATAAATAATAACTTAAGTCTGAAGGGGGGAATAGTAGAAGGAGACGCTTATGCGATGAGAGAGAAGGAAGGGCAGAAGTAGTTGAGTGGCCAGCCTTCTCCTCCCCCCTTTTTATCTATAGGACGAGCCCAGGCAAGAGGAAATTCCTCGCATTACAGACACGCAATATAAGTTAAAATTTACTGAATGCTTAGCGTAAACCAATTGACACCCCCTCCACCAACATGTCCCCTCACAAACAACAAATGCTCCCACCAACAAGAAACCAGCTTTGCAGATACAAACAGTGACAAACGGGGCGGGGCGGCTATTAATAGCACCTTTGACCACAACATTCTTACAACTTACTACTATTTTCTTTACTTTTTATTGTTAAATAAATCTTTTATTTCGCTCTTTTTTATAGTAATATTAGTAATATGTCATTTATGTATATATGGAAGAAATAACGATTTTTTTTGTTTAAAAAAAAAATGAATCCTTCTCTTGATATAACTTAAAGTAACACTTCTTTGAGTCATTGTACTCCTCTCCCTACTTTCAATTATCATTGACATTCCTTATTTGCAGATATGCCATATAAAGTCTTACATGGGCGGTCGTTCGGCCATGTGCCATTTTTTCTAATGACCTACCACGTTCACTTAAGAGATGATCTGACAGCTAAACACACACGCACACATCTTAAGTAAAGGAAGTAAAAAAAAAATCTAGGATAAATTTCAAACAAGATTTAGTTGAAATATTAGGTCTTTTCTTACTTAGATTCTTTCGTATCATTATTACAGACGCAAAGACCCGATACATGTCACCCGACTTCCCAATACAAATACGAATATAATAAGATATATTCAATATATCTTCCTGGTTGAGATTATTTCTAACAAACACAAGTAAACTAAATTGATAATAGTGAAATCGTCTTTCACTTGAATGAATAACCACTTTATACAAATAAAATCTTACAAAATGCCTTTTTTTCTTTTTTTTTTTTTTTTGTTAGATAAAATGATAATGAAGGACTATTTGCTCGTAAATTCCTACCATAAAATAAACTGAACCCCCATTTTATGTCCGTGTTTTTGCAATAAATGTTTTATTTTTCTTGCACCCGTTATTTTACAATACAAAATATATTTTCTTTATTTATTTTAATATTCACTTCAATGTGTATATTCTAAAAGCTTTTATTTTGTGAGAATGTTTAGTTTTAAAGTGGGGGCTCGTTTTACAATTTAGGCATAAGTTGGACCCTCCTTTTATGACCGTAATTTTGTTTATTCGTCGACGATGATTAAAATCTGACGTTTTTATTTTAGAGTATACCAAGCCAAAAAGAAAAGAAATAACAACAAGAAAAAGTAATATTCAACTTTTTACTCGTAAATTCCTGCCATAAAATTAGGCTTGGGCATTTTATGGTAGGAATTTACGAGTAAAAAGTTGAAGTGTAAAAACGAACCCCCACTTTAAAACTAACCATTCTCACAAAATAAAAATTTTTAGAATATGCACATTGAAGTGAATATTAAAATAGATAAAGGAAATATATTTAGTATTGTAACATAACGGGTGCAAGAAAAATAAAACATTTATTGCAAAAACACGGACATAAAATGGGGGTTCAGTTTATTTTATGGTAGGAATTTACGAGCAAATAGTTCTTCATTACCGATAAAATTATAAATTCAGCTATTTTTACATAAATTATTTTAAGTTTTTCCTTCTTGAAAGACCGGCTTAAAAATCTTCAGAATGCATATTCATTAAATCATCAACTTGATGCTCCTGTCTCCTCTACTCGCATCAGACAAAATGAGTTGTTTAAAATAAGCTTTTCTTGATATGAAGAACCTTTTTTTTTCTCTCTCTTTCTCTCCCAAGGATGAATTTTTTTCTCCACTTCCATTTTTTTTCTGCAGTTTCCCTTTTTCTCTCTTTCTCTTTCCATTATTTTTAATCTACTGTTTTTAGTAGTTGATGTTTCTACTGATAATATACTCGACTAAATTAAACTCCTGGCAGAAACAGGAATTATCACAAGTTAATTTAAGCCTTGATTTATACTATTTCTCTGAATGTTTGAGATGAGGCTTGAAGATTAGTATTATCTTCGTTATTCGGACTATTGTCCCCATCTTCATTGTTATTTGTACAACGTTTCGGCCGATATACCCTCCGGCCATCTTCAGGTATTTCTTGTCGGACTCGGGAACCTTCTTTTCAAACTCGGGAACTTTCTTGTCGTATTCGGGAGCCATCACGGAACTTCGAACCCAACCCTTTATTTATTCCACGGGTGTATCCTATTCTCATTCCGCTAACCATAGCTGGGGTAGGAGGTGTGTTAATTAATTATTTTTCTAACTGCTTTCACTCAGGATTGAACTCGGGTTCCAGAGATAACTGTCACTTAGAACTGTCTTAACCTAACTGCCTTATCCAATCGGCCATGTGTCCAATTGGCTCCCGAATACGACAAGAAAGTTCCCGAGTTCGAAAAGAAGGTTCCCAAGTCCGTCAAGAAATACCTGAAGAAGGCCGGAGGTTATATCGGCCGAAACGTTGTACAAATAACAATTGATTTATACTGTTTTAACTTTTAAAGAATCGATGAATATCTTGAAGTTTCATATTCCTCACGAATCCCTCAACGATTTCTTCTTAAACTAATTTCAGTTTAGTATTATTTGTATTATTCGGACTATTGTCCTCATCTTCATTGTTATTGTACAACGTTTCGGCCGATATGCCCTCAGGCCTTCTTCGGGTATTTCTTGTCGGACTCAGGAACTTTCTTGTCGTAATCGGGAGCCAATTGGACACATGGCCTAGTGGATAAAGGAGTTAGGTTAATACAGTTCTAAGTTACAGTTATCTCTAGACTGCAGGTTCAATCTTGGTCAGGGCAGCAGTAACATAGAATAATAATTAACACAGCTTAACGCCTCTACCCCAGCTATGGTTAGCGGAATGAGAACAGGATACCCCCGTGGACTGAATAAAGGGTTAGGTTCAAAGTTCCGTGATGGCTCCCGATTACAAGAAGGTTCCCGAGTCTGACAAGAAATACCTGAAAAAGGCCGGAGGGCACATCGGCTTAAACGTTGTACAGATAACAATGAAGATGAGGACAATAGTCCGAATAATACAAATAATACTAATCATTAAGCCTCATCTCAAAAATTCAGAGAAATAGTAAATTTCAGTTTTGTGTCCACTTTATTTGAAAATGACCCCGGGGCGGTTTTTCGGGGTTTTAAGATGTCAGAGGTCTTTCATTTTTATTGCTCAATCTTCTTCCGGTTTGATTGGTTTCTTTATATAATGGTATGGTATGGTTTTGTTTTACGGCATATCAACCTCAGTGGGTCATTTAATGCCGATAAAGTTTTGAAATAAATCAATTCTTAATGCATAATACAATTTTGTTTATCAACTCATGTTTTACTATTTAACCCATAGATGGGACCCTAACAGGTACTACCACTCCGGGTCAGAGTTGACCAGGGAGCAATGGTGATGAATGGGGTGCTCCACATTCCCCAAACCTGGAACCTCACCATCAGATAGAGTTTAACATCATTGCCAGGATATGTAGACCCTCAGTCACCGCCTTCTAGCACCCATATGATAAAAAAGATTGGGGCTTGTCATAAAGGCAATAGGGTTGGGGTAATCATATAGGTGCTAGGGCTTGGTGTGACTAGCCGATTGATCGGAGGGGTCCTCGCCGACCGCCCGTCTAGCCTAAGTAAGGTTCTAAGTGGAGTGTTGCATATCATGGACTGCTCATCCACCAAGATTCCGTCCTTAAGCATCACGGGTCGCCACCCACGGCAAACAGGTGGCCCCATTGGGGAAGTCTTACCACTCTGTAGAGGTGCAGTCGGTGCATTCTAACGCCCCAGCCGACAGGGCGTTAATGTCATAAATCAACTTTGTGAGTTATCTAACGTCAAATCCATGGTAGAGAAAGCAGCAGTGGTACTATTTAACCTATAGCTGGGGAATGAGGTGGTTCATGCCTTTTCTGAGTGCATTAGTCCTTATGTGAACGTAACAGTGTGACTGGAATTCGAACTCGCTAATTAGGATGTCGCAACCCAGCACGTTAGCCACTACGACACAAGAAGTCCTCTTCTTCTTCTTCTTCTTAAACTTCCGGTGTGAAACGGAATATTCAAACTGAACGATAAGGCGGAACTAAACTCGTTTTAAGTGGCAAGCATTCATATTTTAATTGCATCCATTTTATAATATATTCTAAATTGAAAAGTTTTATTCAGTTTGTTTTATTTTACGGCATATCAATCTTAGTGGGTCATTTAATGCCGATAAAGTTTTTAAATAAATAATTCTTAATGGATACTCAATTTTGTTTATAAACACAGGTTTTTCTATTTAACCCATAGATGGGACCCTAACAGGTACTACCACTCCGGGTCAGAGTGGACTAGGAGCAATGGTGATGAATGGGTGCTCCACATTCCCCAAACCTCCAGAACTGGAACCTCACCATCAGATAGAGTTTAACGTCATTCCCAGGACATGTAGACCCTCAGTCACCGCCTTCTAGCACTCATATGATAAAAAAAGTCTGCCATAAGGGCAATAGGGTTGGAAATCATATAGGTGCTAGGGCTTGACGTGACCAGCCGATTGATCGGAGGGGGTCTCTCCGACCGCCCGTCTAGCCCAAAAAGGGCCAAAGTGGAGTATTGCAAGTCATGAACTGCTCATCCACCTGGGTTCTATCCTAACAGGTACTACCACTCTGGGTCAGGGTGGACCAGGGAGCAATGGTGATGAAGGGGTGCTCCACATTCCCCAAACCTCCAAAACTGGAACCTCACCATCAGATAGAGTTTAACGTCATTCCCAGGACATGTAGACGCTCAGCCAGTGCCCTCTAGCACCCATACGATAAAAAGGGGTTGGGGCTTGCCATAAGGGCAATAGGGTTGGGATGTATTCAAATAAAATCTTATTAACAGTGTTATTGAACCTATTAGAATTGTGATTGTAAATCAATATATTTGCTTTTTTATTTATTTCTTTTAAACAAATGTTGTAAAATATAGAAAGATTTGATTTGTTATTGTTTTACGGCATATCAACCCCAATGGGTCATTTAATGCCGACTACGTTTTTGAAATGAATTGGTGACAATGTTTAATTTTCTAAAGACATTTTTTGTGAATGAAACTTTTAGATGATTTTTTTTAACATATATTTTTGTTTTCATTTTTTTTTTTTTTGGAAGATTTTTAGATTTTGTTGTAGATGTGTGCTTCTTTTATGTATCCAAGTAGTTTTTTATGTTTTTTTATGTATCCAAGTAAAAGAATACAGAAAGTTGGCAAATATAATATGAAGAGAAGAAAAAAAAAAACTCGAGTGGACGACGACAGAAAATCTGAAAATTCCTTCAACTTTTAGGAGTGGAAGTAAAAACATTAACAAATAAATAGGAAATTTAGGAGGAAAAAGTTATCTTCTGAGAACCACTGATAACAACAACAGTTGGGAGTCATAGGCACTGATAACACTTAAGATGTGGTGCACAAAAATAGTTGCTGGAAGAATTTCGCAATTTTTTTCCCCTTTCTCCAAAAGAAAGAATCCATTTTGTAAATGAACAGTTTGAACAAGAGACGCTTTCTTTCTCTCTCTCTCTCTCTCTCTCTCTCTCTCTCTCTCTCTCTCTCTTTTAAGGGGAAGCGGTTTACGTGAATTTCTCAGTTGTCATAGTTTCAAATTTCTCAAAAGTTTCATTGTTTAGTTAAATAACAGTCGATGAAATAAACAAACATTTTTAAAATATTTACAATTTGTCATGAATGTTTTTGAGATGTCTTTAAAAAAAAAAAAAATTCTGCTTTTATTTATCTATCTATCTATCTATCTATCTATCTATCTATTTTTGCTATTTTGATTCGTCCACATCAAAAAAGATAGAGAAGATACTTCGTAAAAAATGAATTTTTAAAATTTTTAATAGAGATTATTAGAATAGCTTCCAGTGAGGGGCAAACTCATAAACAGTAATTTGCAAAAGGGAGGCTCACTTAGCGTAACGGTAATCGTCGTAGGAAATGTCATCGGTAACCTGAATTCAACGAGGAGTATTTCTATTTGCCTCTCGTCCCACTTATGAGCGCTAGACATAAAGGTCTTGTTTTTACGTGGGCGTATAAAAATTGCGTCGATCCCTTCGGCATTCCCCCACAAGGGGGGCGCCTCAGGCGCTGGGCAATAAACCCAACCCCGCCCCCAAGGGTCAGGTATTGCCTAGATAGAAAGCCCCTTGGGATCGACGCTATTAATTGTACTTTACCGGTCCAGTGGCCGAAGTACACTGGACCCCCGATGGGAGGCGGGAAAACCTGAGGGGCAAACTCACAAACAGTAATTTGCAAAAGGGAGGCTCGCTTAGCGTAACGGTAATCGTCGTAGGAAATGTCATTGGCAACCTGAATTCAAGTCCGGGACGAGGCTGTCTGTGTTTCACTTCGTGCTAATGCTCTTTTGAAAAAACATGAACCCATTTGTTCTCCCTCCAGCTATGGGTAAATTGTAGGATAAAATGAATTCTTTAGCCTCAGTTAAGCAACCAGTTTAGGAGAAGGAAAATTGAATTCAAACCAACACTACTACATTAAAAACTGACCTTGTGACACAAAGTGGGGGTGTTGGATAAATACAAACACTAACTTTTTTGAAGGTTCCTAGTTCGATACCGGCCCTCGCCAACTCAGCGTATGAGTAGCACATGGATCTGTGCGGTAAAGTAAGGAGCTGATGGTAGGCGTGGCGTTCCACCACAGACGCTAAAAATAATCTCCTTGGTCTAGCGCTATTGAAAAGGGGATAGACTCCCTCGCTGATTGGCTGATACCGACTTTAGGCCGCCCCGACAACTTTACTTACTTACTTAGTGTGGACAAGGGGCCGGGTTAGCTCAGTCGGTAGAGCGTTCGGCTAGAAACCACAAGGTTCCTATTTCGATACCGGTCTCGCCAACTCAGCGTATGAGTAGCACAGGGATCTGTGCGGTAAAGTAAGGAGTTGATGGTAGGTGTGGCGCTCCACCTCAGACGCTAAAATAATATCCTTGGTCTAGCGCTATTGAAAAGGGGATAGACTCCCTCGCTGATTGGCTGATACCGACTTTAGGCCGCCCCGACGACTTTACTTTATTTAGTGTGGACAAATGAAATAAAGTTCTCAAAATGTTTGAAAGAAAATTTAAATTTCTTTTCAAGAACAGAAGATATATTAAGTCTTTTTTGAATTATTCTAATCAGATTGCACCCCCTCCCCCTCCCCCCAAAAGAAAACAAACAACAACAAAAATAATATGAAGACATTTCCTTTCTATCTTATATGCCAAATCTGGAGGCGCGTGGTCTAATGGTTAGAGTCGTAGGAAATGGACTCGTCAACGCGAGTTCAATTCCTGGACAAAGCTGTTGGCATTTCACATGGCGCTAATACCTTTGGGAAAGGTACGAATCCAATTCTCCCTCCAGCTATAGGTAAATAGCAGCGCAGACTGGGCTCTTTTTTATTTGTTTTTTTTTTCTAATTGATTTTTGTTTTGTTTTGTTTTGTGGCATATCAACCTCAGTGGGTTATTTAATGCCGATAAAGTTTTGAAATAAATCAATTCTTAATGGATAATACATTTTTTTATAAATACATTTTTCTATTTAACCCATAGATGGGACCCTAACAGGTACTACCACTCCGGGTCACAGTGGACCAGGGAGCAATGGTGATGAAGGGGTGCTCCACATTCCCCAAACCTCCAAAACTGGAACCTCACCATCAGATAGAGTTTAACGTCATTCCCAGGACATGTAGACCCTCAGCCAAAGTGTAGTATTGCAAGTCATGAACTGCTCATCCACCTGGGTTCTATCCTTAAGCATCACGGGTCGCCACGCACGGCCAACAGGTGACCCCATTGGGGAGTTTACCCTCTGCAGAGGTGCAGTCGGTGCTTCTAACGCCCCACCGACAGGGCGGTTTTTTTTTGGGGGGGGGTTATAGTCTTTTTAGGGTTAGAATATTCCTTATTTTATTTATTTGTTGAATATAATATTCTTTCGAAATCGCTTGGAACTTTACTGATCATTTTATAAAGATGAGAAAGTAAAAAAAAAAAAAAAAAAAATATTTGTCAACTTTTAATAATTGTTGCGTATGCCTCAGCCCAGGATCGAACTCACTTTTCAGTAGTAATGGCTCTGCGAGACTAGCTTGCTAACCATTACACGATGATAAGATGCCCTGTTGGAAAATACATAAATAAATATCAGCAAATGAAACAGCCAAATGGACGCAACAGAAAACTTATCTGAGCTGAATTTATTGTTGTTGTTGTTAATCTCTCTCTCTCACTCTCTCTCTCTCTCTCTCTCTCTCTCTCTCTCTCTCTCTCTCTCTCTCTCTCTCTGTAAGCATTTGTGTGTGTTATCTCTCTCTCTCTCTCTCTATGTAAGCATTTGTGTGTGTGTGTGTGTGTGTCTCTCTCTCTCTGTAAGCCTTTGTGTGTGTGTATCTCTCTCTCTCTCTCTCTCTCTTTCTCTGTAAGCATTTGTGTGTGTGTATCTCTCTCTCTCTCTTTATATGTAAGCATTTGTGTGTGTGGGTGTGTGTGTGTCTCTCTCTCTCTCTCTCTCTCTGTAAGCCTTGTGTGTGTGTGTGTGTGTCTCTCTCTCTCTCTCTCTCTCTCTGTAAGCCTTTGTGTGTGTGTGTGTCTCTCTCTCTCTCTCTCTCTCTCTCTCTCTCTCTCTCTGTAAGCCTTTGTGTGTGTGTGTGTCTCTCTCTCTCTCTCTGTAAGCCTTTGTGTGTGTGTGTGTCTTCTCTCTCTCTCTCTCTCTGTAAGCCTTCTCTCTCTCTCTCTCTCTCTCGTCTCTCTCTCTCTTCTCTCTCTCTCTCTCTCTCTCTCTCTCTCTCTCTGTAAGCCTTTGTGTGTGTGTGTGTCTCTCTCTCTCTGTAAGCCTTTGTGTGTGTGTCTCTCTCTCTCTCTCTCTCTCTCTGTAAGCATTTGTGCTCTCTCTCTCTCTCTCTTCTCTATGTAAGCATTTGTGTGTGTGTCTCTCTCTCTCTCTCTCTCTCTCTCTCTCTCTCTCTCTCTCTATTCTGTAAACCCAATGTATAGAATAAGTGGATTCTTGTTTTATGTTGTAAAATCTTTTAATATAAGTCAATATGAGGAATAAGTGGAAGTAGATTATTTTCAAATTGTATTTAAACTGCAATTTTAAACTGGTTGTGTGAAAATATAAAAGTGACAAAATGGTGGAAACATCACTCAGTGATAAATGTGGATTACGTAGTTTGGATTTGACAAATATTAAGTGAAATAAACTGAAAAAAAAAACCCCGGATTTTTTCTGTTTACAACTAGGATGATTTTGTATTTCTTGAATTCAAAATTCTGGACGTTCACCGTCCAGAATTTTGAATTTGAATTTGAATTAGTTAATTACTAAGCTCCGCTTATTCTTACAAAGCGCGTGGTTAGAGTCGTAGGAAATGGACTCGTCTGCCCGAGTTAAAATCCTGGACGAAGCTACAGTTTAGATAGTGGTTATACCCTTGGGAAAGGTATGAATCCAACTACTTTCTCTCCAGCTATGAGTAAATAGCAGGACAGACTGGGTTCTTTAACCTTGGTTAGGCAACCAGTCTAGGACCAGGAAAACACTGAATCCAAACCTGTTAAACTCCGCTTGGGGTGGTCACTACTAGAATAGGCTCAGTCCAAATTGGTGATCTATTTCACTAATTTAATTTACAAAAAGCTAAAACTGCTCAGAGAATGAAAACTGAATTCAAACTAGCTGTATAACGCTTGAAAAAATTGACCTTGGGTCGCATCCTGCCCGTGTCAGAGGAGTTGCGTGAATACAAATGAACGTTGGGTGAGGATAGATTTCACATCACTGGCGAATTGGGTTGAGATGAAATTAATTTATGTGAGGCAACCCGGATGTAAGATTTATGAAGTCGATAAAAGAAAAACATTTAAATAAATCTAAAGCAAAATTTTTCAGTTTTATGAATAGTTAGCTCAGTCGGTATAGCGTTCGGCTAGAAACCGCAAGGTTCCTAGTTCGATACCGGCCTTCGCCAACTCAGCGTATGAGTAGCACATGGATCTGTGCAGTAAAGTAAGGAGCTGATGGTAGGTGTGGCGCTCCACCTCGGAAGCAAAAAACAATCTCCTTGGTCTAGCGCTAGTGAAAAGGGGATAGACACCCTCGCTGATTGGCTGATACAGACTTTAGGCTGCCCCGACGACTTTACTTTACTTACTTATCTTCACAAATATGAATCAAATCTTAATTATTTTTGCTCAAAAAGCAAGATATGGTGATAGTGAATGTGCATATATATTTACTTTGTCGATAATTGTTTTATTTTAGTAGTTTCCTCCGGACAGACATACACACAACTTCCCTTTACATATGGATGGATAGATAGATAGATAGATAGATATAGTTAAATTTGTTTATTTATTATTGTACATTTGACAAGTTGCAGCTCTTGGTCTTTAGATCATGGGAATACATCTTTGCAGGTATTTAATAAGCTTAGCTTTGGTCAGGCACAGGGTCATAGTAAGGGAGCACTTATACCTTATATTCTTCTTTATTATTTTACATTTTGACAAGTTGCAGCTCTTGGTCTTTAAATCATGGGAATACATCTTTGCAGGTATTTAATAAGCTTAGCTTGGTCAGGCACAGGGTCATAGTAAGGGAGCACTTATACCTTTATATTCTTCTTTATTATTGTACATTTTGACAAGTTGCAGCTCTTGGTCTTTAAATCATGGGAATACATCTTTGCAGGTATTTAATAAGCTTAGCTTGGTCAGGCACAGGGTCATAGTAAGGAGCACTTATACCTTTATATTCTTCTTTATTATTTTACATTTTGACAAGTTGCAGCTCTTGGTCTTTAAATCATGGGAATACATCTTTGCAGGTATTTAATAAGCTTAGCTTGGTCAGGCACAGGGTCATAGTAAGGGAGCACTTATACCTTTATATTCTTCTTTATTATTGTACATTTTGACAAGTTGCAGCTCTTGGTCTTTAGATCATGGGAATAAATCTTTGTAGGTATTTATTAAGCTTAGCTTGGTCAGGCACAGGGTCATAGTAAGGGAGCACTTATACCTTTATATTCTTCTTTATTATTGTACATTTTGACAAGTTGCAGCTCTTGGTCTTTAGATCATGGGAATAAATCTTTGTAGGTATTTATTAAGCTTAGCTTGGTCAGGCACAGGGAGCACTTATACCTTTATATTCTTCTTTATTATTGTACATTTTGACAAGTTGCAGCTCTTGGTCTTTAAATCATGGGAATACATCTTTGCAGGTATTTAATAAGCTTAGCTTGGTCAGGCACAGGGTCATAGTAAGGGAGCACTTATACCTTTATATTCTTCTTTATTATTGTACATTTTGACAAGTTGCAGCTCTTGGTCTTTAAATCATGGGAATACATCTTTGCAGGTATTTAATAAGCTTAGCTTGGTCAGGCACAGGGTCATAGTAAGGGAGCACTTATACCTTTATATTCTTCTTTATTATTGTACATTTTGACAAGTTGCAGCTCTTGGTCTTTAAATCATGGGAATACATCTTTGCAGGTATTTAATAAGCTTAGCTTGGTCAGGCACAGGGTCATAGTAAGGGAGCACTTATACCTTTATATTCTTCTTTATTATTGTACATTTTGACAAGTTGCAGTTCTTGGTCTTTAGATCATGGGAATAAATCTTTGCAGGTATTTATTAAGCTTAGCTTGGTCAGGCACAGGGTCATAGTAAAGGAGTACTTATACCTTTATATCTGTGCGGTAAAGTAAGGAGCTGATGGTAGGTGTGGCGCTCCACCTCGGACGCAAAAAAACGATCTCCTTGGTCTAGCGCTATTGAAAAGGGGATAGACTCCCTCGCTGATTGGCCGATGCCGACTTTAGGCCACCCGATGACTTTACTTTTACTTTATGAATAGTTCTAATTTTTTTAGACAGTTGTTTTACGGACGGGATCCTGGTGGATGAGCAGTCCGTGGCATGCAACACCCCACTTTGACCCTTATTTAGGCTAGACGGGCGGTCGGAGAGGCCCCCTCCGATCTATCGGCTGGTCACGTCAAGCCCTAGTATCTATATGATTTGTCCCAACCCTATTGCCCTTATGGCAAGCCCCAACCCCTTTTTATCATATGGGTGCTTTTGATAAATTTTCTTCGAAACTATCACTACGAATCTTTCAAAACTTTGCTGGCATTAAATGACCCACCGAGGTTGATATGCCATAAAACAACAAACAAACAAAAAAAATTGAGTTTCAATACTTTTCTTCCAAACTATCACTACGAATCTTTCAAAACTTTGCTGGCATTAAATGACCCACCGAGGTTGATATGCCGTAAAACAAAACAAAAAAAAATTGAGTTTCAAATACTTTTCTTCCAAACTATCACTACGAATCTTTCAAAACTTTGCCAGCATTAAATGACCCACCGAGGTTGATATGCCATAAAACAAAACAAAAAAAAATTCAGTTTCAAATACTTTCCTTCCAAACTATCACTACGAATCTTTCAAAACTTTGCCAGCATTAAATGACCCACCGAGGTTGATATGCCATAAAACAAAACAAAAAAAAATTCAGTTTCAAATACTTTTCTTCCAAACTATCACTACGAATCTTTCAAAACTTTGCCGGCATTAAATGACCCACCGGTGTTTGATTTGCCGTAAAACAAAACAAATAAACAAACAGACAGTTGATTCTAAAAAAATTATATAAAAAAGGGAGACTGATGAAAAGTTAATATTTAACACCAATATGGCTTCCAAAAAAAAAGGGCGGCAAAATAAAATTCATAACAAGTAAAAATTATGTTTTTATCAAAATCCACAAGAAATGTTACACTTAATCTAAAATGGATTCAATGTCTAGACACTTTAGTGACAGTTAACTAGTCTGTGTTTTTGTTTTGTTTTGTTTTATTTTGTTTTATTTTTTGTTTTTTTTCTTGTTTTGGTTGGCTTTTTTTAAACACTACTCAAGACTACCGAAGGTTGAAAAAGTGGGAGGAATATAAGCTTAACTTTTATGATGATTAATAGAAAGTTACGCAAGAACGTGTGTGTGTGTGTATGTGTGTGTGTGCGTGTGTGTGTGAGCGCGTCATGTGAGAGCCGATATCATCAGGTGAGGTATTTCAGTTATCTCTGTTCAAATGTTACTCGTTTACCCGGCATTGTTCAATAGTTGAATTCTGGGTTCGGTTTTTAATTTCAGGTTTTTCCTCGAAAAATGTTTTTTTTTCTGTATTCAGTCAATGAAATCAATTCTGGTGACTTCGCTCCCCTGTAAATAAAATGATTTTAATCGGAGCAAAATGCATGGCTCTCCCTAATCTGATGCACCCACTACCCAAGGCGGGAAAAACGATTGACGACAATGGAGTTATTATTTTATTTATTTCAACTTCCGCCTCTGACCGACTGTGCGTGCGCGCGTGCGTCTCCCTCCCTCTCTCTCTGTCTCTCTGTCTGTCTGTCTCTCTCTTCGTTATCATCTTATATCTTAAATCAATTTATCTCACCTTGTATTAAAGTTTTCTGATATTTCTTAAGACATTTGTTCCGATCTATTCGTTAATTTCTTCACTTAGCCGATATTTCGACCAATTTATTTTTAAAAAGTGAATCTTCCAAACGGTGAAAATTCTTTAAGCAAATAAAACAGAATTTATACGATTCTTTTTAATTATTATAATGAACTAGCATCGGCTACCTGGCGTCGCCTGGGTTGAAGGGGATTTTTTAAAGTTAGTCCCGCAGATCCATTATTATTGAATCGTGAGTTGAATCATCGTGGGATGCCTCATTTAAATCCCTATGTTAAAAAAAAAAAAAAACCTTGCATTGATCCAGCTACTCTGAAAAAAAAAATGTTAATGTCTACTATCTAAAATATTAAAGGAAAAAAAAAAATCCATGCTGTTATCATTTAGATTTTATTTTTTAATTATCTCCGCGAATATATATCAAATCTCTATTATTTTTGCTCAAAAACCAAGCCCTGGTGATATTTAATGTGTATATATATTTACTTCGTCGTTAATTGTTTTATTTTCGAAGTTTCCTCCTGACAAAAATTAATGCAAATTCCTTATATATATATATATATATATATATATATATATATATATATATATATATATATGTATGTCTATTGAATTTTTTGAAATTTTTTCGATTTTCCTCACATTTGAAACATCTTCACCTGATGAATGCATCGCATAAAACCAATATGGTTGTGAATGTTCCTTTGTCACCCAATAAATAGATATGTAAAACCTATATATTTATCTTATTATATTGTATATATATATATATATATATATATATATATATGTGTGTGAGAGAGAGAGAGAGAGAGAGAGAGAGAGAGAGAGAGAGAGAGATGCATGCATCTACATATAGACCAGGTAAAAAGCGCGCCTTAGAGTTTTGGTAGACAGGCCAAACTTTGACCCGTTTACCAAAACCTTTCGTTCCCCAATGATACCTGAATCGGAAAATAAGGTCTAAATATTTCGGCTTTGGGTTGCCCTTGTCTTGCTTTTAACGTCGTTAATTGTTTTATTTTCGAAGTTTCTATATATGTAAAACATACATATACATACACACAACTGCCCTTTATATCACGGACATACATACACACAACTGCCTTTATATATGTATAGATAGATACACGGACATACATACACACAACTGCTCTTTATATATATATATGTATTGATAGATACGGACATACATACACACAACTGCCTTTATATATGTATAGATAGATACACGGACATACATACACACAACTGCTTTATATATGTATTGATAGATACACGGACATACATACACACAACTGCCTTTATATATATAGATAGATACACGGACATACATACACACAACTGCCTTTATATATGTATGATAGATATACCATACATACACACAACTGCCCTTTATATATGTATTGATAGATATACGGACATACATACACACAACTGCTCTTTATATATGTATTGATAGATACACGGACATACATACACACAACTGCCCTTTATATATGTATTGATAGATGGATGGTTAACAAGCGGAATTATTTCAATGAATTTAGTTTGCTTTTTATTTTGGTTGTTATTTTGTGTAAGACGATATAAATTGTTCAGTCCAAAATGAAATTAATTTTGATCTGGACAAGCGGTGTCAGCCAGGAGTGTCAGGAGTTGAAGTCGAGAATAAAGGAAATATTTTCATTTCTTACATTCTTGTCATTTCGCAACTTGACTACGTTCATCAACAATGCGCATGCGCGCGCACACACACATACACATACGCACAGTTTAAGGTTTTTGCTTCCTTAAAATAAATTTTGAACTTTATAAAAAAAAGAAAAAAAAAGAAAAGAAAAAGTATCGAAGCTGTTTCGTAGTGTCCATTTACTTAGATTAGTTTAGTTTAGTTTGGCACAAGGCTAGAAATACGGAGCATCCAGTGAGAAATCGAACTCTCTAACAATGGTATCACGTGAGGTGCCCACCTAATGTTTTTTTGTTATAACATTTTCTGCCGCCCTGTCGGTGGGGCGTTAGAATGCACCAACTGCACCTCCGCAGAGGGGTAAGACTCCCCCAATGGGCCACCTGTTGGCCGTGGATGGCGACCCGTGATGCTTAAGGATAGAGCCCAGGTGGATGAGCAGTTCATGACATGCAATACTCCACTTTGGCCCTATCTTGGCCCGATCAATCGGCTGGTCATGTCAAGCCCTAGCACCTATATGATTTTCCCAACCCTATTGCCCTTATGGCAAGCCCCAACCCCTTTTTATCATATGGGTGCTAGAAGGCGGTGGCTGCGGGTCTACATGTCCTGGGAATGACGTTAAACTCTATCTGATGGTGAGGTTCCAGTTGTCTGGAGGTTTGGGGAATGTGGATTACCCCTTCATCACCATTGCTCCCTGGTCCACTCTGACCCGGAGTGGTAGTACCTGTTAGGGTCCCATCTATGGGTTAAATAGAAAAATTATTTATAAAAAAATTGTATTATCCATTAAGAATTGATTTATTTCAAAACTTTATCGGCATTAAATGACCCAGAGGTTGATATGCCGTAAAACAAAACAAAACAAACAAACATTTTCTGAAAGTTTTAAAAGCCGAATTTTCAAATTTACAAATTTTCATATTTGGATATTCTTGGCACTTCACGTTGTGCAATGCTAGAGTAACAGACAATTATTAGTGAGTTCGATTCTCACTGTGTACCTCATATTTCTGGCCATGTATCACAACTATATAAAATTGTCGGCTAAAAGCCATATCAAAATAAACACATCTGTTTGTTTACTTACTCTCATACTGTCGTGTAGCAAGTCAATAAAAAAGTGGAATATAAATAAGTTAAAAAACAAACGAAGAATCTGGGATAGGCCAGCTAGTGTAATGGTTAGAGACTCCGCCTGTCAGCTTGCCAGTCGAGTTTCGAGTCACACACGGAGCAGTCTCCCATGTCTATAACTTTGCTAATGAGACCTAATAGGTCGAAATGTACATTCAGGTATTGACATTTTCTCGATTTGTCTAGCCTTACATTTGAACATGTATGCCCGCCTAAATTCATTAATTATTAACTAATTAATTTTCAAAATTAGGTATGACTTCAATTAAGCACATATCCTCCAAAAATTGTCAGCTAAAAGCCATATCAAAATAAACACATCTGTTTGTTTATTTACTCTCATATATATATATATATATATATATATATATATATATATATATGTGTGTGTGTGTGAGTGTGTGTGGTGTGTGTGGTATTTGTGGAAAGGGTGACTTACCGGTGAAACAGGTCACAGCGGTTAGTTGATGCAAGATTCGCAATGATAAGGCAGCGATATAACAAATATAAAGTGCTCAATACGTTGGTAGAGCAAATTTATTATGATAATGGCACACGGTAATAACCTACTCGAGTTTCACCATAAGGATCTTCAGGGTTAAATCCACTGGATTAATCAAGATATTAATCAATTGCAGTTGATTATCAATATCTTGATTAATCCAGTGGATTTAACCCTGAAGATCCTTATGGTGAAACTCGAGTAGGCTATTACCGTGTACCATTATCATAATATATATATATATATGAAGATAGGATGGATGTAGTAGAATCCGACAGTATGAGGTAGGTAAAAGGATAGTGAACAAGAAATGATAACTCAAGACAAATCTAAGAGTTGAAACGTTTCGTCCGATTTATACGGACAACCTCAGTCAACGATTTTTATTGAAAAGCAATACCCCTGGGCCTATCTACTCCCAACCTCTCTCTACTTCCTGTAAACTATTCCCACACTTCATTCATGTCTGCCCCTATCCTCCCTCCCTTCACTTCCGCTACTAACTCACCCCCCCCTCACCAAATCACATGTAAAAAAAGTAAAGTCGTCGGGGCGGCCTAAAGTCGGTATCAGCCAGTCAGCGAGGGAGTCTATCCCCTTTTCAATAGCGCTAGACCAAGGAGATTGTTTTAGCATCTGAGGTGGAGCGCCACACCTACCATCAGCACCTTACTTTACCGCACAGAACCCTGTGCTACTCATACGCTGAGTTGGCGGGGACCGGTATCGAACTAGGAACCTTGTGGTTTCTAGCCGAACGCTCTACCGACTGAGCTAACTCGGCCCCTTGACTGAGGTTGTCCGTATAAATCGGACGAAATATTTCAACTCTTAGATTTGTTTTGAGTTATCATTTCTTGTTCACTATCCTTTTACCTACCTCATTATATATATATTATATAATATATATATATATATATATGTATATATATATTATTATTATTATTATTTATATTTTTGCTTGAAGGCAATATAAATGCATGTATCGTATAAATTCGATAATTATAGAAAATAAACTTGACAAGTAAATCAAAGGATGGCTCGCTATGCAGAATACAGACTGTTTCGACTTTATTAAGTCTCTTCAGCGATGTATACTAATACAGGATTTCACAGGCATAGTCAGAGACCATAAATATATATATATATATTATATATTTATTATATAATATATATATATATAATATATATATATATATATATATATATATTATATATATATATATAATATATATATATATAATAATATATATTAATTAAATCTGTTGCGAGTGTTAACTATGATGTTTTAACCTGTCATTTATTTCTCATATTTCGGGAAGAAATCTGGAACTGAAGTTGTCCCAAACAAAAAACATCCATCATATATATATATATATATATATATATATATATATAATATATATATATTAAATTGTATAGAATAAACTTTCTGTCCAAACTTTTATTTTCATAAATCCTGAGAAAAGAGAACATAATTAAAAATAAAAATGTTTTCGTCTGTAATTAAATATTCTGTTACTAATCGACTAAAGAAATCTCCATTTTCTAAGACAAGTTTTGGATTTTACCAAAGTTTTGATTCCTCTACGATTTTTGTTTTCTTTGACACATATTAACTGTGAATAAAACAATGAATCATTTTCTCATATTTTTTCTAATCATCATCCAAACGTTTTCTGATTCATTTCCAAATTCTTTGAAATGTCTTGTTTCGTTTCCAGCTTTTAGAAAATTTGGATAATGAATTTCTGCCAAAAATTCCACATTGAAGACATCCGTTTCCCAAGACAAACATACGTTACGTCTAATCTGGTTTCTTTCATTTCAGTCCAATAAAATCTGGTTTTCTAATTGGGATTCGGGGAAATCCAATCGTTCATTTCCGATTGAGTAGGGACAATCTGATTTCAAGGGATTTTTTGGAAGAAGAAGAAGAAGAACAAAAAGTGTCAAGTGAAAGTAGCGAATATTTTGGGACCATATGACCTTTAGGCACCCCTTTTTTTCCGATCTCGTTTCATCAGGACATTTTTTTCATTTACACCGTCAAAATCCGGTTGTTTGTTAGGGTTTAGGGTTAGGGGTTAGTTTTATAATTAAGAAAAAAAAACTCTAAAATTCGTCTGTTAACAAACAACCAGATTTTGACGGTATAAATGAAAAAAAATGTCCTTATGAAACGAGATCGCAAAAGGGGTACCTAAAGGTCATATGGTCCAAATATTAAAACAATGAAAAAGAGATAAGAACTAAAATAGTGAAATAGAAACCTGGAGCTTCAAATAAAGTTTGAGTGGAAGAATAGTAGATGATTTTTAGAGTTTTTTTAAAATTATTATAAAACTAATCCTTAACCCTAACCCTAACCCTAACCCTTAACCTAACCCCTAACAAACAACCGGATTTTGACGGTGTAAATAAAAAAATGTTCTGATGAAACGAGATCGAAAAAGGGGTGCTTAAAGGTCATATGGTCCAATATTTTTCTATTTTTTCTATAAAGAAATTCTTGTGAAGCAACAAAAAAACTCAATGTTTTTTTTCTTTAATTTTTTTTTATTACCACCAATTGTGTATTATTTGAATTATTCGGACTATTGTCCTCATATTTATTGTTATCAGTACAACGTTTCGGCCGATGTGCCCTCCGGCCTTCTTCTGCTATTTCTTGTCGTAATCGGGAGCCATCACGGAATTTTGAACACAACCCTTTATTCAATACACGGGGGTATCCAGTTCTCATTCCGCTAAACATAGCTGGGTACAAGTGTTAAGCTGTGTTAAATATTATTCTATTGTTCAAAAGGATCCAAAGTCCGACAAGAAATACCTGAAGAAGGTCGGAAGGAACATCGGCCGAAACGTTGTACAGGTAACAATAAAGATGAGGACAATAGTCCGAATAATCCAAATAATCCAAATTAACAAGCCTCATCTCAAAAATTCAGAGAAACCACGAATTATCTTTCTCTCTAAACTTGATGATTTTGTTATCCGACACAACATCAGTAGATCGCATAAAATCAGAAAAATAATATTCTCTTTTGGGTAATTTTCACCTTTAGTTGGCTAAATTCCTAGCAAATAAGGCAATTAGAGTAACCTCCCTTGACTTTCACTTTGAAACAAGCCGGTAGCCATTTTGAAAGTCTCCGTGCGAAATAAACAAATATTAGAAACTTTTTTCGTAAACAATACAACTGCATGCTTTAACACAAAAACATCATAAAATGTGTTCTTAATAACAATTAAGTTCATTTCAGATAATTTTATGCTAGGAATTTAGCCAACTGGCTTTCACTTTGAAACAAGCCGGTAGCCATTTTGAAAGTCTCCGTGCGAAATAAACAAATCTTAGAAACTTTTTTGAAAACAATACAACTGCATGCTTTCACACAAAAATATCATAAAATGTGTTCTTAATAACAATTAAGTTCATTTCAGATAATGCGCACGCACAATTTTATGCTAGGAATTTAGCCAACTAAAAGGTGAAAATTACCCTCTTTTGTTAGTAATACATTGCATTTCTTAAACGAATACAGATTAAAAACGATGCGTTTCGCTAACAGTCTTCAATGGGGAGGGGGGGGGCTTCGAACGTTAATAGAGAGAGATAGAAAATGTGACCCAGATTGAAAATGCAATCTGTTTCAGTCATTATCTGTGTGTGTGTGTGTGTGTCTTAATTCAGAAAAAAAATATCGACTAATATCTTGACTCTTACTCTCCATACTCTCCACTTTGTATCCGTCTGTTTATCTTTTCTAAAGAGTTGGAGGGTTAATACAAGCCCCCCCCCCCCATCACGCCCCCCCCCCCCAACCCTTAGGTATTTATCTCCCTTGATTAGAGACTTTTTTTTATCCGACTCCCTGTCAGCATAGAAAGCGACACAATGATAGTTTAATGAAAACAAGCCTCATAGTTTTTAATCTTCCACCAGCATTCACTTTCCGGGGTGCCCCAGACACCGAGCAATAAACCCAGCCCTTATCCCTTTTTAGACAAGGGGGTAGCTCCCTTGATTAGAAGTAAGCAATTTCTCATGTTAACCGTCACGATCTTCCCTGAATTCCCAATATTTGTGCTAGACAATCAGTTACCTCACTGGGGACCAGGACAATTAACCTGCTCAACTAATCAACACTGGACGTAAGCATTATAAGAAACAAATTTCATCAGAAGTGAAGTAATATTTGTTAATTTGTACTGTTAATATGGTAACTTTCATATTTGGTAACGTTTATAAAATTGGCATTTCCTTCTCATACGAAGCTTATGCTTTAAAAACTTTTCTAATCACTCGGAAGGGATAATTTTAAGTAGGATAAAGCCATAGAGCGAAAGAGGCATTTTGGTGTAAGTAGGCTGCGAAAGGAGAGAATGCCAGGTTCATTTTTTGAATGGATCGGTCAGTGAGTGAACCTAGCTAAATAGATCCATGTAGTGGTATGACCAGCTTTGTTACCCCCCCCCCTCAAAAAAAAAAAAACTAACCTTCCGGCTATATGCCGAGATGTGACACACCATGTATTCACTTCTTATTTTTTGAATAAAGAATTTGGAGTGAGTACATGAGTGTGCTCACTTCAAATATAAACGTTTGTAAAATTGGCAAGTACGAAGTTTTCTGGAAAGCGGACAGCCATTTTTATTCTGAGATTGCGTGACCTTGATATAACTGACAACCAATCAGAGGGAATCTTACCGCGTATTCATGAACGTACTCTTCTGTGTGGTTACTTCATTCGACAGTGAGTGAGTTTGCGTATTGTGTGGCCGTCGCATTCACAATGACCATTTCTGGGTTATTTCCTATAACTCCAACATAAACAAAGGGGAACCATTCTTATTTATTTATTTATTTTCCCATTAAACTAACCATAAACCCTAACCCTAACCCCGTCTTCTTTTTTCCTAGTAGATCTATAATAAATAAATAATTTATCAGTCAAGAGTATTTCCCCTTTGTTTATGTTGGAGTTATAGGAAATAACCCATTTCTGACTATTCTTCATCTCATGGTTACTGTTTTTTTTTGTTGTTTTTTTTTTTGGGGTATAGAAGGGAAAAGCAACTCCTCAAGTATGTTAGCACCCCCCCCCCTATCAGGGTAGATTAGGTTCCTTGCAACTTCTTTTTTTTCTTCCCCAAATCTAAAATCGGTGTTGGACGGGTGAGATTTAGAGATTAATTAGTAGACGAGATTAAGGAGAACGCAGCAAGGCAGCAGATGGTAATCTTGAGAGAGGATTCTGAAAACTTGGGAAAAGTGAAAGGGATGCTGGAATAAATGCGATGTCCCAAAGAGATTACTTTCAAAGAGATTGAGGCGCCATTGTCCTAGGTAAGTTACTTTTTCGTGATAGCTGGTTACATAGTTTGTGTTTCTGATTTCATCAAATATTTATTCAACACAGATTTTCTGTCAAAATTAATTTCTTTACAACTGGGATTAATTACATTAAATCTTTTATATATATATATATATATATATATATATATCTAGACAAAATGTGACCCGTTGGGTCACCCATTAAGCTCTCGCTAGATAATTGGGATTATGGAAAAAATAGGGTCTGCCAAAATGTCTCTGCTTTTCATTTTAAAAACGAATTAAAATGAATTAAATCGATTATCTAAGGTCACATTTTTGTCCAAGTCGAAAAGTAGTAACATAATGAGCATCAGTAGAAAAAAAAAACAAAAAACGAAATTATATCATACATGTAATTTATTTTTAATACATTTCAAACTATTTTTTCAGTCAATTTTGCTTAAATATATCTTAAATATGGCAGCCAATGATGACGTAAAATCCGCATTTTACAAAATAAATTTAACCTCCGATTGAAAATAAATTACCAAAAATCAAGGAAGTATCCGATTTTAATTTTCAGAATAAAAACTAATAATAGAATAATAATTTTTTTTTTTTTTAATGAGGACCGAAGGTGTGTGTCTCTAAGTTATAGCTTAGGGGTGTACAAATTCGCGCACCTGCTAATAAGGGGGAACCACAGGAATTTCTTTAAAAAATCAACAAAAATAAACTAATGATCTGATCTTAATAAAATTTTCGTATATAAAAAAAGAGATTTTATTCTAAATAAATGTTTACTCAAAATGAAAAAAGTTAAGCATCTTTCCTTGGTTTTTTATTTATTCATTTTTTGTTTGCTTGTTTTTTTTTTTTTTTTTTTGGGGGGGGGGGTCGCGCATTGATCCCCATAAAGTGATAATAAGTTTCTTGGTAGTTTTTCGGTTTATGAAAATTAATTTTATATTTTCGGAAAGAGAACTCAATTATGGAACATATGTAAAAAAAATAATTTTAAAAATCGATACTAGGACGTCTTACATTTTGAAACTTATGTCTTGTAAATAATTTTAAAAAAAATATGTATCCCTATTTTTTAATCGTTAGTTTATTATTTAAGGAATGTGATACTAAAATTTGTCTACTATTTTATTTTTATTTTAGATATGTTTTAAAATTTATAAATGTAAAATAAATTCTCCTGTTCACTTTCTGACAAAGGCGTATTTACTTAATTAAAGAAAAGATTGTATTAAAAATATATAGCTAAAAATAATTAAATTCCATTTTGATAGTCTCTATTAAAAAAATTGGAAATAATTTTTGAAGTAAAAATGGTTGTCTTTTTTGGTTACGAGAGCCGTTTACATCACACATTTTTATCTGAAACTGTCCTCTAGTGTTGACTGCTCCTGCTGATTTGAATTTTGGTAAAAATTACAAATATGACCAACCATAGAAAATAACCCTACCTAATATTTTGGCGGGAAATATATGAAAAATAATAAACAATTCATCGAAAATTTATTTTAAACAATAAAAATGTACGTTATGTGTAACAGAAATCTGGTTTTTTTTGTTTTTTTTTCTTTTAACACATAAAATTGGAATTATTCTGTATATTAAACGTAAAAGTTTTCTTTTACGTTTGATATACAGAGTAAAAAGATCATTTTCCTTTTTTATTAACGTTTTAAAATATTTTATTAAAAGTATTTTATTAAAATACTTATAATATTAATAATAATAATAATAATAATAAATATTTTATTAAAATATTTTTGTCATTTTTGTAAATCCCTATTATAGTTACTTTCTGGCAAAATGAGCCTAAAATGCGTTTTTGACAAAATGACTTTAGCCCACAGAAAATAATTTACCAAAAATCAGGGAATTATCGGATTTTAATGAAATTTTCAGTGTTTATTTATCAATGAATGATCTTTATAATGCATTATTTATTTTATTTCAAAACTTTCTCATTTTTTTTCAGGACGCTTAATTTTGACCCCCCTTATGTTGGGGACGTAACATTTTTTTCAAGTTGGTCTTACTGTACTAATTACAGTATAAATAAAGAGATAAAAGACCGAACTTATGAATAGAAACAAAAAAAAATTTTTAGGGTGACTTTTCTATGAGAAAATAAATACCGAAAATCGAAAAATAAAATGTAAAAAAATAATAAATAATTAATTTTTTGGAGATTTTTTTTACTCATTTTGATAATTTATTTAAT
Organism: Doryteuthis pealeii; assembly: GCA_023376005.1. Taxonomy (NCBI): domain Eukaryota; kingdom Metazoa; phylum Mollusca; class Cephalopoda; order Myopsida; family Loliginidae; genus Doryteuthis; species Doryteuthis pealeii. The sequence goes on along the minus strand of CM042161.1, from coordinate 8,262,773 downwards.
TGGCTATTATCTTATAAAATAAAAAAATATACATCGATATTTTTTCAGCTTAAAAAGGGGGGGGGTACATTTTCAATAGAGTTTTTCTTCAAAAAGTATACTTTGATGCAATAAAATAAGGTTTGCATTAAATAGATATTTATTTTTAGAATCTAAAAATATAACATTTTAAACTTAAAATCCGAATATTTTTATTTTAAATGAATTTTATATATTAATTTTTCATAGCAAAATATTAAATTAAAGTTTTGAAATAAAATAACTGATGCATTATAAAATTCATTAATTGATAAATCAATACTGAAAATTTCATTAAAATCGGATAATTACCTGATTTTTGGTAAATGTTTTTGCAATCGCGAATGTTACAGTAAAATTGTAAATAAGCACTTAAAACCCTTGAAAAAGAGACAGAATGGCGGATCGCTTCGAAATTGACCAAACAAATCCCTTTAAATGTATTAAAAATAAACTGCATATGTAATGATATTTTTCTTTTTTTTAATGATGGTTATTATGTAACTACTTATCGATTTAGACAAAGTTTGACCTTAAATAACAGATTTAATTATTTTTAATTCGCTTTTAAAACTCGTAGAAGCTGATTTTTTTGCCAGTCCCTATATCATAGTTAAGTCCAGCACTGGAATCATAGTAACATTTTTGATTCCATGAATAAGAAATCACTTTTTTTTTGTCTTGTGCCTTCGAGGATTTGTGAAATAAGTCAGTCCTTATAAAAATGGACAACGATTAACACAGGCTTCTCTCAAGCTGTCACGAGTGTGTGTGTGTGTGTGTGTGTGTGTGTGTGTGTGTGTGTGTGTTTTTTCTTTCTTTCTTTCTTTCTTTCTTTTTTTTTTTTGTATATATAATGATATGACAAAATATTTTAGATTCCAGAGGTTCAGATATTTTGTTTGTGTCTGTCTTTATTTAAAACTTTGCAGATAACAAAATGCGCTGTTTTTTTTTTTTTTTTTTGTTTTTTGTTTTGTTTTTTTGTTGGTTGTTTTTGTCATTGCTATTTACAATAAATTATTTACAAAAATATTTTCTTTCTCTTTAAGGAAATTTGTTTTCTATTAAGAATGTAAACAATATCCAAAACTGATAAATTTTAACTAGGGATTGTCAGAAAAAATCGGATACTACGAATTTTAAAAGCGAATTAAGAATAATTAAATCTATTATTTAAGGTTAAACTTTGTCTAAATCGATAAGTAGTAGCATAATAACCATCATTAAAAAAAAGAAAAATATAATTACATATGCAGTTTATTTTTTAAAGATTTAAAACTATTTGTTTTGGTCAATTTCGACGCAATCCGTCATTTTGGCTGTTTTTCAATGGTTTTAGGCGCTTGTTTACAATTTTAACGTAACATTTGGGATGGAAAAAAATTTACCAAAAATCAGGTAATTATCCGATTTTAATGAAATTTTCAGTATTGATTTAACAATTAATGAATTTTATAATGCATCAGTTATTTTATTTCAAACTTTAATTTAGTATTTTTGCTATGAAAAATTAATATATAAAATTCATTTAAAATATGAAAATCCTGATGTTAAGTTTAAAATGTTATATTTTTAGATTCTAAAAATAAATATCTACTTAATGCAAACCTTATTTTAGGTTCCAAAAGTAATAAGTTTTGAAGAAAAACTCTATTGAAAATGTACCCCCTCCCCTTTTTAAGCAGAAAAAAACATCGATGTATAATTTTTTCTTTTATAAAATAATAGCCAATTAAATAATTATCGAAATGAGGAAAAAAGAAATCTCCCAAAAATTAATTATTTAATATTTTTTTACATTTTATTTTTCGATTTTCGGTACTTATTTTCTCATAGAAGCGCAACCGAAAAAATTTTTTTTGTTGTTTCTATTCATAACTTCGGTGTTTTATCTCATTATTTATACTGTAATTAGTATCAAATATAATCAACTTGCAAAACATTTTACGCCCCCAACATAAGGGGGGTCAAAATTAAGTGACCTGAAAAAATGAGAAAGTTTTGAAATAAAATGAATAATGCATTATAAAGATCATTTATTGATAAATAAACACTAAAAATTTGATTAAAATCCAATGATTTCCTGATTTTTGGTAAATTATTTTCTGTAGGGGGGGGGGCTAAAGTCATTTTGTCAAAAACACATATTAGGCTCGGTTTGCCAGTTCACTTTGCGTGAAGTAACTTATATACTATATAAGTTACTTTCCGCAAAGTGTCTACTTTTGTAATTTTGGGGGCAAATTAAAAATTGCATTAAAAATTAATTGAATTAAATGCATTAAAAATTAATTACAAATATGATATTATTTAGCCTGATGCTCGTTATGGTATTATTTTTCGACTAAAACTAAAATTTAACCTTAAATAATTGATTTAATTAATTCTAATTCGTATTTTAAATGAAAAGGTGCGTGTTTTTGCAAAAAGAAAAATAAACGTTGAAGTGTCATCTAGTTTTTTTTTTATTTTTTACATAGATATGTTAGTGGGGCATCCTGCGGGGATTGCAATTCAACAATAATGGATCTGCGAGACTATCTCTCCCCCATACCTCTACTCAGGCGACGCCAGGTAGCCACTTCGAGTTATAAATAAAAGGAAAATTTTGTATATATATATATATAAATTTAAACCAAGAAGTGATGAGAAAAATATTGTTAATTATATAAAAATATTATTAATTATATCTATTGATAATGGAGATTCGCTTCCGGTTTTAGTCTGTAACAAAAATTACGTCACTGCCTACGTCACCAATACATAGAATAAAGAACAATTATTAATAATAAGATAGATATAAGCTATTCTTTATAATTCAATGTTTGAATCCTTTCAATTGTAATAAATAAACTATATATTATTTAAATAAATAAAATATATAAACTATGAAATTAATTCGAAAATTGTATTACTTTAAATGGAAAAAAATATTTGCCAAATTTGTAATCCATTTAAAAATATTTTTTTCTAATCTCGCCCGTTTTTCAGTCACAATAAGTTAACTAAAAGTTTACAAATAAATAAATACTACGATTTTGCGTAAAATATATGTGCAAAATATTCAAAATAATTATTTAATTAATAATTGATAGATGCACGCAACATATTATTTGAGGGGAACAGGATTAAGTTTCCATTTTAAAATTGCTAATTTTTTTTTATTCTTTAATAAATTTAATGATTTTGCTTACTTATGATAAAAACCCTCAGACATTTTTAACTGGTCTCCCCTCAGACAATATCTTTTAAAAATTAATTTTTACACCACCCGGAGGGTTTTTTTTTTTTTTGTTGCTAGTAAAAATAATAACAATTAAAGAAGAATATAAGAGGTACTATTAATACTACTATTACTAATCATAATAATTATAATCATAATATTAATAATAATATAGACTAACCGCCAACTTAAGTGGTCTTGTGATTTTGTTTCTAAATCGGATTTAGTAGGATTGAATTATAACATGTCACAGGTAATTAAAGTTATGTTAATTATATATTGGATGAAAAGAGGTGGTGTAGATATGCGTATAGCATTACTTATCATTTGGAGATATATTGAAAGTGATATCTAAAAAAAGAAGAAAAAATATGTTAGGAGTCAGTACCAAATTCCATTCGGGCCTACCTTTAAAAATTATATATATATATATATATATATATATATATATATATATGAAATAAAATTGGAACTTAATCCGACAGTGTAAATATGATATATTGAAAAAAACAAAGGATGTTTACGAATGCATGGGCTCATCAGGAGAGAATGTGCAAACCGTTTCGTGGCCTTTCTCTCTCTCTCTCTCTCCTCTCTCTCTCTCTCTCTCTCTCTCTCTCTCTCTCTCTCTCTATATATATATATATATATATATACTAAAGATGTGCGAATAAATGTTTGTTTTCTAAAGGCTTTTTTCCCTGTTTAGTTCAATGACACAACATTCATAATAAACTATTCCTTGTTTTTAGGATGGAATTATGTTTGGAAAAAATCCATTTTAATTGGTTCTAATTAGTCGTAATTAGCAATTAAGTAAAAAAAAAAATTGACTTATCCCTCACTTACGTTCTGCATATCACTTTCACACTCACACACACACACACACACTCTCTTCTCTCTCTCTCTCTCTCTCTCTCTCTCTCTCTCTCTCTCTCTCTGTGTGTGTGTATATCTTGATTACCCCTTCGTTATATATGTTAATTTCTCTCTGTGAGTAAGAGAGAGATGGGAGAGTGATATCTAACTACTCACTTTATTTGTATAAGATTCAGTATCGACGAGCCTGTAGCTTAATAAAACCACATGACCCATTTCAGTTTAAATTAGGTCAACCGTTTCCTTTCTTAGAAATCTTACAAAATGATTTTAATTTTTCTAAACTCTCAGGCCGTATGATTTTTAAAATTCACTTTGCAAACTCTCTTTTCCCTAATCCCAATTATTTACCGAGAACTCAATGGGTGACCCGAATGGTCACGTTTTGTCCAATATATATGTGTGTGTGTGTGTGTGTGTGTGTGTGTGTTCAACCTAAAAAATAAAAACAACTACCGTTGTTACTTGTAGAAGTGCTCAATATCTGAAATGGAGCCACAATAAAGACGAATGTAGACCGATGATCGCTTTTTAAAAACTTTTAAAAGTTTTTAAGATCACGGTCTTCATAAGAATCTTGGAAGCAGGCATCTGAAGATCGATTCATACCGTGAAACTGACGTTATGCCACAAGATACCCTGATTTTAAGCATTTTTAAAAGTTTTAAAATCGATTTTAATCATGGCTCGGTATTTGATTTTATATATATAAGTTCACATAAATGATTGTATAATAGTTAGTCAGTGATACCAATTGTAGTTGGTGCACTTGGAACAGTCCCAAAAGGATTAGAAAAGGGTTTGGAAAGTTTGGAAATCAGAGGAAGGATTGAAACCATTCAGAACACTGCACTGCTGCAATCTGCCAGAATACTCAGAAGAGTCCTGGAGACCTGAGGAGACTTGCTGTCACTCACACTCCAGTGAAAGACCATCAGCTAACACTGATGTGAAAACTCAAAAGGAGTAAATAATAATAAATGTAGACTATGCGGTAATAGAGATGAGACTGTAAACCATGTACTATGCGAATGTAGCAAACTAGCACAACGGGAGTACAAAACTAGACACGACTGGGTTGGGAAAGTGATCCACTGGGAATTATACAAAAAATTAAATTTTGACCATACAACAAAATGGTATATGCATAAACCAGAATCTGTTCTTCAGAACGAAACGCATAAAATTCTCTGGGGCTTTGAAATAAAAACGGATCACCTTATCCCAGCAAGAAGACCAGACCTAGTGTTGATTAACAAAAAAGAAAGAACTTGTCAACTGGTGGATTTTGCAGTTCCAGCATATCACAGAGTGAAACTAAAGGAAAATGAAAAAATTGACAAATACCTGGACCTTGCCAGAGAACTGAAAAAGTTATGGAATATGAAAGTCAAAGTGATACCAATTGTAATTAGTGCACTTGGAACGGTCCCAAAAGGATTGGAAAGTCTGGAAATCAGAGGAAGGATTGAGACCATCCAGAACACTGCACTGCTGCAATCTACTAGAATACTCAGAAGAGTCCTGGAGACCTGATGAGACTTGCTGTCACTCAGACTCCAGTGAAAGACCATCAGCTAATGCTGATGTGAAAGCTCAAAAGGAGTAAATAATAATAATAATAATAATAATAATAATAATTGGTAAATTATTGACACTTTTACAGAATGATCGCATTCAATATATTGATAATCTAAATGGAGGTGGATTTAACAAAATAGATTCTAAGAGTAAAAATAATGCCCACAGTGGGAGTTGAACTCACAACCCCTGTTTTACCAGACTGTGGTAAAGCCTATTTTTTAGTACGTGACTATCAACAATTGTACACGATGTAGGCTTTGTGTTGTTAGCATGGGTGCGGAAATAAGAACAGATATTCACATTTATTCATAAAGATAAAACTGTTACTTATTTATTTTATTTTAAATTTGGTGGAAATGGTGGGACTGTTTAAATGAATGAATCAATGTTTGTACAAAGAAAGCAAAATGTTGGTTGTTGTTGCCAACCAATTATGGAAAATCGGAGGAATTTCTGGAGAGAGAGAGGGGGGGAGACAGACAGACAGACAGACAGAAAGAGGGGGGCTTTGAGTTTTATTTTTATTTTTATTTATTTAATTTTTTTATTTATTTAATTTTTTATTATTTTTATTTATTTTTTATTTATATTTATTTATTTATTTTTTATTTATTTTTAGTTTTTTTTATTTAGTTAGATTTTATTTTATTTTGAGTTTTATGAAATATTTTATTTATTTTTATTTTTATTTATTTTTTTTATTTATTTTTATTTATTATTATTTATTTATTTATTATTTATTTTTATTTATTTTTTTTATTTTATTTTTTTTTTATTTTGAGTTATGAATATTTTATTTTTATTTATTTTATTTTTTTATTTTTTTTTATTTTTTTTTATTTATTTATTTATTTTTATTTATTTATTTTATTTTTTTTTTAGTTTTTTTATTTATTTTATTTTTATTTTGAGTTTTAGGAATATTTTTATTTATTTTTATTTTTATTTGTTTATTTTTTTTTATTTATTTATTTATTATTTATTTTATTTATTTTGAGTTTTTTTTATTTGTTTTTATTTTTATTTTTTTATTTTGAGTTTTATGAAATATTTTTGACAAAGGAAAATGACTCAAAGAATTTTCAGGATTGGTGATGATTCCAATATTTCTGGAAGTATTTCTGTCATTTTTTTAATCTTCTAAAAAAAAAGGAAATTAGGGTTATTTCCTCTAAGTCCAACATAAACAAAGGGGAACCACTCTTGACTGATAAATTATTTATTTATTTAATGATCTACTAGAAAAAAAAAGAAGACGGGGTTAGGGTTAGGGTTTAAGGTTTAGGGTTAGTTTAATGGGAAAATATATAATTTATCAGTCAAGAGTGGTTCCCCTTTGTTTATGTTGGTCTTATAGGAAATAACCAAAATTTGAATTAAATTTATCTGAAATGTAAATTGATAATTTTTTAACAAAAGGAAGCTTTGATTTTTTCTGACTGCTTTTTAAATTTTAAGGTTGATTATTGTAATAAGTAATTGAGAGTTACTTCCCCTGTTTTATTATTACCCCCCCCCGTGTAAATCTTTAACTTCCTGAAAGTATATAAACACCCAAGAAATTGCTACTGTATTCTAAGTATTCTTATGTGTGTGTTCATTTATTATCACAATTATCAACCTTGAAATTTCAATTTCCAATCGTTTATTAAATCTTCGTGATTGTTCATTCGTTTAGTTTTTGTTCTCTTTTAACTGAAATATCCAAGTGTCCTTCCGGGCCATCTTTACGCCGAGTCGGCGGGGTTTAGAATACGTTGACTGTATCGTCTGGTAAGACCTCCCCCTCTCAAAAGGGTGGTATCCTGGGTATGACGTTAAACTGCATCTTATTGTGAGGTTCCAGTTCTGGGAGAGTGGAGTATCCCTTTATTGCCACTACTCTCAGGTCCACCCTGATCCGAAGTGGTAGTACGTTAGGATCCCATCTCTGAGTAGAATGGATCTGTTTAAAAACTATTTGTTTTCGATAGGACTGTGTTAAAAACTGTTAACTACACACAAAAATGTAACTATGAACGTACAATGAAGGCGATTTCCTAACCTAGACTTAAAATAACCCTTGGTGTATTGTCATGCCGTTAAATTCAGTCAATAAATGAATCATATCCTTAAATGAAATCTTCGTTCAGTTTTCATATCGAGACCAATTACGTTGCATAGAGTTCATGCTTTTGAAATGTTGAAAAACAATTTTTATTGTCAAAGTTTCAATGATATGAAAATAGTCCACGTGAATATTTTCACTTTTTCACTTTAAAATATTTTCACTTTAAAATATTTTCACTTTAAAATTAAAAAATATTTTAGCAAATTTTCATCAAAATACATAGTCTTATAATGGCTGAAAAATGGCATTTTTGGCAAAGCTTTGAAGCCCCATATCTCCCCAAATACTCAAGCGCCATCAACCATCTTTTACTATGTGATACTCCTCATCGAACTCTATCAGAAAATCATATTAGTTTGGCACTTTATTTAGTATTTCTAAACAGCGGATTTTTTTTTTTCGATTAGTTTTTTTTCATCGCGTTTTTAAGAAATTTAAAAAAGAAAAATCATAGAACCCAAACTGAAAATTCCCCATTTTAAAATCGCTGTCTGCTGCTTTTTTTTCTTCTCTTTAACATTTCCTTATCCATTCGGGACATATGTATCCTTACTGAATTATTTCCCGTCAATCCTTTTTTTTTCAATATATCCGATCGCTCCTAAAATAACTTAGTCTACACATTTTTGTATAAAATCGCTTGACATAGTTTAGGGACTAGCAAACTGAGCCTAAAATGCGTTTTTGACAAAATGACTTTAGCCCCACTACAGAAAATAATTTACCAAAAATCAGGGAATTATCGGATTTTAATGAAATTTTCAGTGTTTATTTATCAATGAATGATCTTTATAATGCATTATTTATTTTATTTCAAAACTTTCTCATTTTTTTTCAGGTCGCTTAATTTTTACCCCCTTATGTTGGGGGCGTAAAGGTTTTCAAGTTGGTCATATATTGTACTAATTACAGTATAAATAATGAGATAAAAGACTGAACTTATGAATAGAAACAAACAAAAAAAATTTACGGTGGCTATTCTATGAGAAAATAAATACCGAAAATCGAAAAATAAAATGTAAAAAAATAATACATAATTAATTTTTTGGAGATTTCTTTTTTACTCATTTCGATAATCATTTAATTGGCTATTATTTTATAAAAGAAAAAAATATACATCGATGTTTTTCTGCTTAAAAAGGGGAGGGGGTACATTTTCAATCGAGTTTTTCTTCAAAACGTATACTTTTTTCGAAAAAATAAGGTTTGCATTAAGTAGATATTTATTTTTAGAATCTAAAAATATAACATTTTAAACTTAAAATCCAAAAAAAATTATTTTAAATGAATTTTATATATTAATTTTTCATAGCAAAAATACTAAATTAAAGTTTTAAAATAAAATAACTAATGCATTATAAAATTCCTTGATTGTTAAATCAATACTGAAAATTTCATTAAAATCGGATAATTACCTGATTTTTTGTATTTTCTTTGCAATCGCGAATGTTATATTAAAATTGGGTTCGTCCCGGTCCCCTGCCTCCAAATGTGCTGTTCGGTGACGTATCAAATACCAACCCCAACTAGTACCGCTAGAGCGGTGTTACTTGAAAGAAAACAACCAACTCAAATAACAACCCCAACTATCGTATCGGCGCCTATTTGAGGAGGGGGGCCTTTATAAACAAGCGCCTAAAACCATTGAAAAACAGCCAAAATGGTGGATCGCGTCAAAATTGACAAAACAAATAGTTTTAAATCTTTTAAAAATAAACTGCATATGTTATTATATTTTTCTTTTTTTAATGATGGTTATTATGTTACTACTTATCGATTTAGACAAAGTTTAACCTTAAATAATAGATTTAATTATTCTTAATTCGCTTTTAAAACTCGTAGTATCCGATTTTTTTTGCCAGTCCCTAATATAGTTAGTAAAAGTGTTATCTTGAAATCACAACAAAACCGGATTTTCTTGTTTACATTCAAATTAAAATTCCAACCTCAAAAAATCAACTTCTTTTAGAGTAGGCATGTGCAAACCGCGGACTTTCGAAATGCCCGCCTAATTGTTAAAAATATTTTAAAACGTCAATAAAAAATGGAAAATTAACTTTTTAATGTTTTATTTTACGTTTAATATAAAGAACAATTCCAAGTGTTATAAAAAATAAAAAAAACAAATTTCTCTTACATAAAACCTAAATTTTTGCATTTTAAAGTAAATTGCCGTAAATTCCCACTCTTTGTTGACAGTTATCGCATCTTGACATGTTCACCTTTTCTTAGTATGGAGGATTATACGTATAAAACCATTATTTTCTGAAGCAAAAACAAATTACTAATTTAGCATTTCCTTGATTCCTCACGATTTAACTCTTAATATTATTGAAAAAGATTGTTGGGAAAATCAAAATTAGAATGTTAGAAATTATTTATAATAAAATTTTAACTGAACGGTAATATCTGCTTTCTGGATATAAACGGGAGAATTATTTGTTTCTAAATAAAATAATAAATTTCTTCAAACACTGTTTGTTTGAGTTTTCTTTTACAGAGTATAATTATACACGCGTCACGGATTCGAACCTATTAACTTATGAACCCAGAACACAGTGAAAACAACAACAACAGTTTTCCCCAAAACCCAGTTTTTATTTCGCTTTGATCCATCCGTAATAAGAATGACGACAATTTTTAATTCAAACATTATTTTCAAAAATTTATAAAATAAAAACCGACATATATTATGTCATTATTTTTAGCAAGATATTTTTATACAATATTTTCTTTGATTAAATAAATACGAGTTTGCTGTACATTAAAGAAAAGTATTTATTTTACATTTTATAAATTTTTAAAAATCCCTGAAAAATAAAATAAAAAGGTAGACAATAGGAACTTTTAATATAAAATTCTTTTGAAAATAATCTAACAATAAAAAAAAAAAGAGAAATATACACATTTTTTCTTATTTACAAGATTTAAGTTTCAATGTTTAAGATGCCCTATTTCCAAAACCGATTTAGTAGCGAATTATCTTCTTTTTTTTTTTACATATGTTCCGTCATTAAATTGTCTTTCGAAAAATGTAAAATTCATCTATGTACAAAAAAAAAAAAAAAAAAAGATCTTGGTACTGGGGATCAACGCGCGAAACAAAAACTAATGAAAAAATTATTAGCCTTTTCAATTTAGTAAACATTTATTTACAATAAAAGTTCGTTTTTTTATTACTTCTTATACCGAAAGTTTTATTAAAATCGGATAGTTAGTTTATTTTATATGATTTTTTGAAGAATTTCCTGTGATCACCCTTTTTTAGAGCCAGCGATATTTTGCACATAGCTATTTTAGAGTTACTTTACTAGCTACTGGCAAAATGAGCCTAAAATGTGTTTTTGACAAAATGACTTTAGCCCCCCCCCCTTACAGAAAATAATTTACCAAAAATCAGGGAATTATCGGATTTTAATGAAATTTTCAGTGTTTATTTATCAATGAATGATCTTTATAATGGCTATTCTATGAGAAAATAAGTACCGAAAATTGAAAAATAAAATGTAAAAAAATAATAAATAATCAATTTTTTGGATATTTTTTTTTTAACTCATTTCGATAATTATTTAATTGGCTATTATCTTATAAAAGAAAAAAATATACATCGATATTTTTTCTGCTTAAAAAGGGGGAGGGGTACATTTTCAATCGAGTTTTTCTTCAAAAAGTATACTTTGATGCAATAAAATAAGGTTTACATTAAATAGATATTTATTTCTAGAATTTAAAAATATACATTTATTGCACTTCAACATGACCGCCATCTTTGTTGATACATTTTCAACCTGTAACGGGACTTTATGGACACCCTGTATAATTCTACTTTCTTTTTACTAACGTTGAAATGATTAGCTAGATGCAAGCAATTGGTAGCGTTACAAACTAAAATTTCGACCAAATTTGGTGCGGTTCGGTAAATAGGGTTATTTAAGGATTTGTATTTGTTCAAGAATGCAAAGAATTTTACACAACAAAGTATGACGTCACATAGAGTTGTGTACAATATAGAAGCAAATGTTTTGGTCAGTGTTGCCTGTCAGTCCATTAATTTAAATTAAATATTACAAAAATAAGAATAAAAATAATCAATTAGCATTTCAATTGTTGTTGATTATTTGGATTCAAAAGAAGAAAAAAAAGGGACAATTAAGTTACTTTTTAAATTTGTTGTTAAATAATTGGACCATATGACTTTTAGGCACCCCTTTTTGATCTCGATTCAGAAGGACATGTTTTTTCCATTTACACCGTCAATATCCGGTTGTTTGTTAACAGACGATTTTTAGAGGTTTTTTTTTTAATTATAAAACTAACCCCTAACCCTAACAAACAACCGGATATTGACGGTGTAAAGGAAAAATATGTCCTTCTGAATCAAGGTCAAAAAGGGGTACCTAAACGTCATATGGTCCAAATAATTAACTAAATTTGTTTGAAGGGGCCGTGTTAGCTCAGTCGGTAGAGCGTTCGGCTAGAAACCACAAGGTTCCTAGTTCGATACTGGTCCCCGCCAACTCAGCGTATGAGTAGCACAGGGATCTGTGCGGTAAAGTAAGGAGCTGATTGATGGTAGGTGTGGCGCTCCACCTCAGATGCTGAAAACAATCTCCTTGGTCTAGCGCTATTGAAAAGGGGATAGACTCCCTCGCTGATTGGCTGATACCGACTTTAGGCCGCCGCCCCGTTGACTTTACTTTACTTATAACCAATATCGAAAACAGTTTTGTTGCAGAACTTTTACTTTTTTAACATATCTTATCTTATTATAATGGAGATTGTGTGTTTGTTTGTCTGTAACCGAAACTATATGACTACTCAAGTCACTATCCATTTAGTTATTATACATCACATTCTCCAGCAATCATTTTTATTTAAGCCTCAATTATTAATAAAATTGTTTTTCATTATTAATACTGCTGGTCATATCTACGTACTAATAACATGCAATTGTATTTATATGTACAACAAAAAGCGGTTTACTGTGTGAACGGAAAGGCTAATTTGCATATTGATATTTTAAATTTGATTTTAATAAATATGTGCTTGGTATTGTTGATTTCTAATTATTTGATTTTATCTTAATGAATATGAGCAAAAATCTCGGAGACAAATCTTAAAAGAAATCAATTAATAAAAAGAAATAACTGTAATTTTATTCTTTACTTCCTATTTAATTAAATAGTTAAATTTGAAAAGTTTAGCAAGGAAAGACGGAGGTGATGGAAGAGGAAGCTACAGCTGTTATATTTTTCGATTATACCCCTCTCTGCTTCAAATCATTTTATCTGCATTCTTATTTAGTTTCTTTAGACTTTCTAATTTAATATAATATTTTATGACATTAATACTTGCACCCGGAGGGTGCATATATTTGCTAGTTATGATAATGTTTCTCTCTTCTTTTTTTTCCTTTTTACTAGATTCCATATTTTAAATTTAAATACTTAACATAATTTCTTACAGTTAAAAGAATTGATAAATGATTCGATCTCATTTGGAATAGTGCTTTAATAAAAAAAACAGTATACAAGAGTTTTTATGGGTACAAAATTTATTAAGACTGCATAAAAGCGTAAACATCTTAAAAGAGGAAAATTTCTAAAAAGAAAATTAGGGAACCCTTATAATTAGATATTTGATCTAAGTTGATATTTATTCTTTTTTCGGCCAATCTCATCAGAGAAATTCATCGATAGATGTTTAGACTGGATCAGGATTGTTGTTGAAAAAAAAAAAATTTTTTTTTTTCAGGAAATAATTTTTTTTTTTTTTCAGGAAAGAGAAATCAGAAATGTTTTCAATCCTAGGTGTATCTAATAACGATCTCCAACTCCAAATACTTGAGTCCTTTTACAGCTCTAAAATCAAACCAATCCTGTGCACACAAAAAAAAAACTTTCCACAAACTACTACTGTTTGATACTTCCAGCTTAAACCTTTCGTCTGGTGGAAATAGAAATTTTCGACCTCCCCTCCCGCACGGTTCGTAATTTCTGATTTCTCTTTCCTGATGAAAAAAAAAAAGAAAATTATTTTTTCAACAACAATGACGATCTTAAGTCCAAACATCTATCAATGAATTTCTCTGATGAGATTGGTCGAAAAAAGAATATA
>CM042161.1:8123839-8241339 GCA_023376005.1 Doryteuthis pealeii | reverse complement strand
TGTTTAGCCTTACATTTAAATAGTTTAATCCCGCCTAATTAATTATTAATGAATTAAATTTCAAAAAAATAGGTTCGACTTCATTTAAGCACATATTCTCCCAAATATTGTCGGCTGAAAATTAGCCATATCACAAACATCGTCTGTTTGTTTACGTCTCGTAAGTTCGTGTAGAGGTCACTTAAGAGGAATATAAAATACTACTACTTAACAAAGCGAAGAAAATCTGGCTAAGTCCGTTTGGTGTGGAGGTAAGACACTTGCCTGCTAATTTGACAGACAGGTTTCGAATCACACACGGGGCGGTCTTCGTATCTATAGCTCTGCTGATGAGGCCTAATAGGCCGAAATGTACATACAGAGATTGATTTTTCTCGATTTGTTTAGCCTTACATTTAAATAGTTTAATCCCGCCTAATTAATTATTAATGAATTAAATTTCAAAAAAATAGGTTCGACTTCATTTAAGCACATATTCTCCCAAATATTGTCGGCTGAAAATTAGCCATATCACAAACATCGTCTGTTTGTTTACGTCTCGTAAGTTCGTGTAGAGGTCACTCAAGAGGAATATAAAATACTACTACTTAACAAAGCGAAGAAAATCTGGCTAAGTCCGTTTGGTGTGGAGGTAAGACACTTGCCTGCTAATTTGACAGACAGGTTTCGAATCACACACGGGGCGGTCTTCGTATCTATAGCTCTGCTGATGAGGCCTAATAGGCCGAAATGTACATACAGAGATTGATTTTTCTCGATTTGTTTAGCCTTACATTTAAATAGTTTAATCCCGCCTAATTAATTATTAATGAATTAAATTTAAAAAAAATAGGTTCGACTTCATTTAAGCACATATTCTCCCAAATATTGTCGGCTGAAAATTAGCCATATCACAAACATCGTCTGTTTGTTTACGTCTCATATATATATATATATATATATATAATGATTATAGAGTCAAATGTAACAAATAACATGAAACCCATCCTTTGTGGGGAGAGGGGGGGCAATTAACGATGTTATTGTTATTAGAGATAAAACAACAACTAACAAAAACAAACTCAAGTAATAATTAATGCATACCAGAATAATTATTTTTAGTAGTTTTTCCCTTCGATAAAGAAAACATTACCAATCCCATTTTAAAGATAATTATTTAGGCGAAAATAATTAGGGTTTTAAATAAGGTTTTTAGGTTCTATTGTCGGTTGATATGAAGAACATTTACAAGCACTCTTTAATTTGATTATAATGTTCAAGCAAGAACTATATAGTTGGTAATATCACGAGATTCTCTTGCTCGTTTATATATTAAAAAAGAAAATTTCATTTACTTATATAATATCAACAGGGGTACCTCATGTGGTGTAATGGTTAGCAAGCTAGATTAGCAGACCATTGTTTGTGAGTTCGATTCTCACTGGGCGCCTCATACTTCTGGCCTTGTGCTATATCTAAGCAAAGCTTAGTTTTTTAGGGCACCTCGCGTGGTGTAATGGTTAGCAAGTTAGATTCGCAGACCATTGTTAGTGAGTTCGATTCTCATTGGGAGCCCCATACTTCTGGCCTTGTGCCATATCTAAGCTAAGCTTAGTAAATAACTATAATATCAACAGGGGTACCTCATGTGGTGTAATGGTTAGCAAGCTAGATTAGCAGCCCATTGTTAGTGAGTTCGATTCTCACTGGGGGCCCCATACTTCTGGCCTTGTGCCACATCTAAGCTAAGCTTAGTAAATAATTAAGGCACCTCACATAGCCTAATGGTTAGCAAGCTAGATTCACAGACCATTGTTAGTGAGTTCGATTCTCACTGAGTGACCCCATGTTTCTGGCATTGTGCCTCATCTAAGCAAAGCTTAGTAAATAACTATATACAGAAATAATGGGCACCTCATGGTTAGCAAGCTAGATTAGCAGCCCATTGTTAGTGAGTTCGATTCTCACTGGGGGCCCAATACTTCTGGCCTTGTGCCACATCTAAGCTAAGCTTAGTAAAAGAAGGGCACCCCACGTGGTGCAATGGTTAGCAAACTAGATTCGCAAACTATTGTTAGTGAGTTCGATTCTCACTGGGCGCCCAATATTTCTGGCCTTGTGCCACATCTAAGCTAAGCTTAGTAAATAATTATATAACATCAACAGGGGCCGGGTTAGCTCAGTCGGTAGAGCGTTCGGCTAGAAACCACAAGGTTCCTAGTTCGATTCCGGTCCCCGCCAACTCAGCGTATGAGTAGCACAGGGATCTGTGCGGTAAAGTAAGGAGCTGATGGTAGGTGTGGTGCTCCGCCTCAGATGCTAAAAACAATCTCCTTAGTCTAGCGCTATTGAAAAGGGGATAGACTCCCTTGCTGACTAGCTGATACCGACTTTAGGCTGCCCCGTCGACTTTACTTTACTATATAACATCAAATGCATTTTTGAGATGAGGCTTGATAATTAGTATTATTTGGATTATTCGGACTATTGTCCTCATCTTTATTATTGTTATCTGTACAAAGTTTCGGCCAATGTGTCCTCCGGCCTTCTTCGGGTATTTCTTGTCGGACTCGGGAACCTATACTAACACCGAACTCAACAGAAGGTCGGTTGATTGGTTGTTTTTTTGTTTGTTTTGTTTTACGACACATCAACCTTTTTCGGGTCATTTAATGCCGAACCAAATCATTTTGATATCCGGTTACTTACAGTACCTGATGTCGCTTAAATGGTCACCCATCTAAGTATTGAACAGACTTTTCGCTGCTTAACTTAGGTGATCTAGTTGGAACCGGTGTTTTCAACGTGACTTGTCCGTAAACCCCAACGATAAACTCATTTACATATACAAGCATATTTAACATTTAATGTGTACAATATACATATCAGCGGTATTAAAAGAAAGAACATACAAACGTATCACGACACCTAAAAATATACACATATTATTCCATGAACAAGCAGTATGTGAAAGGGGTACAAAATACCAAAAGGCTTACTTGTTAAGTGTAGAGAAGATGGGTGTATGGCTTTACTGAAAGAAAACAATTTGAAATGGAAACAGTTCCGATAATTTCAAATATTATATTAGAATAAAACAATCTATATATAAATATATAACGCCGGGCATCTATTTATTGAAACAATGAGGATTGTCTAACGTTGCATGCTCACATTTTGAGTATATTTATTCTATGTTATGACGTTGGATTATGTGTTGGGTAATGTGACATAAGCAGTGACGTAATTTTTGTTACAGACAAAAACCGGAAGCGAATCTCCATTATTAATAGACAGGGGGATGGGGTTCAACCGTTGGTCATTTGAATAAAAAATTTTTTCCAGTTTCTAATTTTTACAATTCTAGAAAAATCGAATCCAGAAGACAATAATGAAGAATAAGAAATTCGAAAAATTAATTCAACACCCGAAAAAAGTTGTTTAGAAAATTTAAGTCATTTTCTTAAAACTCAAAAAATAATTTTTGTAGAGTCCGTATTTCATTAAAATTGGACAATTCCCTGATTTTTGGTAATTGTTTTAAAATCAAAAACTTGAAAAAAAAAATCTTCCTTTGAAAAAATGAAACATACCTATTTTCTCTTTTCATAGTTTTAAAACTATTTTTCTTTGAATTTATGTAAAAAAAAAAAAAAAAAAGTCTGATTCAATAGAACTATTTTTTCACTTAAAAATCTAATAGTGAATTTTAAACATCTGGAAGGTGACATATTGTACACAATATTTTTGTCATGAATAAAGGTTTATTTAATCTATCCAAAAATGTAAGGTTAAAATTCGAAATTTTGCGCAACATATTTTCCGACATTTTTATATATTTTTAAATTATTACGAACGATTCTTCTTTTTTTTCACGGAAGACCTATAGTATTAAGTACACATATGGGTTTTTCCCCTTTTTACTTCAAAACACCCGGATTTTTACTCTGGGGACAGCAACAATTGTTTTAGTCACGTATCCTTGTGTTATTTTTCTTACGTTTCTTGGCTACGCAGTTTAACATTTTCATATGAAATTTTACACTTATTTGCACCCATATTTATTTCATTCTCACCGATGTCTTCAAATCTTAAAACGTTCTTTAAAAAAACAACCGGTCATCCCCTTTTAACTTGGAAAATTGAACATACCAAGTATGTATATATAATTTTAGGGTGCACCCATCTGTTATCAACAACATGTAGTCCTTAGCTGTATTTTTTATATTAAATTTTCACTGTAACAATTTTCGATATCTATTAATAATGGAGATTCGCTTCCGGTTTTTGTCTGTAACAAAAAATACGTCACTGCTTACGTCACATTACCCAAAATCGTCATAACATAGAATAAATACACTCAAAATTTGAACATGCAACATTAGACAGTCCTCATTGTTTTTTAAAACAAGTTTTAATAAATACATGACTGGTATCATATATCTATATATAGTTTGTTTTATTTTAATACATATTTAAAGTTTACATTTCAAATTGTTTTATTTTTTAATCCTTTAATGAATTTGATGATTTTACTTACTTAGGGTACAAAGTCGCTGACATTGAATTTTTTACTCCCACCCCTCAGGCAATATGTTTCAAAAATCTATTTTTACATCGCCCGGAGGGTTTTTTTTATATTTTGAACTAGTAACAATAAAATATGTAAGATGTTTCTTCTTTTCATTTGTCTGTGGTTTATAGATTTACTTCCGTACAAGTTTTAATACGTTTTTTTTTTTTTGTTTGTTTGATTTTTCTTCTTCTTTCCTCGTACGCTTGAATTTTCAAATGTAACCTCAATAAATCTCTTCTTCAGACTTTTGTGTTTACTTCCAAAAATTATTATTTAACAATAAACAACTAAAGATGTTGGTATTAAAATAAATGTCAAAGGTTATTTCCATGTTGACCATCCTTTATCCTTTAATTGAGGAGAAAATTAACGCAATTTCCTTTCAAATTTTCTGGCCATTCATTCATTGGATTTGACGTCAAACTAAAAATTTTTTAGGGATTGTGTGTGTGTGAATATTTACTGAGTAAATATTCTAAAGTGACTAAGATATATCCATGACTAAATTGTAATTACTTGTAAAGCAATTTAAATAAAAACAACTTAAGAAATGTATTTTGATCGGATTTTTAAAAAAAAAAAAAAATCCCTATTCCTGAAAAGAAACTTTACACGTGAATGTTCAGTTTTTAAAAGGCTTCCAAATTTTTTTTAATATTTTGTCTCTCTTGATTTACATGACAGAAAGGGGGGGGGGGAATCTAAGTTGGGTTTTTTTTTTCTGTTTGAAATGTGTTTATGTTTTTAATTAAAAATTATTTAAGATTCTATCTTTTTTTTTTTTTTTCTTTTTCAAATTAATTTCCCACTCCAGAATTTAATTTAAATTCTTTATACAACACTTAAAACTATTTATTAAAAACCACTTTCACTTCTTCGGAAATTCTTTTGGTAAAAATAACGATGTCCTTCATTGGAATTTGGTTGGACAAAAATGCCGACTTTATTAAAACAGGAAATATTTTTACACATTTTAAAACCTACAAATTGTAAAAAGATTCTAACACACATTTTTAGACAATTTGAACATACTTTCTTTCTTATTTTGTAAGTATAAATTTGACTTTAGTGTAGATGATATAAATATTGTTCACCAATTTCTAAAGCAAATAAAAAACTGAAAAGGTAAATTTGCAATTCCCTTATTGTTTAAATAAAATTTGGTGAAAGAGATTTTTAAGTTAATTCCCTTGAAAGTTTATTTCCCTTGAATCGGAAATCGTCATGGGAGGTTCGCACCACACCTTTGGACCGGTTAAGTAATTAACGGCGTTGATCCTAGGGGGCAATACCTACCCCTTGATTTAAAGGGACAGGGATGTGTTTATTGTCCAGTGCTTGAGGCGCCCCATTGAGGATGAATGCCGATAGGATCAACGCATTTTTGGACTTACCATCCCATGAGTCTCGGCTTGTGGGTGGGCCCACATTAAAAAGACCTTGTATCACATCCGCATACTTGGAATGCGAGGTAAATAACGACTAATAGATTGAAATAAATAAATAAACAAATAAAATAAATAAAACCTTTTTGAACTTCCAAATTTGGTGCAAGAAAACATTGAAATTGTGAGATGAAAATATCTAGCTACTGGCAAACTGAGCCTAAAATGCGTTTTTGACAAAATGACTACAGAAAATAATTTACCAAAAATCAGGGAATTATCGGATTTTAATGAAATTTTCAGTGTTTATTTATCAATGAACGATCTTTATAATGCATTATTTATTTTATTTCAAAACTTTCTCATTTTTTTCAGGTCACTTAATTTTGACCCCCTTATGTTGGGGGCGTAAAATGTTTTGCGAGTTGGTCATTTTCGATACTAATTACAGTATAAATAAAGAGATAAAAGACCGAAGTTATGAATAGAAACAAAAAAATTTTTTTTACGGTTGTTGTTTTATGAGAAAATAAGTACCGAAAATCGAAAAATAAAATGTAAAAACATAATAAATAATTAATTTTTTTGAGATTTCTTTTTTACTCATTTCAATAATTATTTAATTGGCTATTATTTTATAAAAGAAAAAATTATACATCGATGTTTTAAATCTTTTAAAAATAAACTGCATATGTAATGATATTTTTCTTTTTTTTTTTAATGATGGTCATTATGTTACTACTTATCGATTTAGACAAAGTTTGGCCTTAAATAATAGATTTAATTATTTTTAATTCGGTTTTTAAAATTCCTAGCAGACGACAAAAATGCTAATGCCTAAAAATATCAGAGCAATAAAAATCGATTTCCAAATCATCGTAAAACAAAATTTTAACAATTAAGAAGAAGAGAGAAAAAAAAAAGTTCAATTTATCTTTTCTGGTCGCAGATTCTCAGGCCCTAAAATCTTTTCTCAGACACAACATGAACCAAAATACCTTTATACTTTACATTAAAGAACAGACAGAAGAATCACTAAAAAAACTTTAAAAAAAATCTAAAACAAGATTAAACTTCCACTGTATTGGTAAGAGTTAGTCATCTATCTATCTTTCTCTATTTAAGAGCTGCCATAACACTTAACGGTAAAGAAGAACAATTTCCTCGTAAATTCCTGCCATAAAATAAACTGAACCCTCATTTTATGGGCCGGGTTAGCTCAGTCGGTAGAGCGTTCGGCTAGAAACCACAAGGCTCCTAGTTCGATACCGGTCCCCGCCAACTCAACGTTATGAGTAGCACAGGGATCTGTGCGGTAAAGTAGGGAGCTGATGGTAGGTGTGGCGTTCCACCTCAGATGCCAAAACAATCTCCTTGGTCTAGCGCTA
Organism: Doryteuthis pealeii; assembly: GCA_023376005.1. NCBI lineage: Eukaryota > Metazoa > Mollusca > Cephalopoda > Myopsida > Loliginidae > Doryteuthis > Doryteuthis pealeii. The sequence goes on along the minus strand of CM042161.1, from coordinate 8,234,011 downwards.
GTGAAAAGGGGATAGACTCCCTCGCTGATTGGCTGATACCGACTTTAGGCCGCCCCGACGACTTTACTACTTTTGCAATAAATGTTTTATTTTTCTTGCACCCGTTATTTTACAATACTAAATATATCTTCTTGATTCTTAATTCTTTAACAAATAAAAAAAATATATTTAGCATTGTAAAATAACGGGTTCAAGAAAAATAAAACATTTATTGCAAAAACACGGTCATAAAACGAGGGTTCAGTTTATTTTATGGTAGGAATTTACGAGGAAATTGTTCTTTTTACCCACTTAACATAATTTGTAAGTTTTTGTTTTATTTTCTGGTCATTCAAGACAAATTTCGCTTTGAACAAAGAGTAATTTATGAGGAAGTGCGTCCCGGTCTCCTGCCTCAGAAATTGCTACCCAGTGACTATTAAAATAACGTCCCCAGCTATGTCGTCTCAGATTTTCTTTTATTCATGTTTGTTTAATGTCTTGTTTTTAGTTTAAATAAACAAGAATTACGACAAAAAAAGATGCGACCCCCCCCCCAATACATTTACTTGTCGAAAATATCTATCTCCATTTGTTCATATCTATCTATATTATTTTGTTTGTTTATCTGTCTATCTATCTCAGTCTATTCCAAACTATATATCCATCTTCATATCTAAACAAGAATTACGACAAATTTCTATAAATGAACAAGAATTACGACAAATTACGATACGATAAATAAATAAGAATTACAACAAATTACGATAAATGAACAAGAATTACGACAAATTACGATAAATGAACAAGAATTACGACAAATTATGATAAATAAATAAGAATTACGCCAAAAAAGAGAAGCCCCCCCCCCTCTAAAATACATTTAACGCCCTAAGTTGGTTGTTTTCTTTCAAGTAACACCGACATAGCTGGGGACGTTATTTTAATAGTCACCGGGTAGCAATTTCTGAGGCAGGAGACCGGGACGCACTCCCTCATAAATTATCGAACAAAGTCACAAATGATTGACAAACTACTTTTTCTTGGGGTTCATTATAATTTGTTACATCAACTAAAGCGATTTTTTCTTGAAAGAAAAAATTCAAAGTATTTTTTTTCTCGTAGTTAGTGTCCTCACATATACTTATTTACTAAGCTTAGCTTAGATGTGGCACAAGGTAAGAGGTGAGGGGGGCGCCCAATGAGAATCGAACTCACTAACAATGGTCCGAGAATCTAGCTTGTTAACCATTACACCACAGGAGGTATCCAATTGTCCTCACATATTTAGTGTGTTAAAAGAAAGCAATAGTAATTTAAAGACCGATGAATTCAGTTTTGAGTAGTTTTCAAAACAGACATTTTTTTCATTGTGTGATCAATCTACCTCCACTCCTTGAAAAAGATCAGTGGGATTTTGATGACTCAGCTTTTAAGTTGAAGAAATTTATTCATTTATTTAAAAAAAAGGAAATAAGCATTAATAAATTAGTGGCTGGTCAACTTTATTAAACCTTGCCAATCCTTTCATTGCCAATTGATTAAATTTTGTGGCAAAACAAACATAAAAAAAAGATAATAAAATGTCGAATATATTAATTCAAACAGTTAAACTTGCAAATCGTCCTCAAAATTAAAACGGAAACTTATTTGGTGGTGACAGTTTAACTACAGTGTATGAATTAACTTTTTTGTGAATTGGGTTACGGTTTAGGGGTTAAGGTTGTTTTTAATTACGTATTGCTTAAAAAAAAACCAAATTACTATACATTTAATGTTGAAAAATATATTTTTTTATAAATCCAAGTTTAATTGAAATTATACATTGCAATACTAACACAAACAACTGAGACTAATGTGTCTACCGTTGGATTCAATAATTAATTTTAATGGTTAATTAAATGTATAGTAATTTTTTTTAAGCAATACATAATTAAAAACAACCTTAATCCCCAAAACCGTAACCCAATTCGCAAAAAGTTCATTCATAGACTGTAGTTAAACTGTCATGGGGGACAACCAAAAAACTTTCTGACCAATTCGCAAGTTTAGCAACTTTATTAAACACACCAATCCTTTCACTACCAACTGATTAAATTTTGTGGCAAAACATAAAAAAGATGATAAAATGTCGAATACATTAATCAAACAGTTGAATAATTTTGGTCTAACCGTATTTTCAAAATATCAAATTTAAATTCAATATTTTCAAACTTGTAACCACATTGTTTTCTCATCTACGTTTTGTACAGATCTTTTTTTGTTTTATTAGAATGTATTATTTGGATTATTCGGACTATTGTCCTTATCTTTATTGTTATCTGCACAATGTTTCGGACGATGTGGCCTCCAGCCTTATTCGGGTATTTCTTGTCAGAGTCGGAACCTTCTCGGGCTAAGGAGCCTACCTACTCGAACTTGGGAACCGACAAGAAATATCTGAAGAAGGTTGTGCAGATAATAAAGATGAGGACAATAGTCCGAATAATCAAAATTATCAAGCCTCACCTAAAAAAATTCAGAAGTATCATTTTTATATTTTCAAGTTTATCTAAAATATTTTAAAATCATTTCACAGCGTCATGAACGAATGGAGACCATGCTAGATATATTAGCAGTGAAATTGTTGAAATCGACTTATTCTAAAAATTTTAATCGAAAACATTTATTGCTTAACCACCCGACCAGAAGTTACATTTGTTTTCCCAATCCACCCCAAATGATAGCCTTTGTTTAAATTTAATAATAAACATATTTAGAAGTCTTTATTTTTAAGGGAAATAACAGGTAACTTTAGATGAAAAGGCCATTTTTTAGCCATTTTGTGATAAATCCTTATAGACTTAGAAAATTCTCAATAGGATGTTAAGAGTTAAAAAAAAAAAAAATTACTATACATTTAATTAACCATTGAAATTAATTATTGAACCCAACGGTAGACACATTAGTCTCAGTTGTTTGTGTTAGTATTGCAATGTATAATTTCAAACATTTTCTTTTTAAAACATCTACGCTCAATATGGATTAAAATTTTTATATACAAGTCTTTTTTTTTTTAATTTACATTCCTCCACCAACGTGTCCTTAATAAAAACGTTAAAAATGCAACTTAGAACTGAACTCATTTCCTTTATTATTTATTTTTTCATTATTGAGAATCTTTCCTAATTTGCCATATATATATTTACCAACCACGAGCAGGATGCGACACAAGGTCAATTTATTAGGCGGAGTTCAACAGGTTTGAATTCAGAGTTTTCCTTCTGCTAGACTGGTTACCTAATCATGGTTAAAGAGCCCAGTCTGCCCTGCTATTTACCCATAGCTGAAGGGAGAGTAGGATTCATACCTTTCCCAATGGCATTAGCGCTAAGTGAAATACAATTACCACGTCCAGGATTCGAACTCGGGGCGACGAGTCCATTTCCCATGACTTTAACCATTACACCACGCGCTTCACAATATGCCTAATTTTGCCATATAAGTAATGAAATAATTTAATGCAGAATGAATGTAGCAAAATTAAGAGGAAACAGAAACAATTCAAGTGAAATTAACATTTCAATGATTTTATTTTCAGAACTTTTGTAATGAAAATAATTTTAGGAACACACCCAAAAATTATTTTCAGTTAATCATTTGATAACGTCGTTGATTTCACCCACCACCACCACCACCACACCATCATCGTCGTCGTCACCGTCGCCATCCTCTGAACTGACTAGAGACAACTTCCGTTGTCTAAGTTAAAACAACACGTGTAAATAAGATATACGCTGGCTTGTAGATTACGTAACGATGTGTGTCACACTTTTAAGTTAATAGTGTTTTTTTTCTGAAACGAAACGTTTTAATGAAGTTTAAAAGATATGAAAAAGAGACATAACACTGTGGAGAAAGAGGATTTAAATTATCAAATAGACGTGTCTTTTTTTCTTTTCATTCGTCTTCCTCGTCCCCCTCCTCCCCATGTGACACACACGAACGATAGGTACAAGCATATTGTATAGATTCTGACTCCATTTGTTAGGTACTGGCAAACGGAGCCTAAAATGCGTTTTTGACAAAATAACTTTAGCCCCCCTACAGAAATTTTACCAAAAATCAGGGAATTATCGGATTTTAATGAAATTTTTAGTGTTTATTTATCAATGAATGATCTTTATAATGCATTATTTATTTTATTTCAAAACTTTCTCATTTTTTCAGGTCACTTATTTTTGATCCCCCCTTATGTTGAGGGCGTAACTTTTTTTTTTCAAGTTGGTCTTATAGTTTTCTAATTACAGTATAAATAATGAGATAAAAGACCGAACTTATGAATAGAAATAGAAAAAAAAAAAAAAAATTTACGGTGGTTTCTGAGAAAATAAGAACCGAAAATTGAAAACTAAAATGTAAAAAAAAAAAAAAAAATTAATTTTTTGGAGATTTCTTTTTTTTACTCATTTCGATAATTATTTAATTGGCTATTATCTTATAAAAGAAAAAGTTATACATTGATATTTTTTCTGCTTAAAAAGGAAGGGGGTACATTTTCAATAGAGTTTTTCTTCAAAACTTATTTTCACATTTTAAATGAATTTTATATATTAATTTTTCATAGCAAAAATACTAAATTAAAGTTTTGAAATAAAATAACTGATGCATTATAAAATTCATTACTCGATAAATCAATACTGAAAATTTCATTAAAATCAGATAATTACCTGATTTTTGGTATTTTTTTTTTGCAATCGCAAATGTTACATAAAAATTGTAAACAAGCGTGTAAAACCATTGAAAAATAGACAGAATGGCGGATCACGTCGAAATTGACCAAAACAAATAGTTTTAAATCTATTAAAAATAAACTGCATATGTATTTTTTTTTTTTAAATGATGGTTATTATGTTACTACTTATCGATTTAGACAAAGTTTGACCTTAAACAATAGATTTAATTATTTTTAATTCGCTTTTAAAATTCGAAGCAGACGACAAAAATGCCAGTCCCACTATTTATCCATTACCCTTTAACTATATAATTAAGATGTATTTTGTCTGTCTGTCAGACTAAATCACGTTTGTCTCTATTATCCATGTGTGACACAAGAGAGGGAGGGAAAAAAAATCTAAAAATGATTTAATTCTGTTGGCATTGAAAATCTAAATCCTCTTTCTCCCCCACCCCCAACCACGGTTCCCTTTTCTATCCTCTCAGATTCTGTTAAAACATTTAGTGTCAAAAAAAAAAAGAAAATGGTATGGAATGTAGATTTATAAACACACAAATGGTGGGTAGGTAGGTAGATAGTTACAAACACTAAAGAGATTCTGTAAATTTCCATCAATTCAGCTAGAAGAATAAATCTTAGAGTAAAATGGGTGACAGTTTTGAAAATATTTCAATGTTTATTCACATCATCATTGATGAGGGAACATTCAAGTCTTCGGGGCGGCCTAAAGTCGGTATCAGCCAATCTGCAAGGGAGTCTATCCCCTTTCACTAGCGCTAGACCAAGGAGATTGTTTTTTAGCATCTGAGGTGGAGCGCCACACCTACCATCAGCTCCGTACTTTACCGAACAGTTCCCTGTGCTACTCATAACGCTGAGTTGGCAAGGACCGGAATCGAACTAGGAACCATGTGGTTTCTAGCTGAACGCTCTACCGACTAAGCTAACCCGGCCCTTGTCCACACTAAGTAAGTAAGTAAAGTTGTCGGGGCGGTCTAAAGTCTATCCCCTTTTCAATAGCGAAAATAGATTACAAAACAGATTGGGCTTGTCCGTCCGGGGAAATATTATCAAGATCAGATTATTTGCCAAACAGGTCACTTTCCATTCTTTTAAAATTAGAATGTAAAAAAGAATGTTTAAATACATTGACTTTTCTGAAGCAAGAATTGGTAATTTATGAGGAAGTGCGTCCCGGTCTCCTGCCTCAAAAATTGCTATCCGGTGACTATTAAAATAACGACCCAGCTCAGTCTATTCAAAAATATCCATCTTCATATCTATCTATCTATCTCAATTTGTTCATATTTATCTATATTACTTTAATTACTAAGATTTTTTTAATTCATGTTTGTTTAATGTCGTTTTTAGTTTAAATAAACAAGAATTACGTAATGACAAAAAAAAGAAGCTGCCCCCCCCCCAAAATACATTTACTTGTCGAAAATATCTATTTATCTCCATTTGTTCGTACCTATCTATCTATCTCAGTCTATTCCAAACTATATATCCATCTTCATATCTAAACAAGAATTACGAAAATTACGATAAATAAACAAGAATTACGACGAGCTGGGGTTGTTATTTTGATAGTCACCGGGTAGCAATTTTTGAGGCAGGAGACTGGGACGCACCTCCTCATAAATTACCAAATGTTTTTCCTTTTAATTTGGTTGTCTCAATAGAAAAAAAAAAATGTTTTGAAAAAAAAATTACAATGATTCAAGTGAATGAGATTTAAAAAAAAAAAAAAAAAAGTTTTTTTTTGGGGGGAGGGGGATAAAAAAAAAAATTGGCCCAAGAATTCCAAGCAGATTTATAAAGGGGGGGGGGTCTTATAATGTTTTTTTTTAAAGATTTTAAATCCTAAAATCTGGAGGAAACTGTGGCATTTCTGTATCTAACAACAAAATGAGGTGAGCCACCCATTTATTTATATACATTTCACCTTTTAACCTCACTTGTCAAATACAAGTAAAAAAAAAATATTTACTTTTTAGAAAGTAAAATGAATCATTTTTACAGCTACAGAAAAGATTTTTTTTTTGGGGGGGGGAGTGGATGTTCTGGTTCTTGTTTGAAGGTGAGGAATGACCTCTGGTATTTCAGTTTAACTTATTTTTATCCACAAATTAAAAACTGACAAATTGAAAAGGAGATTTTTTTTTTTTCTCTGAATGTTCGAGATGAGGCTTGAAGATTAGTATTATTAGCGTTATTCGGACTATTGTCCCCATCTTCATTGTTATTTGTAAAAGGTTTCGGACGATATACCCTCCGGACTTCTTCAGGTATTTCTTGTCGGACTCAGGAACCAATGGTTAGCGGAATGAGAACAGGATACCCCCGTGTAATAAATAAAGGGTTAGGTTCAAAGTTCTGTGATGGCTCCCGAATACAAAAAGAAGGTTCTCGAGTCCGACAAGAAATACCTGAAGAAGGCCGGAGGTATATCAGCAGAAACGTTGTACAAATAACAATGAAGATGGGGACAATAGTCCTAATAACGCTAATAATACAGATTTAGTTTTTTCTTCTTAACTGGCAGATGTCATTTTTTGATGTCAAATGCAAAGATAATTATTGAGTTTTTGATACGAAATAAATTTCCAGACTTTTTTTAAAGAAAAAAAAAAAAAAAAAAAAAAGTGTTCTGCAAATTTCAAGCTCTAACCTGAGGAGAGCTTTAAATGTTTTCAACATTAACTCTTAACATCCTGTTAAGAATTTTCTAAGTCTAGAGCATTTCTATAAGGATATATGAAAAAATGGCTAAAAATGACCTTTGCATCTAAAGTTACCTGTTATTTCCCTTAAATTAAAGACTTCTAAATATGTTTAATATTACATTTAAACAAAGGCTATCATTTGGGGTAGATTAGGAAAACGAATGAGACTTCTGGCCGGGTGGAATGAGGTGGTATAATTTTCCTTATTTATTTAGAATTGTATTTCAATTCTTTTTACTTAAAGTTTTCCACAGTTTGTCAATTATGTCCGGTAATGTTTTGGTTTGTTGGATTTTATGGCATGTCAACACTTGTTGGGTTATTTTATGCCAAAAAACATTTTTGTACTATTTATGCTTGATGGGTATTACAATTTTTTTTATTAAGCTTATTTTTTCTATTTAACCTATAGATGGTACCCTAACAGGTACTACCATTCCAGGTCAAAGTGAACCTAGGAGCAATGATGATGAAGAGGTATTCCATGTTCCCAAGAACTCCAGAATTGGAACCTCACCATCAGATAGAGTTTAACCTCATACCTAGGACATTAAGACCCTCAGCCACTGCCTTCTACCACATATAATAAAAACGGTTGGGGCTTACCATAAAGGCAATAGGGTTAGGTCAATAATATAGGTGCCAGGGCTTGATGTGACCAGCCAATTGATTGGAGGGGGGCTTCTCCAACCGTCCATCCAGCCTCAGAAAGGGCCGAAAGTGTTGCATGTCATGGATGGCTAAGCCAACAGGTTTGGTTTGTTTTGTTTTGTTTTACAGCATATCAACCTCGGTGGGTCATTTAATGCCAACAAAATTGTGAAATAAATCAATTCTTAATGGATAATACAATTTTGTTTATCAACTCATGTTTTTCTATTTAACCCATAGATGGGACCCTAACTACCACTCCAGGTCAGAGTGGACCAGGGAGCAATGGTGATGAAGGGGTGCTCCACATTCCCCAAACCTGGAATCTCACCATCAGATAGAGTTTAATGTCATTCTCAGGACATGTAGACCCCAGTCACCGCCTTCTAGCACCCATATGATAAAAAGGGGTTGGGGCTTGCCATAAGGGCAATAGGGTTGGGAAAATCATATAGGTGCTAGGGCTTGACGTAACCAGCCGACTGATCGGAGGGGGACTCTCCGACTGCCCGTCTAGCCCAAGATAGGGCCAAAGTGGAGTATTGCATGTCATGAACTGCTCATCCACCTGGGTTCTATCCTTAAGCATCACGGGCCAACAGGTGGCCCCATTGGGGGAGTCTTACCCCTCTGCAGAGGTGCATTCTAACACCCCAGCAGACAGGACGCTCAGCCACCAGGGTTCCATCCATAAGCATCACTGGTGCTATGCACGGTCAACAGGTGAGAGGTACAGCCGATGTCAGGTAATGGACAAAGAACTTTGACAATTGGTTGATTTTAAAGTGTCATAAAAATAGAGTCACAATTAATAAAGGGGGTAAGACAAAAAGTTTTAAGAATTTTGGTAAAGTTTTATGAGAATATGCAAAACTTAGAGCTGCCACCATGTGAGTGAATTCTTTTTAAAGAATTCAAACTTTATCTACTGAATTTATAGGCAAAGATGGAAGATAATGGTCTGTCGCATTGTTCTGTGCAAGAATTTTAAAATCTGGCTCATTACAATTTTTCAAATAATGTGATGCATAACTTTTCTGAAAAAAGTCATTTATATATAAACATATTCAATTTGTGAATTCAAAACTAAAAAGTCATTTATACCATCACATGGTTGTTCAATGATTGTTGCTATCAAGTCAATTTTAGATTTTACTCATCAAACAGCCAAAACACTTTTACAAAAAAACAAAACTTTTTCTTTGCAAAGTTGAGTATCAAGAGTCGAAATCTTTGGATTAGACCAATGGTTCTCAACCTTTTTTTACCCATGGACCCCTTTTAATTCTATTTTACTCTGGTGGACCCCCATAGCCATTCGATGTTTAAAAATCCCATTGTAATTTTATAGTTAAATACATTTTGCTTGCCTGGGTCCTCAAAAATTTTTATAAGGTCCCCAGGAGTCCACATGGACCCTGGTTGAGAACCAATGGATTAGACAATCAAAAAAACTAAATAAAAATTGAACAAAAAAAAAAAAACAACAACAAAAACAACAAACAACAAACAAAAAAAAACACAGATGTATTTGTTCATCTGTTATAAAAATGAAATCCAACTGTTGAAAATGATAAAGGGGAAATTTTTTTTATTTTTTAAAATGAAAGATTTCATGCTAAATTTCCAGTAGGAAAGATTTGTACAAGTATTTTTATTGAAAATAAAATTAATATTTGCAAGTTAAGATGACTAACTCTAAATCCCAGGCTCACTTATAAAACAGCCTGCAAAAAAGGCTGCAAAAAAGGCTGCAATTTTAGGTCAGTTTTCTGTTAATTTGCATTAAAACAAACATGGTAAAATAATGAACAGTTTTCTGAAATGACTATGAGAACAAAATCAAACAAGTTAAATAAAGTAAACATCAATTCGGACTTTTAAGTCTTTATTTTACAGTAGTTGAGGAAAAAAAAAAAAAACTTAACTTCATTTAAGTACCACCACATCAAGAATTGCAAGAAGTCAAGACATGGCGGCATCTTTTGGTAGGTTGTCTTCAATGGAACACACACAAATAGGCATGAACATCTACCTTACATACGTGCAGTAGCCACCGACCAAGAACACACAAACTAAATGTACATCAGAAGTTTAAAATGAGATTTTTTTTTGATGTCTGAGAAACAATCAAAGGCTGTCTAGGTGCAGTAGCACAGTGAGACTTGGCAATTGACAACGACGACGAGGGGGGAGTTGAAGGAGAAAGGAGGAGGAGGAGGAGGAGGATGTTTGCCAAATTCTGAGCTGAGAGAGAGAGAGAGAGGGGAGGAGGGGAGGAGAAAAAAAAAAAAAAAAAAAACATCAAGAGGCTGTACAATGATGCTGAAGGTCTGATACAGCAGTAGCCACAGCTGGGTGGGTGGGGGTGGGGAGAGAGAAAAGGAGCCCTCCTCCCCACCCGAGAGAGGAGAATAAGTTGTTTGCACTTGTTATTGCTGTTCACCAATCCAGTGAAATTCCAGGAACAGAAGTGCTCACAGCAGGCAAGATGGCCCCTTTTTTTCTTCTTTTTTTTTTTTCCAAATCCATAACAGCCAGTCAAATTGGAAGGGGGGGGGCTAGTGAGAGAGAGGGGGGGAGTTCAATTCATGAGGAAGGTGTCCATCAGGCATTGTTATCTTACTAATTTTGCTCCATCCAGCCTTCCTTGGAGGAGTTAACATTCTTATGTTTGTCAATCGCACGAGATGCACAGGCTGCCACTTCTCTGGGAGGGAGGGAAGGGAGGGAGGGGAGGATTAGGAGAGGGGGGGTGGGGAACCACACAAATGAATAGGGTTTCATCTTCAGTTTTACCCCCAAAGCTTTTGTTATTTACACTAACTCTTTAAAAAAAAAAAAAAAAAAAAAAAAAGGTGGGGGGTAGGGGTCGAATAACAAAAACATCTGTAAGAATATCAGTTCAGCCGGTGTATTTGGCCATGCAGGTGACCAGCACGCAATCGGTTACTGCTTACAGCACTGTCAACTGCAGTTGGCAGTGAGAGTACACGTAGTGCTCATAAAAGGTAGTGGTGGTGGTGGTAGTGGTGAGAATGTTACATGCAGACCAACACAACAACAACAGCAGTAGTAGTAGTAGTAGTAGAAAGAATAGTAGTAGTAGTAGTAGTAGTAATAATAATATGGTAGGAGAGAGAGGTAGTCAGGTGTTAGCTGGTATCTGCTAACTGCTCCTCCTTCTGGCTACATCCTGGAAAAGGTAGTAAGTTGGGCTGAAGTTACTACTGCCTCTCTTACTGTTTGATGCTTCAATTTTTGCTCTAATAGAGATCAGCCAGCAGTTTTTTCTTCTTCACAGCCCCTCTTCTACTACTTATGTTCTTTGACCTGCAATCCGTGTCAAAAGGAAAAGGGAAGAGACGGCACTGTGACAGATTGAGAGTTGGTGGTTAAGCCTCCATGGTTGATGCATATTTGGCCAGCAGTGACAATGATAGTACCTTCTTCAAATTGCAATAGATTCGTGATGCTTTATGTTGTTGTTGTTGTTGTTGTTGCTGATGCTGAGGAAGAGTAGGAGGAGTAGGAGGAAGAGGAGTAGGAGGAACTAGCCTTGATTGACCACAACTGGAGGAGGACCACTAACTCTGCAGCTACAAGTCACAGATGTTGAAGGAAGGCTGCAATAATAAAATATAAATTACATCACCACAAAATCAAGAGGAAAACAATTTTTAAAAGAAACATCTAACTAAATGAGATAACCACAGACAATTTAAGGAGACAAAAACCTGGAAATAAAGATTCAATTGAGTAGCACAAGTCTTTCTTTAGGGAACAAAAAAAAAAAAAATGGTTGCAGTAAATTAATTTCCCTTTAGAATTTATCTAGCTTGAGTAAAATCAGATTTTTTGTTGTAGAGTTGAATGAAAACAAGAAAACTTGACAAAAATGTTTGAGTTTGAGTTTTGTTTAACGGCATATCAACCTCTGTGGGTCATTTAATGCCAAAAAGGTTATTTTGGATTTCAGACTTTAAGGTAGTGGTTCTATGGAGATAATTGGTTATGTTCTGTTATATTTTGTTGAAAAGGTTGCTTTTTTTAATAAAATTTTAAAATGTTTTCAGGGTTTGTATTCTTGAAGATGTCTTTCAGGTTTCTAGCTTGATAGTAATTTGCGCGGATATGTTTAAGTCTGTTACAATTTAGAAGGATATGCTTGGTTGTAAGTTGTACTTTGCATGTTGGGCACACTGGGGCACCCTCCCCTTTTAACAGGTATGAATGGGTAATGTGGGTGTGCCCAATACGCAATTTTTTTTTTTCATTTTGACAAAAATTTAACTACAAAGCCACTATGATGATAGCTGTGTGTGAAGAATAAAAAAGTTTGAGAATGGCCACAAAAAAAACAGAAGCAGCAGCTGACAATTTTTATGAATTGATGACACCAAAGAAATTATCCAAATTCATTTAGTTCAAAAGGAAAGAATTTGAAGAGGCCATTGTTTGTTAAATTTGAAAGTTTAAGGTGTGTAAAAAAAAAAAACTAAACAAAAAATCACTTGAAACAAAATTCGGACCATATGACCTTTAGGCACCCCTTTTGTGATCTCGATTAATAAGGACATTTTTTTTTCATCTACACCGTCAAAATCCGGTTGTTAACAGACGATTTTTAGAGTTTTTTTTTTTAAATTATAAAACTAACCCCTAACAAACCGGATTTTGACGGTGTAAATGAAAAAAATGTCCGTATTAATCGAGATCGCAAAATGGGTGCCTAAAGATCATATGGTCCCAAAATTCTAACAGAAAGAGATTCATTTAGTAAAACAAAAGTGTTTATTTATTTTGTGTGTTTTAGCTTAATGCAAGGAAAAATAAACATCCCACTTGTAATTTTAATAAAAATAAATGGACTAAAATTTTGTTGAATAATTTTGGCAGTATTTATGGTGTCTAAAGAAAAAATGTTTTAAACTCCTTAAATCTTTTAGAAATTAACATTCAAAATAATACATTAGTTAATGCAAGAATTGAGGATTTCCTCTTTAAACCTTTTACTATTCACTATGCAAGAGAAAATTTTAATTTGAGGTGGTTGATAAACAAATTGCTATGAGGAGTTAAATTAACAGAATATTAAGAAATGAAATCAAGAATAAAAATATTTATCTTTTGACATTTTCACACTTGGCAGAAAAATAGAAAAATTCCAAATTCAGAAAATGATTAGATAATTAAAAAAAAAAAAAAAAAAAAAAAAAAACTTTTATCAATCCATTGTAGACAGGGAAACTTGAAAAAAAACAAAAAAAAAAAAAAAAACACAAAGTGCAACTATTTTATGCTAAAAAGCTCAAAGGGTGGCACAGCAGCTCTACAAAAACAATATTAACCCCACTCCAATTCACTTGGGAGAAGAAAAGAAAAGAAAAAGAAAAAAAAAAGAGCTGTTTATAATGCACCCATTCCCTCTTTAAAATATTATATTCTTTGCTGGAAACAAGACCAGTCTTTCTTAAAATGAACATGTTTTTTTTTTTTAGTTTTATTTGTTTTTTCAAATTTCAGATGCACATGTGTTTTTTGTCCAACTCTTTCTAAATATCATTATGGATTGTTTTAAACCTTTCACTACCAAGTTTAAATTTTGGATATGCAAAATAATGCTTTGAGTATGTTTTAATGGTTTCAATGAAAATGAAATTCAACTAGTATACCAGAGTCCCAAATCAGAGTGAAAGGGTTAAGTAAGAGACAGAGTGCTTCACTAAATAGAAAATGTCGGACTTTTATCAAATCAAATGATTCAAGAGCTCAAAAGAAAAAAAAAGTCCCTTCCAAAATGTTGCTCTATTCATTCCAATAAAAATGAAACATCAAAAAATGTTCCCCTCATTGGCTAAAACCAGTCCCCCTCACAAACTAACAAGACAATTTCTAATAAGTATTAGTACAAAAATTGAATAGCTGACAAATGCCTACAGTTAAATATCATGCAAAAAAACAAAACAAAAGAAATGAAATCACATGCATGGAAACTAAAATAACATGGACACCCAATAAAAATTTTTTTAAAAATTCTTAAGATACATGAAGATGGTATTGAAAGGAGATGATAAATTTTTTAAGTTACTTTCAGAAGTAAATGTTATTTTAGAAGAAAGGCTGAAAATAAATCTTGAAGTCATCAGTTTCAAAAATATATTTTATTAGAGAATGAAAGTAAATTCTAGTCAGCTTCTAAAAGATTTGAAAACAAATAAAGAGATAAATGACTATTTGGTTTTGTGGTTCAATAAGAAATGTTTTATCTTTAAAAAATCATGCATACAAATCAAAGAAAATGTCCATTGATGATTTCATTCAGAAGAATTACAAAGAATTACTAAGAAAATATTTATTCATCAAACAAGTTTTTTCAGAATTAAAAAAAAAATGTGTTTTTTAAATGCAAATATTTATCAAGTGATCTTTTCTGTTTTTTGAAAAATGAATTACATTTGCTAACTGTAACTTACTCATGTCAGGACTTTGCACTAGTCTGAGAGTCCAGATTTTTCATCTTTTTGTCCTAGAGAAAGAAAATAAAAAGCAAATAAGTGAGCAGGTGGTGGTGTGGAGGAGGCGCGGGGGGTGGAGAGCTTGATTCTTGCAATTTTGTAGCTCAATGTCCCACACACTCCACAATAGAGCAGCAGCTACTTGGTTTTTTTTTTTTGCATAAACAGTAGAAAAAGAGGCAAAACATAAGGTGAAATTTGTAATCCCAAGGTAAAATAAATCAAATTAAAAAAATTTTTTTAATAAAAAACCAATTAGGGTAAAAAAAAAAAAAAATTTTTTTTTAAAAACCATCTCACCCATCATGCTAAAATTGTTTCAAAATAATATATTAAAAAAAAAGCATTGTTAAACTCTAAATGCAGTGCAAATGATGATGATGATGATGATGATGATGATAGACACACATCAAGCAAAGTGAAACAAAAGCACAGCAGTTAAGAAAAAGTTAACAAGCAAAAAAAATTAACAAGACAATTTCTCAAGTGTTAAAATTAAATTTAGTCATTTCCTTTTCTATCACCCTCATCATCTAAAAGATCTCAGCTAGCTAAAGTATCTCCCGTTTGTTGCTTTGATATTATATATATATATATATATATATATATATATATATATATATATATATTTTAATTCAGTAGAAAGTGTCTCCAAACATAGGAAATAAAGAAAGCAACATTTAATAGTTTCTATTAAATTTCAATCAGGAAAATTTTTATTAAAAAATCCCATTGATATACAACATCTTTATTATCAATTCTATGTAAAAATTGGGATTTTGACTCTTAACATCCAATACAGCCTCATTCCATCCGGCCAGAAGGCACATTCATTTTCCTAATCTACCCCAAACAATAGTCTTTGTTTAAATGTAATATTAAACATATATAGAAGTCTTTGATTTAAGGGAAATAACAGGTAACTTTAAATGAAAAAGACACTTTTAGCCATTTTTTTAATAATATATATTTATAGGAATGGGGCTCTGGACTTAGAAAATTCTTAACAGGATGTTAAGAGTTAAATAAAATTTTTGTTTCAAAAACTTATTCTTTTTATAGATACCCTTAAAAAAAACAAAAAGAAAATTAAAAAAAAAAAAAAAACAATGTTGTCAATGAAACTTTATATCTTTTCAAAATTAAAGATTCAACTTTCTACAAAATACCTGAATCCAGTGTATAAACACATTCCTTTTTATATCCTTTTTTATATTAGACATTTCTTAATTAAACCATACTGCTTTGTTTTGGAGCAATAAAACGGACTTTTTTTTTATTTATTTATTTTTTTGCAAGAAACTGTGTACACACACACACACACACACACACACACACAGAATTAGTTCATCTGGCACTTTTTATTTTTCCTAAATTAAAATCCATTTCTTTAATTCATGTTAATGGTTCCAATTTGACTACATTAATCACTGACAAATTTGCACTAAGAATTCTTATGTAATGACCTAAATGAAATATTAAATCTAAAGTAAAAGCAAATCTTATGTAAATTAAATTGCATGTAGTCAAAAAAAGTAAAACTCATTAAATCTATCCTAATGCTAGAAAAATACATTGCACTAAATATGAAACACAGGAATTTTGATAAACTTTAAACTTTAGGAAGAAAGCTTAATAAATAAAAAACAAAAGACCTTTGTTAATTATGTCTTTCAAATCTAAAATTAATTACTTGTAAAAATGAATGTCTTATGAGTAAAGAAATAACAAAAGACTTAGAGATTTAACATTATAGTCTATTTCAGGGAGCTTAGACAAATAGTCTAAATCACCCGACTCATCATTCGCATCTGATGAGTCAGGAGATTTAGACTATTTGTCTAAGCTCCCTGAAATAGACTATAATGCTAAATCTCTAAGTCTTTTGTTATTTCTTTACTCATATATTTGCTCTGTGACTCTAACATTAAGAGCACACATTGAGCTCTCAAACTGCGACTTGGTTTTGTTTAAATAAAACTCTTGTGTCGTAAGGAAGATTTCTTCTCTGGACTTTTGGATTATACACATATATATATATATATATATATATATTAAAAAATGTTAAAAAAAGAAAGTCCTCAGTTTTTTTTGTTTTTTTTAACAAATGAAACTTTCAGCTATGACACTATTTTTCCTGAATAATTATTAGAACAAGATTAAACAGATGGTTTTCTCCTAATATTTGCCCCCCCCCAAAAAAAAGTGGCCACTTAGGGTCACATTTAAGGGAGAAATTTTTATTTGACTGCTAGTAACAACAAATGTTATAGGTGCTGACATTTAGTTCTTATAATATTACCATACACACCAGGAAACGGGTGGGGGTCTTCAAAACTGACAAGGATCTTTAAATATTTATATCTATATTTTATTTTTTGTCATCAGAAATAATTTCTTGGATTTTTATTTTTTATTTTAAATTGAAGAAATAGATGAGATTCCAAGAAATTAGGGAACAAAATGTTATATCTTGCATAAAGCCATTTCAACAAATTCCAAACAAGTTTTATTTCATGTCTAAGCATCCATAACAAGAAAATAGGGGAAATAATTTCCACAAATAAAATCTTTTAATAATGATCATAAAAATGTTGCTGTAAAATTAAATCATTTATTTAAAGTTTTGATGATACCATGATTTTCTTACAGAAAGTATTTTCTAATATGACTCAGGATAAAAAAAATGCTTTGGCCTTAAATAAATTTTGAAGATTATTTACGATCTTGGTAAAATAAGTGGATATATTCTTTTTTTTTTTTTTTTTTTAAGTAACAAAGAGATACAAGATTAAACATTGTAGACAGAATTTTACAACACGAGGATGAATTTAAAACTCAATTTGTATGAGCCTGAGTGAAGTTGACTTAATGGATTATTCCATTTTTTATGCGCCAGGTCTAAATTAACAAATCAAATTTTAATAGACAGTAGATATTTTTGGGAGAATATGTGCTTAATTGAAGTCTTACCTAATTTTTGAAAGTTAATTAATTAATAATTAATTAATTAGGCGGGCATACCTATTTAAATGTAAGGCTAAACAAATCGAGAAAAATCAATCTCTGTATGTACGTTTCGGCCTATTAGGCCTCATCAGCAATGCGGTCTTTCTATCTATAGCTCTGCTGATGAGGCCTAATAGGCCGAAATGTACATACAGAGATTGATTTTTCTCGATTTGTTTAGCCTTACATTTAAATAGGTATACCCGCCTAATTAATTAATTATTAATTAATTAACTTTCAAAAATTAGGTACGACTTCAATTAAGCACATATTCTCCCAAAAATTGTTGGCTAAAAAAAAGCCATATCATAAACACATCGCTAATGTGTATTTACTTATCATAACAAGTAGATATGAAAATTACACCAATACATTTACAAGAAAATTAAAGAAGAAATTGTTTGCATTATAGTTGCTTGCAATTTCTAAATGGAAGAATTAATTTCAAATCATTTCCCACCTTTCCCAGTTAAGTGGCAAAAATTAGTTTCTACAGGTAAGAATTCAATCAATTTCACATCAACAACATCCAAAAAGAAAAGCTGTTTTATAAATTATACATACCTTATGTTTTGGACAGAGTAAAGAAAAATTTTCTTCGTCAAGGTAACAGCCTGCAATCAAATTTTTATGACAATATGAATCCTTGCAAAAAAATATTAGAATTTGAAAAATAATTGCAATTAAAATTTCACAGGACAAAAATACACATTTTAATAAAAGAGAATATTGGTGAGAATTGGATATGAACATAAAATTAAAATTGTTTGGTTCACATTGCCAAGATTAAGTATATATTGACTTTGTAGAAAGGGAGAGATATCAAATACGCAATTGGAATTTGTGGGGGGGGAACATCTTTTCTTTTTTTTTGTAAGAAATTAAGAATATGATAAGTATATTAGTATTTTCTAAATTTCAAATTAGCATTTTAATTCAAAAAATTAACAAAGTGAAAAAATTGTTTTCCAGCAATTTTCTACATATTCTGAGAAAATTTTTTCAAACAATATCCAAATAATTTCAAAATTCTTTGGGGTTTTTCTTTTTCTTTTTATGAAAAAAAAAAAAAAGAAAATTTAGAATCAAAAGATGACTCAAATGTTTTAAATTTAAACTCATTGCAGAATCCAAATCAAAAAGTGTGGGGGTGGGGGTTAAAGAAAGAAAAATGAACTCAAAAGTTGTTTTAACATTTACATTTTGTATTTATTTTTAAGTTTCTTCCTCCAAATCAAATGATTTATTTATGTATCAGTTAATTACAAAGTATCAAGAATTTTGATTGATCAATTATTAGCATATCAAGTTTGATCTTCAAAATAAACCTCACATGATGAATTTTAAGAAATAAAATAATTGGTTTATATAAAACTGAATATCAGAAGCCACAATTAATCAAGAGTTCATCACTCTCTTGTCCTTCCAATCCCTAACTAAATGGACAAATAAGTTTGCATCTACGGATTTACATGAAATTACTAAAGTTGTAAAAAGGCTCTTCTTGTTCCAAGAGACAAAAAATATTTTTTAATGTATGAGGGAGAACGAAAAAGAGCAAGACATTGCCTTGCTTGCCGGGATCGAGCCCGCGCCCTCCCGCATGCGAAGGTAGACGCGAGTTAGGCATTGGACGGACGCGAAGTGCCAGGATGTTTCGGTAAATACGTACATAAATAACGAGCGAGTCAAACGCGGGGCAGTAAGAAGTTGCAGTAGCAGGTTGACTGACTCGAACGACCGAGTAAAGAAATGTGATTTTTGCAGCTGCTAAACGAAAACGAAGAGCATGTTGACCAGGGGAAGGTTTGGCTTGCTGGAAGACTGTGGACTAGCTTGTTTTTGGCCCCCCCCCCTCTCGGCGGGAGCTAGTTGATACGAACATCTATTCCCCCCCTCCATATAATGCAAAATATCATTTTGGTTAAGTGTTGTTTGGCCCTACAAAACTGAAGATAAGTAAAAGGAAATATTTTCTGGAGAATTAAGTCTTAGGAAACAAGATGATAATCATCTATTATGCAACATAAAGTCAATGATTAATAACAATTGGTCTTTATAGATTCACAACCACAAATCAACCAAGATCAGATTGACTTCTTATTTTTTATTCACATATTCATATCACTGACAAGTGTAGCAAAGTTCATTTTTTTTAGATATTGATAAAAGTTTACAAAAAATAGAATCAGTGACTATTTTAAGTTGCTAGATTTGAAAAAGATCTCCATTATGTTTTGTCGATGTAAAAACAAACACTTTCAGGGATCCCGAATATTTTCAGTTAAAAAAAAGAAAGAAAAAAAAAAAAACTTTTAGAAATTGTTTAGAGAAACCTCATTCCTCCACACACTGTTGTTATACTCTAGCAATAAATCACCTTAGACCTAAATGAGAGATGTTGCAATTTCTTCTAGTGTAACTATATTTTGTTTTAGTTTCTTGTTAGGTAATCATTGCAAAATCCACAGCACAACATACTGATGCCAGATATTCTAAAAGGAACTAGATTGGCTTAAGGATCTTACAAACTTTAAACACTGTTCTATCTCCAACTCCTCTCATTCCACCCGTTTTTATGTTAAGAGTCCAGAAATACGAGAAGCCCAACAATCAACAAAAAGGAGTGGTAGGCAAGACTGCAAAAGGCTTGGCAGGAAATGGTGACCAACAAGATGGAGAAAAGAGGAAAAGAAACTAAACGATTGAGAAGTAGTCATATTCAAGAAGAATATAAAGGTATAAGTGCTCCCTTACTATGACCCTGTGCCTGACCAAGCTAAGCTTAATAAATACCTGCAAAAATTTATTCCCATGATTTAAAGACCAAGAGCTGCAACTTGTCAAAATGTACAATAATAAATAAACAAATTTAACTATATCTATCTATCTATCTATCTATCTCTATCTATCCATCCATATGTAAAGGGAAGTTGTGTGTATGTATGTCCGGAGGAAACTACTAAAATAAAACAATTATCGACAAAGTAAATATATATGCACATTCACTATCACCATATCTTGCTTTTTGAGCAAAAATAATTAAGATTTGATTCATATTTGTGAAGATAAGTAAGTAAAGTAAAGTCGTCGGGGCGGCCTAAAGTCGGTATCAGCCAATCAGTGAGGGAGTCTATCCCCTTTTCACTTGCACTAGACCAAGGAGATTATTTTAGTGTCTGAAGTGGAACGCCACACCTACCGTCAGCTCCTTACTTTACCGTACAGATCCCTGTGCTACTCATACGCTGAGTTGGCGAGGACCAGTATCGAACTAGGAACCTTGTGGTTTCTAGCCGAACGCTCTACCGACTGAGCTAACCTGGCCCATCAGCATGGATTTTTTTTTTTGCGGGTTATTCCAACTTACAATTCAGTAATAACGGATCCGCGAGACTCACTTTTCCTCTCCCCTTCTATCCAGGTGATGCTGGGTAGCCGCTTCTAGTTTTCTAATAAAGTTCTGACCCCTTTTCTCTTTTTCTTTCATCTTTAGAGTGTGACATTTACATATCAATAAAATTTGAAAATATTTTTAATTATAAAGAACATATTCATGTCATTAAAACATTTTTTATCAATGTTCAGATAATGCTAGTTTTAAGTTGAACATCTTGTAAAATAAGTAAGTAAAGTCGTCGGGGTGTCCTAAAGTCGGTATCAGCCAGGGAGTCTATCCCCTTTTCACTAGCGCTAGACCAAGGAGTCTGAGGTGGAGTGCCACGCCTATCATCAGCTCCTTACTTTATCACACAGATCCCTGTGCTACTCATATGCTGAGTTGGCAAGGGCCGGCATCGAACTAGGAACCTTGCGTTTTCTAATAAACTAGTCACTATTATCAAAACAAAGATTATTATTCTATTATCAAACACGATCATGTTTCTAACTAGAAACTATGAGGCAGACATTAGTAAATCCTTATATATATATATATATATATATATATATATATATATAAGTTTTGTTGAAATGTACAGACAATTCCTGTCAGACAAGTCTTTGGTTGATCCGTTTCAATTTTTGGGCCATCCTTCTGGTGTCAGGGTGTAACTGGTATAACAGTCCACCAAAGGTTTCAAAACGAGCACTTTCGGCAATACAATTTGCCACCCTCAGGTAGGAAACGATGGTATGATTTTGTGTCTCGTTTTTAACGAGAACGAGTAGTAGCAAGGAATTAGAAGTGGGAGGTAATAACCATTGGTAGTAGGAGGTTGTAGGAATGGTAGTGTTTCGAGCGAGCGTTGCAGTAGTGATTTTTTGGTGGACTTTGGTGGACTGTTATACCAGTTACACCCCACACCAGAAGGATGGCCCAAAATTGGAACAGATCAACCAAAGACTTGTCCGACAGGAATTGTCTATATAGTTCAAAAGAAAAAACTGCAAAATACACTTATATATATATATATATATATATATATATATATATATATATATATATGTTATATTGACATTTTCATTGGTTTCAATAATAAATGTTGACACATCTGATTTGTCATTCTTTAAGTAGAGAATTAATAATTGATCAAATCTAATCTTCCTTAACTCTTAACACCCTGTTGAAAATTTTCCAAGTCCAGAGCCCCATTCTTATAAGGATTTATCAAGAAATGGATAAAAATGGCCTTTTCATTTAAAGCTACCCGAGATATTTACCTTAAATCAAAGACTTCTAAATATTTTGATATTATATTTAAACAAAGGCTATCATTTGGGTCAGATTAGGAAATGTGACTTCTGGCCGGGTGGAATGAGGTGGTACAGGATGTTAAGAGTTAATTCAGAGAAGGATGCTAAAAAAGTATTTCACCTTCATTAATATATACAAAGCAATTTATTATCCTAATAACTTCTTTTTATGGCATCTAAAGAGATGACCATCACTTTAAGAGAAAAAATATTTTCTACTGTCAACCACAAATGGAATCATTTTAGTGTTATATCTTGTTAGAAAAATAAGTCAATCAGTTGAGAGTTCTTCAAGGTTATTCTTATCTTTTTATTTTATTTTTCAACAAAAAAAAAAAAAAAAAAAATCTATAACAGGGAAATTTATAAGAAATGTGTAAAAATCTTTTTATTTTATTTTTCAATAAAAAAAATTAAAAAATCTATAACAGAGAAATTTATAAGAAATGTGTAAAAAAAAAACTCTTCAAGCTAGAAATCATTTGAGAAAGAAAACAGTTGAACAAATTATTTTGCCATTTGCATTTAAAAATGTCACCATCCCCAAAGTTAATTATTAAAATGAAAAGACAAAAATATTTGAAAAGAGTTTTGTAATATTTCAAAAAATTTCAACCAAATTATTAATTAAATAACTGACCTTTTTCTGCAGCACAAATGTAATGATATTTCTGAGTGCAACCTTTATGAAGACAGCCAACCATTGCTCCTCGCTCTTTGCAAATTGAACAGATCTGAACAAAGAAATAAACAAAAATAATATATTAACAATCTTAATCCAAAAACAAATTATCAACAGTTCGATTTTGTCATTAATTTTAAAAAACTGTTTATTAAATTCTAATTCACCCAATTTTATAATGTGGTCCTAAAATTCCCTAGAAAATTTATTTTAAAACTCAACAGAGAAAAACAATGTCAAATCAAATGAATCAACTTGAAAATTTTAAGCAAAATTTGTTTCAGGGTTTCTGGTATTGGTTTGAAAATTGAAGAAAATTACAACTTCCCCTTTTCATAAAACCAAAGAATTTGGCTCTATGTGAAACAACTTTTAGTAAATATCTACCTGATGAGCATATGAAGTGAAACCTGGTGTTTGGTGACTGAAAAGGGGAAGTAATACCTATTTCTATCTTTATGAAATTTCAAAATTTTATTTTACATCAGAATATTACCATTTTTTTGTCATTTCTTAAACAAATTATGTATAAATTTGATACAGAATGGCTAAATCTGATTTCTTTATCTTATTCTTGATAATTGAAAAAAAAAACTTAACATTATGCATACAATGATACAAAAACTAAAAAAACTAAAATAAAAAATACACTGATGAAATATGAAAATGATAATTCATGCAAAATTAAATACAAATATAAATTCTAAAAAAAAAAAAAAGCCTCAAATTATTTGTAGCCTTTCATAAATTTTTATATTTAAGTTTTGTGTTTGTTTTTCAAATAAGGAAATAAAAACATAATTACTAGTGTATCATTAAAGCTATTATCAAATGGAATGTCGATCAATTTGAATAATTTATCCCATTACAAATCTTTTTCTATAAACAGGATTCAATTGGTAATTGAAGATTTCAACAAGAAATTGGCAATTTTGCTTTTATTCAACTGTAACATCTAAACTCTCTCGTAGATAACTCCTCCACCCTAACTACACCTAGATAACTTCAAAACGTCAAAACCTCCAATGAAGAATAAATTGGAAACCTTCAATAAATCTAGGTTTCTTTAAATGAGGAATTTTTAAAAAAATTTTAAAAATGACAAAATGCCAAAATATGAAATAAATGTAAGGAGAATATTTGGATAGATTGAATATTTTTCTATGAAATTTTTCACGTTTTTAATGTGAAATGGCAGTTTTATTGAAATTTGAAATGATAGTTTTAATACAACAATTTAGAAAAAGAATTATGAATGAGTTTGGCAGCAAAAACAATTCAGAATAAGATTTATAGATTTTATTATTTAGAGTAAAGAAAAAAATAAACAGTAACCCAATTATCTTGAATGGCTCAAATCTTTTTTAATACAAAAACCCTTGAAATTTTTCAGCCACGAGTAAAAAAAATTATTTTTGAATTTATTTACACATCAATGAAAACTTTCTGAAAGGAAAATTCATAAATTTAAGGGTCAGCCATTGAATTTGAATGAAAAGGTAACTGAATGAATGACAATAGTAAAAGTCCTTTCATAAGAGTTTTACTCACTGTTTCTTTTGTTTTAGCTTTTATTAAAATTTGTCTTTAACTTTTGAAGAAGATTGAAAAACTAGATGTATGTCAATGTCACAGATTTATTAAAGAGTTTAGAAATGTGCATTAAATATTACATTAGATTTTTAAGTGTGAAACAACTAAAACAAAGAGTTTAATTGTTTGAAAAAATTTTTTTTTTTAATGATTGGTTTGTAAAATTATAGACACTATCACATTGTTATGACACTTGTAAACTGAATTTAGTTGATCAAAATATTACAAAATGAAAACCTATTTATCTGATTGGTACTTTAACTGGGATCAAGAATTGTCATGTTAATTCACAAGTCATCATTAGTCAGTTGGTTTCTCATTAGATAATTCACAAATTTGAGAAGAGACAAAGTGAATATTTTTATATCACCAAATGGCAGAACTAAACAATTTGTTTAATATATATTTACTTATTTAAATATTTAGTCTGCTGTCATCTTTGATTTCAAGATGGTAATCTGTTAGTTTAAAAAAAATTTTCTACAAACACCATAATAATTTAGTTTCTTTTTCTTTTTTAAAATTATATAAATGTTGTTTAAATCAATCAGATTTTTTTTACTCCTTAAAGAGCGCATGATAAATTTTCAAAAGAAAATTTATAGCAGACAAAATGCTTGTAAAATGCAGATTGAAATATTTACAAGTGCTTGGATGACTTTTTTTTGGGGGGGGGGAAGATGGGGGTGTTTAGATGACTTGGGGGATGGGGGTCCTTGTCTCAGCAAAATAAAACTACTTTAATCATGTTGCTGCTCAAGAACTTTAAAAAAAAAAAAAAAAATTTTTTTGCTGATTTAACTCTTAACGTTTTATACCGCCTCATTCCACCTGTCCGGAAGTTACATTTGTTTTCCTAATCCACCCCAAATGATAGCCTTTGTTTAAATGTAATATTAAACATATTTAGCAGTCTATGATTTATGGGAAATAACAGGTAACTTTAAATGAAAAGGCCATTTTTAGCCATTTATTAATAAATCCTTATAGGAATGGGGCTCTGGACTTAGAAAATTCTCAACAGGATGTTAAGAGTTAAAGAACAGATGGCAAACAAGATGAAACTAAACAAATTTTAATAATGTGAATGGCCGATTATTTACAGATATCCAAATCTCAAGTCAAAAAGTGGAATTAAAAATAAGAGTTTTATAACTGAAAAGATAGTTTAACATATCTATATTGTTTATAAAATATCAACACTAAAAAAAAAAACAAAAAAAAACATCTGTAATTCCATTTTTCTTTTAAGTTCATTATAACAATTAATCAGATTTCTGAATATTTTAGAATTGGAAAGAAATCAAATTAGAAAAACATTAGTGAATCAGTTTTCATGTATCATAGAAAGAAATTATATAATTGGGGGTAAAAAAAAAGAAAAGGGGGGGCTTTATTTAGAATTTGTTTACATTATAATAAACAATGTAAACTTGATGTCAGAAATTTTTTTTTAAATAAATAAAAATAACTTTTTTTTAATTTTTAATTTTTATTTTTTAAATGATGATTAAAAATTCTAATTATCTAAGAATTTTTCATTTTTTGAAATAAGATCGGTCTGTAGGGAAACTTAAGTTCTGATTTTATTCCATCTACAATTTAGATAGACTTATGGACAAATGCTTTCATTATTTTTAAGAAAAAACAAAGCATATTGATAGTTAAAAGGTCTGAATTCTATGAAATGTAGAAACAGATACAACATTGACTTCAGCATTTTGAGGTTAATTATAGCATTTGATAATAATGACCTCATACAAGATTATTATTATTCCATACCAACAAACATTATGCTCTTTTAGATAGTAATAATTCATTCTCAGTCTGAAATTCTAAAATCAGTATGAATCAAAGACAACAAAAACTATTATAATGTATCATTGCAGTATTACCAACATTTCACTGTAATCAAATCCCTGTAATATCAAAATTCCAACATTAATTCATATGCAATATCACCAACACAAGTTGCATAATCTTATTATAATGGAGATTGTGTGTTTGTCTGTAACCGAAACTATATTATTATACAAGTCACAATTCCCTTTATTTAAGACTGTTGACCATATCTACATACTAATAAGATGCAATTGTATTTATATATGCAACAAAATAGCGGATTACAGTGTGAATGGGAAGGCTAATTTGCATATTGATCTTAAAAATATGATTTTAATAAATACATGCTGAGTATTATTGATTTCTAATTGTTTAGTTTTATCTTAAGGGATAAGAACAAAAATCTCAGGGATAAATCTTAAAAGAAATCCATTAACAAGAAGAAATAACTGTAATATTATTCTTTACTTCCTATTTTAACTAAATAGTTAAAATAGGAAAATTTACCAATGAAAGATGGGAGTAATGGAAAATGATGGAAGAGTTAGTCTCAAAGTTGTTCTATTTTTCAATCATACCCCCTCTGTTCCAAATCTTTTTATCTGCATTCTTATTCAGTTTCATTAGCCTTTCTAATTTAATATGATTTTGTTTATATTAAAACTTAAATACTTGCACCCGGAGGGTCCATATATTTGCTAGTATCAATAAGATGTTTTTTGTTATTAAGTTTACTCAGAAAATAACATACTACACCTAACTTTCTCTTTACTATTCAAAAGTGACTCAATTTAGTAAAAATCTAAAGTAAAAGACACCTTTTTTCAATCGAATCCATCTCGCTTTCATAATTAATGATCTGTCTATACAATTCTTTCCATTAGAGTTTTGTTTCTCCTTTATAGATAGGAGACAGAAAATGTCAACCAATTTTTATACAAGGGAAATTGATCCATCTAAAATGTATTGTTTTGAATTGAGTTCATTCTAATACAGAAAAGTTTTTTTGCTTTTGTTAACCTTTTACAAAAGTCTTTTTTTTTTCTTCTTTTAAAAAAAAAAAAAAAAAAAAAAAAAATCAGATAAATATTTTTGGAAAATAATTATGAAATACACTTACTGTAGATGAGGCAACTGTAGCTGCCTCCTCGAGGCCATAGAGCTTATTTCCAATTAAATATACACCATCTGACCACACAACACAATCTTCATGGACCCAAACTTCTGATACATCAGATGGAGAAGTCAACTGTTCACAGTCAAAGTCACTATTAGAAGCTCGTTCATCTGTAGACGACTTACGCAGCCGTGGTCGGTCAGCACTACTAGTTTGTTCTGCAAAAGAACAAGTCCTCTTTCGTTTGTGTTTGCTTTCCACTTTGGACAAGTCTTCTTGGTTGGGAGGTGGTGGAGGTGGAGGAGGCGTTAAAGTTGAAGGGGAGGAGGAGGCGAGGTTAGCCGGCTGGCAGAGGGGACTTGGTAAGGGAGGGGGGGCCAAAGGGGGAGGCACCTGCAGTTTTTCGGGTTTCTCTGTTTTCACTGTGGGATGGAAACCATCAGGATAGTAGGGGCCAAACAGGTCTCCTAGAAATTTGTAAGTGCTGCCCTTTCCACACAATGCACACACCCAGACATCGCCCATCAACGTTGTCCGGGGAACCAAAACCGATTTTTCAGATGGCAAATTGGAAATCTGAACGGACGATGCCGATGATGGTGGACCTTTGGTTTTGGACTTTTTGTTCTGTTTCGGATCGCATTCCTCTTGAGGTTGATTGACAACGAGGCACGTGGCTGGTTCATTTTTTATAGTCGTCATACGAATGAATGGCCCAGATGTTACCGAACCCATTTCGCTCTTCTTCTTCTTATTACTTGACATCAGATCCATCGTCTTCTTCAGTTTCAACGACTTGAGTGACTCGCTATCTGGTGGAAAGCTATCATAGCTGTCAGATTTGTTTCTGCTCAGCTTACGGCCACGAATCGGCCCCTTGCTAGGAGGTCTGCCCTTCCTCTTCTTCTTACCACTAGCAGTCATGTTACTCTTTTTATCAGGAGTCATGGTGCTGTCAGTCTCGTTTGCTTCGGAAGGTGTAAATTCCTCTTTGAATTCCACATTAGTTGAATGGGAAGTTTCCGAGCAAAGATCGTGGCTTTTATTGTTGGATGTTTCATCGTCACTCATATCGGAAGCATTTTCCAGATTGCCGGGAAGTTCTTGTTTGATGGAGTGAGCTTCCTCGGTCAAGTCGATTTCAAGAATTTCAACTGAGGGTTTAGAGTCTACTTGCATATCGGGGCTTCCGGGAGGGAAAATCTCGGTTTTTTTCCTCTTAGAACAAAGTCCGCTTTCCTCGTAAGAAATCAATTCAGCCGTGGAGGAATTTGTTGCATCAATATTCGAGTCACAGTCGACAGGTGAAGAACATCTACGTTTCCGTTGCTTCTTCATCAAAGCGTCAGACACGGGACCATTCTCCTCCTCATCTTCCTCCTCCTCTTCTTCCTCTTCCTCCTCCTCTTCTTCTTCAGCAGTAGCCTCCTCCTGCTTAATGGAGTTAATGTCTTGGTCAGAGATTTCTTCATTATAATTTTCCTTCTTAACACTTGTAAGGTTTTCTATGCATTCAGATTCAGCAGAGAGAATATCGTATTTGGTCCTTTCATAACAACTTTTGTTCTCGTCACTTGCGCATAACGGTGAATTAGCTTTATTATCATCATCTGATGAAACTTTGATCTGTTGGGAAATTCTCGAGCTTCCTCTTCTCTTTGGTTTACAAGTGGGACTTGTATCTTCTTTTTTCACACTAGACTTCATATTATTAGAGACACTGCTGTCTTCTTGGACCTGAAGTTTGGCATCTGCCAAATTCATTCCGCTGGAATCCGCAACAGTTTCCTCCTCTTGTTTCAAGTCTTCAGAAATGTCCGATGAGACTGATGAATTAAGCTTTTCTGATCTATCATCAGATTCATCCATATTCAAACCCACATTTTCACCCTGGATATTCGACTCTCCACCCCCTGTCGTCTCCGACCCTCCACCAGTGTAGACTTTACTTTGAGATGCTGTATTTGACCGTAATAAGGAATTGCGCATTTGTCGAGTGTATGTATTACCGGAATCTTTGCGCACACGTAATCTAGAACTTGCCTCACAGTCCATTTCTTCGTTTGCCGCCTGAGAAATCATCTTCATGTTTTGATTGTTTTGGATTCGTTTCGATCTTTTCACTTTGCTCAAATTGGTCTGAGTGCTACTTGTCTGTACACTCTGAGTTTTTACAAACGAGGCTGCAGTTACACCAGTGCTACTTGCCACAGTCACTACAGTTGCTGTTCTAGCAGCAGATGTCACTATCACCAAGGGATTTGAAGATGAACTACTTTCTGTTGTAGTGGTAGTGGTCGTGGTGGTGCTGGTACTACTGACAGGGGGTGTCTCACCACTGCTACTGCATGCAACAGGCGCTTCACAGGCTAATTGAGGTTCAGCAACGTTATTTGTAGCCAAATTAGATTTTTTTCTGGGACTACGACGTGTTGCTAAAGGCAAATTGTCCCCGTTCTTGGAAGATCCTGAAATATTCCGAGACAATTTATCTCCATCACCACCACCATTATTATCTTCATCATCATTATTATTATTATTACTACTGTTGTTATCATCGACATCATTTTGTTGTATGTCCATCAATTCAACTTGGTCATCAGCAGTGGATTCTGAATGTTGTTGATTGTCAGCCTCTTTTGGAGAACAAGATATGCCATCTGTACATTTTGTTTCTGGTGAAAGGGCTTCTTCTTTAATTTTGGTGAGGTTGCACCCCCCATATATATCCATCTCTCCATTTACAAGGGAATTATTCTCAGTGGAACACGGCTCTTCTTTGGCCATAAGATTCGAACATCCTAACTGTTCCTCTGGTTCAACAGTCACTTCTATTTTACAGGATGGCGATGACGATGATGATGGGGGAGGAAGAGAGATAGGAAGAAGAGCAGTTGAATTGACGATGGGTGAAGGTCCAGGGGACTGGGTCGGTGCAGGTGGTGTGTGAGGAGAGTCAGCAGCCGTTATCTCTCTTGCTGTCGAAAGGGAAGGAGAAGTGACAGCACATGTAGACGAGGCAAGACTTTGATTCAGAGACGACAATTCAGATGGGAAACATGTTGCAGACACATCGGATGATGCTTCTTCCAGTTCAGCATATCCGCTAGACTTTCCATGAGTGTTGCTGTTATCTTCAGAGTCCAATAAATCATGCTTATTGCTTTCAAAAGAAACCATCTCTTGTTTTATCTTGTTCGAAGTAGCAAGCTCAAGTTTTGTGTCAAATGTAACCTTGTTGAGTTGTAGTTCACCCGGCATTTTCATATCCACAGACGAATCCTCGTGACTTCGGACATCCATGCCAACATCGTGAGTTAAATTGGGTTCCCATTTCATCGCTTGCTCTCTCGAGTGCAAAGACGTCTTCAGTGAAAGCATTTCTTCTTGCTTAGCTAGTGTAGTTATTGCTTCACTCTCTTCTAGAGGTATAGCAGGCAGAGGTAGTGGGGTCAAAGAAACAGCAGAGGTGGGAGGCAGTGAAGAAGAAGGAGGAGGAGGGGAGATCTGAAATGCACAGTCCGGTTTTTCAGGCCCAGAACCACCACCACCACCACCACAAGCAGATGAACTACTCGAAGGGTTGCTGGGATTATTGCCGGGATTAGGGTTGCCATTATCACAGTGTTTCCCATCGGTGCAGGAGGAGCCGCCACAAATGGGGTTGCTACCATGACTGCATGAAGAGGAATTCGAAGTACAGCCACTGGAGGTTCGATGATGATCACTCGGAATATCACAGTTTTTATGACCTTCAGTATTGTGAGAAGGTGAGGGCAGGCAGGCATCGTTGACTACACTTTTGGGGTCAATCACTTGGGTCTCCGGAAGTAGCACAAGTTTTTCCAATGACTGTAAAGGATTCTTGACCCCAAGCTGAGACACAGCAGACTGACCACCAGTTGAGTCCTGGGATGCATCACTAACATATGGGCTCATTGATGAGGGAGTATGCTGGAAATTTTGGCTTTGGGGTGGACTATTGATGTGGGTTTTGGACAAAGGTGTGTATGGAGAGCCAGCATGGCTGGGGGGAGAACCTATAGGATGAGGAGAGTAACGGTTTTGGGAAGGGGGACCCTGTTGTTGTTGTTGTTGCTGTTGTTGTTGTTGTTGCTGTTGTTGTTGCTGCTGTTGCTGTTGTTGTTGCTGTTGATGATGATGATGGTGTTGCTGCTGCTGCGGAGGGGTTGGCTGCTGATGATGAAGCTGATGATGCTGCTGCTGCTGCTGTTGGGCCGAATGATGTTGTTGCGGCCCAGGAGATTTAATACTGGTGTTACATGTGACATAGTTGCTGCTGCTGTTGCTGCTACTACTGTTGCTGCTTAGCGAAGATGGTGGGATCCCCGATGAGCTGCTAATCGAATGAGGTGGAGACCGGATTTGCTGGCCACAACCAACAGGAGAGGTCATTGATTGGACAGCACACGGAGAACGAAGACTACTTGTTATTGGGGACGGCGTAGTAACAGGAGATTTGACGTTAGTTGGGGCTGGGCTCTGCAGAGAAACAGGACTGGAGTTTGGCATTGACTGGTTGCTATGATGACTTGCAGGACTATGCATCAACATAGGACTGATGGGGGAGGTACGAGCTGCAGGAGGGTGGGGCGATGTACTTGGATAGCCGTACTGAGAAGCCGCATTATGTCTCATTTGAGGCTGTACAGGGCTGTTACAGGTTTGCATGCTGTACTGAGGGGAGCGTGGGATGTGATAGGGGGCAGTCCGACCCTTATTGATGGGGATGTGGACAGTTTGATTGTTGGGATAATTAGCAGATGCCATTTGGAGAATGTTGTCAGCAACCTGTTGTGGACTCTGGCAACTTGAGTTATGCCGCATATATGGGTGTGTATGAGGATTATGAGAAGAGGCCGAAGATGAGGCTGATGAGCTATACATGGGACTAGCAGTCATGCTAGAAATCTGGGCGGCTGTCAGCTGAGACATTTGTGCAGCTGACATCTGACTGGCAGAGTTTTGAGCCACAGGGCCCATAGAAGTATAATGGGATGCTTGGTAAGGGTTAGAGAAACGTTGTCCAATGAACTGCTGCGGCTGACTATGCTGGCTATAGAGAGCGGCTGCATTGTGACCATGGAAAGAAGCTTGTTGTGATAACATCATATGGTTTGCAGATGGATGCTCACTGTAGCTTTGCATTGGATAACCACTCATACTTCGACTCATCTGGAGAAAAGATTAAAAGAAAGAAAGAGAAAAGACAAATATACTGGTTATTCTTAAACATTTCAGTACAAAAGATAAAAGTTCAACATGATTTTCATTGGGTGTTTTTTTTTTAAGTACCAAGATTAAATATTATTCAGGGGAGTAAATATGTATCAGTCAATAGGTTCAATATCATTTGCTCAATTAAAAAACTATTAATCTTTGCAGAAGAATCAAAATAAGGTTTTAAATAAAAATGTTTCAGATTGGATTGAAGAATGAACATATGATTCTACCCTGAAGACAATTTCATTCCCATTCATAAATTCATTTTTATAGTAAGTAGAATTCACCCCTTAATTCTACAAGAGAAAAATTGAACTAAAAAAAACAATCAACTGCAAAACTAAATGATTCCATTTTCTGTGAAACTTTTATCTGTGGCTATTAATATACCATGAAGCAAAAGAGTTACACAATTTCTTTTTAACATTAGTTAGGGACATTCATAGATTCTAAGAGAAAACTTTAAATTTACTAGAATGTTATCTGTTACATCAATGTTTTAATTGTGGGAATTACAGCACAGCTACAGAAAGGAGTGGTAGAATTTGAAAAAAAATATTGACATTCATGGTGCAGAGTTTTGTTTGTTTTGTTTTATGGCATATCAACCTCGGTGGGTCATTTAATGCCGACAAAGTTGTGAAATAAATTAATTCTTAATGCATAATACAATTTTGTTTATCAACTCATGTTTTTCTATTTAACCCATAGATGGGACCCTAACAGGTACTACCACTCCGGGTCAGAGTGGACCAGGGAGCAATGGTGATGAAGGGGTGCTCCACATTCCCCATACCTCCAAAACTGGAACCTCACCATCAGATAGAGTTTAACGCCATTCCCAAGACATGTAGACCTTCAGTCACCGCCTTCTAGCACTCATGATAAAAAAGTCTGCCATAAGGGCAATAGGGTTAGGGCAATCATATAGGTGCTAGGGCTTGACGTGACCAGCCGATTGATCGGAGGGGGTCTCTCCGACCGCCCGTCTAGCCCAAGAAAGGGCCAAAGTAGAGTATTGCAAGTCATGGACTGCTCATCCACCTGGGTTCTATCCTTAAGCATCACGGGTCAACACCCACGGCCAACAGGTGGCCCCATTGGGGGAGTCTTACCCCTCTGCAGAGGTGCAGTCGGTGCATTCTAACACCCCAGTCGACAGAGTTTTGTAGAGAAACATTTGAAGTCTATTATTAAGGTTTTCAGCAGCACCAGGTGTTACATTGATAGTACCAACAACCGAGAAAGCATTTTGTCTGCTTGAATTGTGCAAAATAAATTTTATAAGTGCCGCGCCATGGTACACATTTAAGGATATAATTGTGAACGAGACAATTCATCTACATTTTTTAAAAAGAAACTTAAAACATGATGTTTGTATAAAAAGATAAAAATTCTGGAAAGTCAGGAGTATCTACCCCCCTCCACCCCCCAATAATTGTAGCATATTTATGCTAATTCTCAAGAAATCTACAAGAAGGACAGATTGAAAGTTAGAAATTCCACATCAGATTGTTTGGACATTTTTTGCATCAACAGTTGAAAATAATTTCTTACAAACTGTAGCAATGGCAAAGACTAGTGATATCCAAGACAAAAATGTTGGACCCTCATCGGGTGAAGATGAGTTTATAGGAGTAATTTTCAACAAGGAGTTGAATTCAAAACTGAAAATCATGAGTGTCAAGTTTTGTTATTTTTGGTTATTCCTTATTCAGTTTTCCCATGACACACAATTTTATTTAGATGGTTCCAAGTCCGAGAAGTTTCCCCCGAGCCTGACAAGAAATACCTGAAGAAGGCCGGAGGGCACATCGGCCGAAATGTTGTACAGATAACAATGAAGATGAGGACAATAGTCTGAATAATACAAATAATACTAACATTTTTCCTTATACAACTTTTAATATTATTATGAATAAATCAAAATAAATTATAAATTTTATTTTCAACTCATTTTTTTTTAAGCATATTGTTCTTTTAAAGTTAAATAAGTGTGAGATTAAGCTGGAAAGTAACAAAATAAAATATCAAATTTACTTTAGAAACAAATATCCAAAAATCTCTAAAATATTTTTGTACTTATTCATTTTATTAGAAAATGTTATTCCCTGCCAGCTAAATTAGATAAACTTAAAATCTAGAAAACAATACTATTTCTCTGAATGTTTGAGATGAGGCTTGATGATTAGTATTATCTGCATTATTCGGACTATTGTCCCCATCTTTATTGTTATTTGTACAATGTTTTGGCCGATATGCCCTCCAGCCTTCTTCAGGTATTTCTTCTCGAACTCGGGAACTTTCTTGTCGTAATCGGGAGTCATCATGGAACTTTGAAAGTTTCCAAGTTCGAAAAAAGGTTCCCAAGTTCGACAAGAAATACCTGAAGAAGGCTGGAGGGCATATCGGCCAAAACGTTATACAAATAACAATGAAGATGGGGACAGTAGTCCGAATAATGCAGATAATACTAGAAAACAATAATAAAAATTAAAAAGATGTTAGTAAAAAAATCTTTTTTAGATTTTTAGATTTTTCATGTTTCCTTCTTGAAGAATTCCTGGATTCTAATAAATAAATTTTAAAAAATAAAGATTTTTTTTCAAAGTTAGTCTATGCTTGTTTTTACAGAAACCAACAAAATATCTTGTAATAATCAATATAGACAGATGAGCAATAGACAATCTAGAAGGAGAAAAGTCAGTATTTTAACCAATGAACTTATTCATAATTGGCAATAGATAAATTTGGGCTTAATATAAATACAAATCCATATTATCAATACAAAACTCATGTCTGCTAATAGAATTGTAAAAGAACATTTAATATCATAGAAGCTGATAAACTAGTATCACTACTTATAGTGATACTGCCCAAATGTCATAAAGGGGAATTACTCATCATGGCACTCTAAAAAGTGTATTAATAGGTTATGAGAAACACACACACACACACACACAGGTACTAATAGTACTTACTAATATTAAGGATTGTGCAACTATATTTTGTTCTTCCTTTTTCCTGAAAAGTGAATTTTTCAGTTCATCATAACCCAGCTATTTTGGTAATCTTCCAAGTTGGCAATATTTGACACTTTAAATGCCAACACAGACACTTACAATTCAAATATTCATTGCTCTTTTCATGGAAATTTGAAGTTGTAATATTTAGAAAAAAATTGAGTAAAGTTTTTAAATATCTTCCGTTGATAATTATTAATTTCCATTAGTATTATTTTATTTTTTAATTCTAGTTGTTTTTCTTACAACTAACATTAGTCATTATTTCTATGAGATGATAAGCTCTGCATTTTAATTGGGGGAAAGCCCGATTTATCTGTACCAACTGATATGGTCAAGAAAAGCAGAACAAAATGAAAATTTATGAAAAGAAAAATTGTCCCCTAAAAACTATGTTTTAAGATTTGTGTCTTTCCAGATTTTATCTTTGAAATATGCATTCAATTTTTTTTTTATCAAAATCTAAAACAAAGTTTCACAAATATGTAAAAATTATTTATAGTGAAAGGGGAAATTTTATAGTTGAATGTTACATTAAGTGTTCATTATGTTATTCATTGATTAAAGAAAATGAAACGAAATTTCAACTATTGATTAGCCAAAAGAAAACTGGATTAAAAACCAGAGATGCCGATAGGTACGCGTCCTGTGTCACTGACGCATAAAAATCTAATAGGACGCAGTAAAATTGTATCTATGCGTCCCAGTGGGGTTTTTTCTCCCGACCATTTCAAGCTTATTGTAAATATATTTCAATATTTTCTTGGAAATGTATTACAACACTATGGGGTGTATATGTATATAGGTAGGGGTTATATGGCTTTAGTTGTTAATAGAAAAAAAAAACTCTACAATTTATTAAGAAACTTTAGTTGGGACCCATCAAATTTCCCGGGGACTCATTCAAATCAAATATATGTGTCCCAGAAAGCACTAAATTAAAAAGTTATCAGCATCACTGAAAAAAAAAGTCAAATAGTATTATCTGCATTATTCGGACTATTGTCCCCATCTTCATTGTTATTTGTACAACATTTCAGCCGATATGCCCTCCGGCCTTCTTCAGGTATTTCTTGTCAGACTCCGGATCCTTCTTTTCGAACTCAAGAACTTTCTTGTCGTAATCGAGAGCCATCACAGAACTTTGAACCTAACTTCTTTATTTAGTCCACGGGGGTATAATTAATACAACTCCTACCCCAGCCATGGTTAGCGGAATGAGAACAGGATACTCCCATGGACTAAATAAAGGGTTAGGTTCAAAGTTCTGTGATGGCTCCCGATTACGACAAGAAAGTTCCCGAGTTCGAAAAGAAGTTTCTCGAGTCCGACAAGAAATACCTGAAGAAACCTGGAGGGTATATTGGCCGAAACGTTGTACAAATAACAATGAAGATGGGGACAATAGTCAATAACGCAGATAATACTAATCATCAAGCCTCATCTCAAACATTCAGAGACATAAACACTAACTTTTGAAATTTAAAAAAAAAAAAAAAAAAAAAAAACTGAAAAGATCATTGATATGACGCCCAATTAGATGCTCTATTGAAAATACTCTGTAGGTTAAACATATGCTAAATACACCCAAGAAAGGTCATGATATACATTGACCCAAACACCGATTTAAAGAAAGATAAGGATGCTTGTCTGAAAACATTACTAAATGTAATGACAAAAATGAGCAGATTTTATCTATTGACATTGAAAAGATTTATACTCCATTTTCAATTTGTGATATTCATACAGTGTAAAGAATAGTAAAACCAAAATGATATCCTTAACCTCCTCACAAGTGGGAAGAGCCAATCATAGATCCTAAGGTACTTGATTTAACAATTCATCTTATAATTACAACAAAGAGTTGAGAATTTTTGATGATAAGATACATACCATGTTTGGAGGCAATCTGGGATTAAGCAGAGACCTTTTCACTTCTCTCTCCTGCTGAGCATCCTAGAAAAAAATGAAATAAAAAAAAATGTACAAACTTAAACAGAATGTGTCAAATACTTCAATTTATTAACTAACAAAATGTCATCCATTTGGTACAGAATGTAAAGTATTCATATTTAAACATAAAAAAGATAAATCAGAAAACAAACATAACTATGGAAACTGATGTACAGAAAGATTTTTAAAATTTTATATTTTCATATATATATATTATATATATATATATATATATATATATATATATATTTACCAACTCCTCCGCACGAGCAGGATACGACACAAGCTCAATTTCTTAAGCGGAGTTCAACAGGTTTGAATTCAGAGTTTTCTTTCTCCTAGACTGGTTATCTGACCATGGTTAAAGAACCCAGTCTGCCCTGCTATTTACCCATAGCTAGAGGGAGAGTAGGATTCATAACTTTCCCAAGGGTATTAGCGCTAAGTGAAATGCAATTACCACGTCCAGGATTTGAACTCGGGGCGACGAGTCCATTTCCCACGACTTTAACCATTACACCATGCGCTTCCTACATATATATTTATATTTTATATTTTCATATAAAACATTTTAAAGTGAAAGGAAAATTAAACATAAATTTATAGATTAAATATTTAACTCAAAGTTTACTGGAGTTCATAGATTTAAAAGACAAAAAAATGTAGCTTCAGTAAATAAAGTATGTTAAGTTTTAAATCAATTTCAAAATACAAGTTACTGATTAATGTTAGTAAATTGAATTTTTTAAAATAAAACCATTAATGTTTTTTCAGTAAAAACTCATAAGAAATGATTAAAAAAGAAATAGTTCAGCACTAAGGAGCATAATAAAATTTACAGGTCTTATCAGAATATTTTCAGAATCATAACCAACAATTTTTGACCAACAAATAATGATAGCATGGCTGTTTTGTGTCATGGCATGTATCTAGTTAGCAACCTTCTATCAGCAGACTTTTTATTGTCTACTAGAAACTGGATTATGCTAACTTTCCTCACACATTCAAAAGTTAATTGACAGTGACAGGTTTTAATAGAGTAAATTTAAGAGAAATTCTAATAGAAATCAAATAAAAAACATTAAACATTCTATGTTTCTCAAAATGATCATTTAATCAATTTACTTTCTATAATCAAAATTATTACACTATGTCTTTGTAATAGTTAAGTTCAATGAAAGAGATACAGTGTAATCCGAGAAACTGTTTTTTTTTTTTTTTGTTCTTTTAATTTACAATGCAAATAAAGCAGCTTAGAAAATTGAATTTGGTCCAATTGTAACTGACAAGTTTCTAATAAAACCATCACGAGTCATTCCTGGGAGTGACTTCAAGTATACTTGCAATTGAAAACCTATTTTGACACCAGTAGATTTTTAATACTGTCATGAGATCTTAGAAATTAGACGCAGGACAAGGTTTTTGAAGTTAACAAATTCAAATCTCATGTCACAAGATAGTGTAACTTATTGTTTGAAAAATATAACCTAACATAAACCATTTCCAAATATTTACTGTTTTCCTATTGTGACCCGACCCTCTATATTTTTTAATCGACTTAGTTGAAATGTCGACCATATAGGACCCCCCCAACCCAAAATCTTAAAGTTTGGCTTCCCTCCCCTTCCCCCCCTTCCTTCCCTGTTTTTAAAACTGATGTAATGAATATGTAAATACCTAGGTACACTATAATCTGATTGGATAGTATCCTCCATGAATAATTGACACTGTGGTGGTACAAGCGCCTACTAGCAAGACTACCACGCCGACTGTTCGGAAGACGTACTGCTACGCGACGCACCAGCTTCTATTTACCTGCGATAATATACCTTACTACAACCTCATAATATATCCCTTAACCCAGATCTAACAAAAACTATAAAACTGGTGTTGTTTGGCCAGTAGAAAAGAGGAAGAAAAAAAAACAGTTAAAATGGCGTAGCACTTTCAGAAAAGAGACACATTGAAGACAAAGAAAAGACAGGCAAATATAGCCATGTGGTGGAGGCAAAAAGACGTCTAATATCTCTTTCTCTTGACAAGGTACACTTTCTTGGTACCAATAACATTAGTCTGCAGAAAAGCTAGTAAATATCCCAAAAACAAAAGCTGAATTCTTTCAGAATATTCACAGATATGATAAACTCTGGATATTTCAGAAAATGACAATCAATGAATTATGTTGAATAAAAAAGGACCAGATAGGCAAGAAAAGAAAATATGCATTCATTACATCTCAAAGACCAAACCATGATAAGAAAATGGAAGCAAATGAAAAGCATCCAAGAATTCATTATTAATACTAGTAAAAAATAAAAAACACCTTCCGGGCGGTGTAAAAATAGATTTTTGAAACATATTGCCTGAGTTAAAAATTCAATGTCAGCGAGTTTGTACCCTAAGTAAGTAAAATCATCAAATTCATTAAAGGATTAAAAAATAAAACAATTTGAAGTGTAAACTTTAAATATGTATTAAAATAAAACAAACTATATATAGATATATAATACCAGTCATATATTTATTAAAACTTGTTTTAAAAAATAATGAGGACTGTCTAATGTTGCATGTTCAAACTTTGAGTGTATTTATTCTGTTATGACGCTTTTAGGTAATGTGACGTAAGCAGTGACGTTATTTTTGTTACAGACAAAAACCGGAAGCGAATCTCCATTATTAATAGATATTAAATGATATTTTATTCAAAGTTTTTTTTTTTTTCATCTCTTGTCTTTCGTGTATCATTTTTTTCTCCAAATTGATTCCATTTTTCAAATTGTTTGACAAACTTTTGTTCACAGCTGAATATGCAAATTTTTTAACACTTGAGAAATTCATAACACTATCAACCTATGCGACAGCAATAACATTTATTCCCCTTAAAGAATTTAGCAACAATGAAGAAAATCAAATCTATCACAAACTGTGTGAAGAATCAAAATGTATAAAAGATTTAATCATAAAAAAGAAAAAAGTAATTTTCCTTTACTTTAAAGATTTTCATTTTTCTTCCAAGTCTATTTTAAGAACAATTAGAAAATATAATGTCCTTGAAAAATCAAACATTTGACATGAGAAACCAATGGTTTTAAAGAAAATCCTCTATTTCAACTCTTTACTAAAAAGACAAGTGAAATGATTGAATAGGTTGCCATTTCTAAGAATCCTCCTCTGATTTGAGTAGTTATCAACTTGAGTGTTTTGCCAGCTAAAGTTACAAAAGAAATGAAAGCCCTAACAATAAAGAAAGAAAAAAAATCATTACTCTAAGAAAAACTAAAAATTATATACACAATATTTTTTATAGACTTTCTCAAACTATTGTTAAAGTTCTAGCATTAAAAAAAAAAAGAAAAAAGTTTTGCTTTATCTTAACTCTCAATTTTAAGAATTTAAAATGATTTATAATTTTAAAGCTATTTAAAGTTTAATGTTTTTAAAATATTAATTCATGATAAAATTAGAAGTTAAACTAAAGTTATCTTTAAATTAGTAACATTTTTAACAAATATTAGAAATTAAACAATTCATATGAAGATTTGCAATCCT
This sequence comes from Doryteuthis pealeii, assembly GCA_023376005.1. Classification (NCBI taxonomy): domain Eukaryota; kingdom Metazoa; phylum Mollusca; class Cephalopoda; order Myopsida; family Loliginidae; genus Doryteuthis; species Doryteuthis pealeii. The sequence continues at coordinate 8,192,710 of CM042161.1, read as the reverse complement.
ATTTTCTTTTACCTTGTGGCATTATTTATTAGTGGATAGCCAAAATGTTGCCTGTTGAATATTAATAAGAAAAAAAGGCACACTACTTAATTCTTTAGTTTCAATCTGTCACATCAAGCAAAAAAACAAAAAACAAAAAAAAACATTTCATATAAAAGTGGGGGAAAATAAATAAATTATAAAGTGAATTCAACTTAAAAATATTTTAACACACTATATTATATACATATATTCACACACACACATCTTATACTAAAGCTGAGGGAATCAATCTTTGTGGCTTTTTTACTGTTTAGTTTATAATGACATGAAAATTATACTAAACTATTCCTTAGTTCCAGGATTGAGTTATGTTTGAAAAAAATTTCATTTTAATTGTTTCTAATTAGTCGTAATTTGCAATTAAGTAAAAAAACCTAACCCGTCTCTTACTTTACATTCTGCTTATCACTTTTTCTCTTTCTATGTATATCTTGATTACCTCCGCATGATATATGTTAGTTTCTCATTGAGAATAGAGAGTGAGAGATTGGAGTGTGCATAACGTATTTGTATGTCAAATTTCATAAGCAGCAAGCTAGTAGCTTCAACATCTTGGCCCTCAATAAATTTAAATTAGGTCAAACTTTCTCTTTCTTAGAAATCTTATAAAATGGTTTTAATGTTTTTTTTTTGTTTTTTTTTTAATTCTCCAACCGTATTTTTTAAATTTTTTTAATAAATTTAATTCATCTTTGCAATCTTACTTTTCCTTTATCCCAATTACCTACCCAGAGCTCAATGAGTGACCCAACGGGTCATGTTTTGTTTAGTATATATATATATATATATATATATATCAATCTGACAAACAACTGTATCAACTTACAACCATTTAATCAGAACCTAATCCAGTCATAAGTCGATAACTATTTGTAACGTGACCCCCACCCAAAGATGGATGTGCCTATGGAATATATAAAACATGCTGCAGAAACAAACAAAAATACAGAGTTTTTTTGGGTTTTTTTTAAATTTAAGAGATGATCCACAAATAAGTTGTCCTATTGAGTTTAATGATGATCTGTTTTTATCTTAACTTTGATAAAAATTGTGTTCATACAATTATAAAAAAATTAATAATAATAATGAAATTTATTGTGTACAGTGCTCAGGTGCACCACAACTCATCAGAGTCTCTGGTCTAGTACACAGAATAATGTATTAGTGTCAGGAATATGAACAGTTTACAGTAGTAATATGCATGTATGTGTGCGCGCGTGTGCATATGTATGTGGAGAGTGGCATCAGGTATATTAATTTCAAGCCATTCAATTGTTCATCTTCAACAACTTTAAAAGATACTAAAACTTGAGCAATTAATTCCTCCCTACAATTTGACAGAAACAAAGTATAAAAACAAAAGTAAACATCTGCATTACACTACACTTTTGTGAATGCACCTTATCATTTTGTTTATTTTTCAGTAGTAACTGCTGAGAACATAGGAAGATGTTTACAAGAATATAAAGCAATGCTGCTACTGGCTTAATGGAAGCAAATAGGATAAAGCTAAACTGAAAATGAATTTCCATCCAAGAAAACCTGAGTAAATGTTTGATGGTATTGTTTGTTAAGGTCCACTTTGAATTGCTAACAATGTTAATATGATGATAATGATTACAGCATATATATATATATAAATAAATAAATAAATAAATATAAGAATGGAAAGGGAATTTAATCCGACAATATGAGGAAAAATGAGTAAAGAAAAGAAATGTAGATGGATAAAAATGAATTTAATCGATATCACTTACACATGTGTTTCGGCCCGTTTATCAAAATGTATACGGATTATGCTATTATTATTATTATTATTAGAATAATCAGATGAAATTGAAATAATGATAATAATAATAATAGGAAAATGTAAAAATATTCCGTACACAAAGAGATTTTTTTACGAATCAGAGTGAATTTTTATTTTTTATCTCTCTGTGTAAGATTATTCGCGTAATCCGTATACATTTTGATAAACAGACCGAAACACATGTGTAAGTGATATCGAGGTGCGACACAAGGTTAATTTCTTAAGCGGAGTTTTAACAGGTTTGAATTCAGAGTTTTCCTTCTCCTAGACTGGTTACCTAGCCATGGTTAAAAAGACCAGTCTACCCTGCTATTTACCATAGCTGGAGGGAGAATTTGGATTCATACCTTTCCTAAGGGTTTTAGCGCTATGTGAAATGCCAACAGCTTCGTCAGGGAATTGAACTCGTGTTTACATGTTCATTTCCTACGACTCTAACCACTAGACCACGCGCCCCCAGGATTACAGCATATATCGCTTATGAGCAGTTCAGAGTTCTTGGATGAATAATAAAGCCGTTGTAGGGGATTATCTTCCCTTGGCCTGAGGAGTTATCTGCCCGGCTTGTTGTCGCTTGTTCCCACCAGGGGACGTATAATATTTAAGCGGCTGATTCGAATTTCTCTTCCTCTTTCCTCGCTACGGTCTACCCCTTTCTTGGTGCCCCCCCCCAGTAAGTCATTTCTATCTATGGACGCTTCAGTCCTTTTATATATGTAGGTTTATCTACTCTTGTATTTGTATCTTATGTATCCATGTACTCTTCTATTATGTATCCTTTGTATTCATGTGCTGTTATCTATTAAATGTATTGTCCCTCAACCCTTGTCGGAGTTGTATGTTCTTCAAATATTCTCTTTGAATCTTACAGATGGATAGATGGTGTTACCATTTTATATTATCTTGTCAGTGACTTTTATGTATGTATGTTTATGTACACTATCATATCTTCTATTGTTTATGTATCTTCTTTATTCATGTGCTGTTAACGATTAAATGTATTGTTCCTCAACCCTTGTCGGAGTTGTATGTTCTTCAAATATTCACTTTGAATCTTACAGATGGATAGATGGTGTTACCATTTTATATTATCTTGTCAGTGACTTTTATGTATGTATGTATGTTTATGTACACTATCATATCTTCTATTGTTTATGTATCTTCTTTATTCATGTGCTGTTAACGATTAAATGTATTGTCCCTCAACCCTTGTCGGAGTTGTATGTTCTTCAAATATTCACTTTGAATCTTACAGATGGATAGATGGTGTTACCATTTTATATTATCTTGTCAGTGACTTTTATGTATGTATGTATGTTTATGTACACTATCATATCTTCTATTGTTTATGTTCTTCTTTATTCATGTGCTGTTAACGATTAAATGTATTGTCCCTCAACCCTTGTCGGAGTTGTATGTTCTTCAAATATTCACTTTGAATCTTACAGATGGATAGATGGTGTTACCATTTTATATTATCTTGTCAGTGACTTTTATGTATGTATGTATGTTTATGTACACTATCATATCTTCTATTGTTTATGTATCTTCTTTATTCATGTGCTGTTAACGATTAAATGTATTGTCCCTCAACCCTTGTCGGAGTTGTATGTTCTTCAAATATTCACTTTGAATCTTACACCGTTAACAGCAGATTTAGACAGAAATGTCCATCTTTAGCAAACAGAAAAAAAGGATCCTTCACAATGATAATGCACAACCCCATTTAATTATTCACCATCTCTAGGGTGAAGCCAGCAATACTATGATGATTACAGCAGATATCTCTTATCAGTAGTAATCAGAACACTTCAAAAGTACTTTGAATGATTGCAAAGGTATTTTCATCATGATAATTCATAGCCACATAACAGAAAAGATCAAATCTCAAAAGAAAAATTCCACACTCTCCTTATTCTTCAGATCTTTATCTGATTATCACTTATCAGGTTGTAATGAAAGTTGTCAGAGTTTTTTTGGGGGGGGATGGAAAACTTTGAACAAGATTTAATTAAGTCCAATTTTTAACTGGCATTTGCCAATATCTAGATTAATATATGTTATTTTCTTTAAGATTCTGTGAAAATTATTTGGAAAAAAAACAAAAAAACAAAAAAAAACAAACTTTCAAATCAAACTCATCTTTACACCAAGTAAAGAACACATTTGTCATGCCAACTCTCTGAATTTCACAGAGGAAATAATACAAATGCAGCAATAAAATCCATCAAAAGAAAATAGGATGACAACATATGTGTGAAAGGACATAGAGAAGATGGTTTCCCCATTTCAGAAATAGGGACTTAAGTCTTGTAGAAGCCCAATTAACATCAAATTGGAAGGGTATTTGCCTCATACCCCACTTGTATGGGCTGGGCACAAGGCCTCGTTTTAACGTGGGCCTACCCACAAGCCGAAGCTCATGGGTGGAAAAGAACAAAAATTGCGTCGATCCCTTCGGCATTCCCCTCAAGGAGGGTGCTGGGCAATAAACCCAGCCCTGCCACCAAGGGGCAGGTATTGCCTGGGGGGATGGCCCCCTGGGATCGACACTATTATTTATTACTTAACCTGATCCAGTGGCCGAAGCACATTGGACCCCCAAAGCACATTGGACGAGTGGCAGGGTAACGTCAAATTGGCAGACAAAGGTAGCAAGCAGGCTGTAATACAAATATAATTCCAGCATTGCCACAAGCACAGTATGACTTAGCATATTGGCTGATTCACTTCAATAATTCTAAAGGACAAGCCAAACAGAAGATCACCTAAGAAGACTAAGATTCTGAGGCTGTTGAAGCTAATCAGTTTTAAATATCTTTTTTGAACAGAATAATTAATAAGAATGAGAAGAGGATCCTGTATCCCAATGTTAAAGCAAAGACAGCAATAACTTGTAAGAAATTATTTATTACAAGCTGTTAAGCAATTATCAAAGTTAATTATCAAAATCCATATTTAACTTCAAAATTTTTAATTGATTTAAAACTGATACCAGGGAGAACTATTCTAAAAAAATAAATAAAAATAAATAAACAAATAAAATAAATAAATAAAAAAAGCAGTGAACCCAACTCACCATTTGAGAATTATCTCTTCCGATATAATCAGATGCAAGAGCCATACGGGCACTGCTGGCCCCATAGGGGCTGGGCATGTCCTCAGGGTAATGATTCATAGGACCTAAAAAATCAAAAAAAATATTTTTACATTAGAAAATTTCAGTAATATTTACAATAGCTGAAAAATATAAACAGAAAATCCAGAATACATGAAAAATAAAAAATAATTTAGATGATGTAGTTGTTATCTGATGCTCTAAATATATTTTCTTCAACTTAGAAGTATTTCCAGACAAATTGAAAACAGTTAACGCAGATAATACTAATCTTTCAAAACATTCAGAGAAATTGAACATTTTAAATTACTAGAAAATAGTTATGAATAAAGGAGTATAGATTTTTAGTAAATTGAAAAAAAAAAAAAATTTATTTCATTCACTTTGATAAAAATTCATTCACAACTGGCTAAATCCTGAAGAAATCTTTTTTAAAATTTAAATATAAAAAAGACATAACATAATAGACACCAATATTTTACTCTGATTTGGTAATAAAGAGCTGCTCATGAGCAATTATTAAATTTAGAATAATAATGTTGTAATCGATGGCGTTCTATATTGAAGGTTTATTCATCAGTCAGGTGAAAGGAGCAACAATTTACTTCTGGTTTAAGATTTTACTAGTTCATTTCTGTAGTTGGCTTAAGAAATTCAAAGAAAGTTTTGTTTTTACACTTGGAATAACTTTTACTGTTATTCAGTTGAAGTAAGTATAAGATCTATTTATTTTATATCCTTTGGACTTAACTATATTATTTTATACTTCTTGTAAAAAACAGACTTCTTCCAAAGGTTTATAATGAAATAACTGACCCAAAAGTAAAGAAAATCCTTAGGAAAAATCAAAACGGATTTTGTCAAAATCAATTCACAATTTCTCAGATTCTGACTAATTGTCAAGCTTGGGTTCAAGCAAAAAATCTCAAAGCAACACTATTATTTGTAAATTTTTCTAAGGCATCTAACACCATACACAGAGGAAAGACGGAACAAATACTACAAGCAATTTATTTGACATTGTCACTGGAGACCAATAAGGAGATACTATAGTACTATTTATATTTATAATATGCCTATATAATATGTCATTGGATCTAATATAAGATAAGTACTTCACACTAAAAAAAAAAAAAGGGCACAAAGCCTGCAATACCCTGCAGAAATTATTTGCAGACTATGATTTAGTACTTTTCACCTGCACAATTCAAAGGACTGCTGTATAGCCAAAAGAAGGCAGCAAGAGGCATTGGCCTCTATGTGAACACAGTCCATGTGTTTTAAACAAAATGGAGACATCTCCACACTGGACAGCAAGTCTCTCAATTAGTAGACCAGTTCTCATACCTAGGTAGTAATATCTCATTTACAGAAATTGATGTTAATATACACATAGGAAGCAAGAACCGCTATAGACAGATTATCGATCATGTGGAAATCTGTTAAAATGAGAATTCCCCCAAGCTGTAGTGTTGTCAGTGCTATTGTATGGCTGCATTACTTGGACTTTAATGAAACATTTAGAGAAAAAAACTAAACAGAACTAGATAAGGAGGCTGCATGATGTCTTGAACAAATCTTGGAAGCAACACCCCACAAAAGTGCAGCTGTACTGCCTCCTATCATACAAACCATTCAAATAAAACAAACAAGATATGCTGGACATCACTGGAGAATCAAAGATGAATTCCTAAGTGGCAATCTCTTGTGAACACCAAGAAGATTCATGAATGAGATTTCTTTAGTAGTGAATTTCAACCCCCCCCCCAAAAAAAAACCTTACTTAGAGGCAAATCAAATCTGGAATAATAATTAAAATAAAATAAAAAGAAATGATCAGACACACAGACATAAGCACGCACACACACACACATAAACAAGCACCCCCAACTACACACACACACACACACAGAATTTGGAAGACAGAACAAATTGAGCAACTGCTAGCACCACTTCAGTTCGAGTATTCTTCTGATGATGGGATTTTTCATCCCGAAATATTAAGAATAAAGTGACAGGTTAACAAACAACATCAAAGTTACCTTCTTTTTTTCTTTACACTTGCATTGTGACAGCCTTTAAAACCAACCAACAACCCAAAAAATAAATAGATCTTATACTTACTTCAATTAAATAATCTAAATGTAAAAGCAAAACTTTCTTTGAATTTCTTAAGCTGACAGCAAAAGGGAACTAGTGAAATCTCAAACCAGAAGTAAATTGTCAAACCCCAGATTTCGACTTTACCTGCCCTAAGAATAGGCCTTCACAATATAGAATACCATGTTATGAATCCTTGTCCACTAGGAACAAAAGAATTATCAGATTTTGAAGGGGGGGGGGTGTCACATACAAATGGTCAGTCTAAAAGTGGAATGAATCAGTACTCAAAATTGTCCAAAATGAAAAATTCTATTTTCAATTAAGAAAAATGATTACATCTTGTTCAGGGTCAACCTGACCTATTGGAAACATGTTTTCATGTGAGGAGACAAAGAAATTGAAAATCCAATTCTTGTTATAAAGCAGCAAATTTAGCCATACGCACTTGACTAATATCAATTTAGACAAATAGAAATCCATTGTGTAGTAGAGACATAAGATTTTTCATCTTTTTCTAGATTCATCATAATTTGCTAAAATTGTTTCAGCAGCAGATAAGTATGCATCTCAAGATTGCTTGGCTAAGATTAAATAACCTACAAAAATCATTTTACTTCATGGATCAAATTATCCAAGCCAAAAAAAAAAAAAAGGTTCAATCTTTAAAAGAGTATATGTATATTTTAAATATTTGTGAATTGTTCAAAATCATTGATTAAAAACTCTTGTTTAAAAATAAAGTGTCTATTTAGTTTTGTTATGTCAGTGTAAATATTATAAGTGGTTGCAGATAAAATGCCAGAAATTATCAAAGATTTGAAATAATCAATGTTCATTAAGAGAGAAAAAAAAGTGAAAATGAAAAAGAATTTAGTTCTATGTTGATCCTTTCAATTACAAACCTGGAAGACAAAAAAAAAAGATGGCAAAGAAAATGGTTACAAACAATATAGTGCAGCTTAAAACATTTGCTGTTTCTAATCTAATTCCCCCCACCCCCCCTCATCAAAGTCTTTTATAACCATTTCTTAATTTCACCCATTGATCAAAAAAAATAATAAAAAATTACCAGAAAAATTGTATGTGTGTATATATATATATATATATATATATATATATATGAGAAGTAAATACACATACTATAAGAGGAACAGAAACATACTTCTAAACAAAACGAAAAATCTAAGAAAGTCCGGTTGGTGTAGGGGTTAAGGTGCTCGCCTGTCAGCTTGACAGTCGGGTTTCGAATCACGCACAAGGTAGTCTTCCTATCTATAGCTCTGCTGATGAGGCCTAATAGGCCAAAATGTACATACAGAGATTGATTTTTCTCAATTTGTTTAGCCTTACATTTAAATAGCTACGCCCACCTAATTAATTAATTATTAATTAACTTTCAAAATTAGGTACTTCAATTAAGCACATATTCTCCCAAATATATATATATATATATATATATATATATATATATATATATGAATTTAACATTTTTAGAAAAAACAAATGATATTATAAGTTTGCTGACAGAGTTCGTTTGTACACCTCCCATCTAACGGTTATTTATTCCGTCTTTCCTTCATATGTTGCTCTTGATGAAGACCGCTTTATTAAAAGTCCGTAACAGATTCTGTCAGCGAACTTATAACATCATTTGTTTTTTCTAAAAATTCCATTTACTTCATATATATATATATATATATATATACACACACACACAACCATGCTGATAGGTACACTTCTTGCATCCCTGACACACAAACATCTAAAAAGATACAGTAAAATCGTATCCATGCATCCCAGTGTTTTTCTTTTTTGTCCCGCCCACCATTTCAAGCTAACTATAAATACATTTCAATAGTTTAGAAACGAATTATGCAGGATAGGTTACAAGGTAGGAGTTAGACAACTTTAGTTGGGAAACATAAATTTTCCCAGGGACTCATTCAAAGCAAATATGTGCGTCCCAGGATGCACTAAATCAAAAAGCTATCAGCATCACTGTATATATATATATATATTTGTTCAAGCACTTTAATTAGAAGGGATTTAATTGCAAAATTCACCGTATTTGGCGCACAGCTAAGCCTTGCTTTGTTTACATAAGTTTGAGGCCTCTAGTGAATTCATTTCCACTTAGAAATGTAGCAATTGAATATTCTCCTATATTTGACAGCTGCCTATGGCTGTACGGGTAAGAGGATTGGCGAACGAAAGTTCATTCGGGTCTCAAACCCTGCCAGAGGTAGCTGTTAAACGGTATAACCACACTGATGAAGAGTGATACTCCGAAACACGTGTCTGTGGATTACTTACTTATATATATATATATATGATTCAAATAATTTTCTCACCATCTCTCCTTTCGGGAGGAGTCCCTGTGGCATAGTGGCTAATGTGCTCGACCGTGACATCATAGTAAGTTCAAGCTCCAATCACACTATTACATTCACTTTCAGTCTAATACCCTGGGAAAAAGTATGAACCCCCCTCTATGACCCCAGCTATGAGTTAAATAGTACATTGTTCTTCTCCACAAATAGCTTTGGCATTAAATACCCCACTAAGGTTGATATGCCATTAAACAAAGAAATCAAACCAAACTCTCCTTTAGCAACAAACAATTCTCATCTATTTAGATAATAACAAAAAATTAATTTGAACTGAATCCTAATTTTTAAGGACTTATAACCATTAGAGATTTAAAAAAAAAAGTTCTTCACCAGTGAGAAGGAAGAGGGATCATATTATAAAAAAAAAAAAAAACTCTCGAAAAGAAATAAAAGCAATTCACAAAAGAAACAAATGCCTTTCAAATATAAAGGAGAGGGGGTACTTTATTGATTTGGTTTGGTTTGTTTTGTTTTACGGCATATCAACCTCAGTGGGTCATTTAATACCGATAAAGTTTTGAAATAAATCAATTCTTAATGGATAATACAATTTTTTTATAAATACATTTTTCTATTTAACCCATAGATGGGACCCTAACAGGTACTACCACTCCAGGTCAGAGTGGACCAGGGAGCAATGATGATGAATGGGGTGCTCCACATTCCCCAAACCTCCAAAACTGGAACCTCACCATCAGATAGAGTTTAACGTCATTACCAGGACATGTAGACCTGCAGCCACCGCGTTCTAGCACCCATATGATAAAAAGGGGGTACTTTATTGAATCTAAAGTATAAAATGTACATAGCTGTAAATTTGTCCAATTTTTATGAGTTAGAATGAAATAGAGAAACTTTCAAAATGTCACATCCCCTCCTCCATATACATCATATTATGTTTACATATACAAATACAAAAGAAATATACGAGCTTTGTGTTGGTCAACAAGTTTCTAACTGGTTTTGCAAGAAATGAATATGAATCAAACACTAATTATCTACATACTCCTGTAAGTTGATAGTGACCTGAAATGGTAAAAAGAGAGAGGGGGGGGGTTGATAAAACAGTCTTGGTTGCATATAGGACAACTGGGAATTTCAGGTTAAACTTGAAAACCAACTAATTTTCTATAATAACAAGTTACACAGCTAACTCAAAAATTATTTCAAATAATATCTTTACTGAAACCAATGGTGAGAAGAGAGAAGAAAAAAAAAAACTTTATGAAATTATCACTTACCACATAACCTATGATCTCAGTCAGACAAATGTCTAAGTTGAGTCAGATAACACCTCCGAATATAATGCTTCCTTTAAATTCTTTTTAAAAAAAGCATTAAAAAAATGAATTCTAAAAAGGAGACTATCAAATCTCTTGTTCAAAAACAAAAATATTTCAAATTTCACAACAAATTTTCTTGTTTTTTTTAAGTATCACGTTCTTTTAAAGTAAATTTACAATTTTATAGCTATAAACTGTTTTCTCAGAAATGACATCAAAACCATCCAAAGGAAGTTTTAACCTAACCAATTTATTTCTATTCTTGATATAAACCAACATTTTTATTCTCAATTCAATTTCATACAAATCTATCATTCCTTCAAATAACACCAGTTACATTCTGGATAGATCCAGAATTCTTCAGGATGTTTTCATTAACTACAATAACTTTCTTTATTCTTTCACACATTAACTTTTATTGAACAGTATATTCACCTTTCTGTTCCATTATCTTTGAACTTCCTCATTCCATCATAAAAAAATCTTTTTTTGATTTTTCTTATCTTTCTCAACAAAAAAAAAAACTTCTGTGCCTTTTGGCAATCTTCCAAATAATTCAGTTTGGTTTTTGTTTTCATTAAAAACAACTTCAGTAAAAACGGGAATAAATGACAATCAGATGGTGCAATATTAGATTAATACAGGGGTTGGTTGATTTTACGGCATGTCAAACTTTGTCGGGTTATTTAATGCCAAAGTCAATGTTTTTTCAATAGCTCAGTCGGTAGAGCGTTCGGCTAGAAACCACAAGGTTCCTAGTTCAATGCCGGTCCTCACCAACTCAGCGTATGGGTAGCACAGGGATCTGTGCGGTAAAGTAAGGAGCTGATGGTAGGTGTGGCACTCCACCTCAGATGCTAAAACAATCTCCTTGGTCTAGCGCTATTTAAAAGGGGATAGACTCCCTCGCTGACTGGCTGATGTCGACTTTACTTTACTTTATATGGTTTCCAGAAACTATTCCTATTTAATAATATCTTTGTACTGTAATATAGTTATGATTTTGGTATTCTAATCTAATATTAATAATTTCCAAAAAATATCTATTTTTATCCATAAATGGGACTCTAACAGGTACTAACATTCCAATTCAAAGTGGTACTCTACACTTGTCAGAGCCCCAGAGCCTCATTACTAAATGCAGTTTAGTGTTATATTCAGGACAAGATGACTACAGCAGACACATGAAAATTTCCAGACAAATTTTTATATAGTCATCAAAGAAACGTGGTCTACAATTATCCTGATGGATTCTTATTAGCAACAAAGTAAGGTTGGCAGAGAGGCCTATTGTCAGTATCAGTCAGACAATGAGGGAGTCTATCTCCTTTTCACTAGCACTATACCTTTTTTTTTTTTGCATCTGAGGTGGAGCACCACACTTTACCACACAGATCTGAGCTGTACTACTCATATGCCAAGTTGACAAAGGCCAGTATCAAACCCAGAATCTTGTGATTCTGAGGCAGATGCTCTATCAACTGAGCTAACTATTTACTCATATTGCATAGAAATAGACAGGTGCACTTTGCACAACAGTTATAGTTGTAATGAAATAAACTCAACAAGATGATTGTTTACATTTAACTTCATGCTAAAAAAGATGAATCCATCTTTTCTCCCCCCCAAGCTATAGATAAATAATAGGACAAATTAATTTCCCTGTCTAAGAGAAGGAAAACTCTGAATTCAAACCAGCAGAAGTCTGCTTGAAAATTGACCTTGTGCCACATCCTGTCTGTGGCAGAAGGATTGGATAAATACATATCCATATTACATACAGCTTGTAAGATGGTCATAATAAAAAAATAAAGAATCAATTTTATCTAAGTTTTACAATAATTATTTGTTTTTATTGTTTATATACTACAGGTTACTGCCTTGTTTCCACTGAGCACAGCATACAGAAGATTGCTTCAGGTTTGTTTTGAGATCTCAGATACACACAAAAAAATTTTTTTTTTTAAATCTGGCTATTTGTGTATTATATACTGTATTTGACGGCATATAAGACACCCCCCCCCGTTTCAGCAGGCCAGATTCAGGAAAAAAGTTTTTAGTGTATTTAAACATATATTGCTTATATATACACTCCTGTTAACCTTGATTATAACAATACCAGTAATAAAATAAGGACGCATGGAGTTTAGGGTAGGTAAAAGTATTGGGTGTAAGCTGGGTTAGTCAGCATCATAGAGAAGATTAGCCTATGCTTATGAGAGGTCTCAAACTTCACCTACAATGTATAAGACGCAGGGTAATTTTTTCAGCTTAAATTTTGGAAAAAAAGTGCATCTGATATACTGTCAAATACGGTATATATATATATATATATATAATTTCAAAAGTTTTACCCAAAAAAGTTTGGGGTGCATATATATGCAAACTAAATATCAACTTTTTTTTTTCCTGACCATGTTTGTTGCCTCATTTAGTTAATCTATGATCCAACCTGTATAACAAACACTTCCATTTTATGCCACTACAAAGAATTAACCAGTGGAATATGTGTTTGTTTATAATTTTGTTTCTCTTAATGTGAGCCTATTTTTTTTTTCACAAGTTTGTTGTATTTTTGTGTGAACATATCCATGCTCTAAATATGGTGTAAAGTTTGCTTTTAAATTGCCAATTTTTTAAATTGAGTTTCTATACCTTTTTTTTTTATTATTACTATTTCACTCATTTTTTTTTTTTTTTTTTTACATCAGTGCAAGGTAATGGTCTTTCACTAGAGTCTGAGAGACAAAAAGTCCCAAGTCTCCAGGACTCTTCTGAGTATTCTAACCAATTTCAACAATGCTGTTGTCTGGATGGTCTCAACTCTTTCTGATTTCCAATTCCTCTAACCTGTTTTCTAAACGTTTGGGGACCATTCCAAATGCACCAACTAAAATTGGTACCACTTTCACCTACATATTCCAGTTTTTTTTTATTTTTCAATTATCTAGCAAGGTCCAGGTATTTATATATCTTTTCGTTTTCTTTCATCTTCATCCTGTGATCTGCTGGAACTGCAAAATCTACCAGTTGACAAGTTCTCTTTTTCTTGTTAATCAATACTAGGTCTGGTGTTCTGGCATAGGATTAGGTGATCCATCTTTATCTCAAAGTCCCAGAGAATTATGTGTGTTTCATTCTCAAGAACAGATTCTGGTTTATTTTGTATGGTCAAAATTGAGTTTCTTTCCCACACCCTACATTTGTTGTTAAGACAATAGAACAGTGTGACGGAGAACAAGAAAGGAAAAAAGCAAGACATTGTCTTGCCTGCCGGGATCGAACTCGTGTCCTCCCGCATGCAAAAACAAATGCGTTTTGGGCACTGGACGGACACAAGGTTCGACTGATGTGTCCGGATGTTTGGCTAATATGCCCATAAAATAACAAGTGAGTTGAGTGCTGGGCGGTCAGCAGCAACAGAAGCAGTCGACGACGAAGCGCTTTTCAGTAAAGAAATGGATTTTAGTCGAACAGAAACAAAACTAAATAGGAAATGTGATTGTGAACTGCTAAAGATTATTTCTACGATGGATTTTCCAGCTGCTAGATGAAGAATGTGTTGACCAACAGAGGGTCTGGCTTGTGAGAAGACTGAGAACTCACTTGCATTTGGTTCCCCCTTGAAGGGAGCTTGTTGATTCGAAGGTCTATTTCGCCCCATATATTTCCCCCCTTCTATAAACAGCAAATGTATTTTTGTTATGATATAATTTGTTCTAATGGCATTGTTTTGAGCTGCAATTATGAGCAACTCAGCTTCTCTTTTGAGCATTCCTTTTCTTAATCATGTCAAGTTCTTTTGATGTGCCATTTCCTCAATTTGTCACTTGAGGTAATTATTTATCTTTCCATTTCTGTTTTCTTATTTTTGTTGTTTTTCTGCTTGTCTATATGCTGCAATTGCTGTTATTGGCTGCTGTAATTAATCTTCCCTTGCTCTTTTTTGTGTATTCTTCAAGCCTTTGGCATATAATCCAAGTTTACTACCATGTCAAATGCCTTTTTAATATTATTATCATTATTTTTTTTTTTTATAGATAGGGTGATCACAGAGATGAAATGAATTCCCTCTTAGCAGTTCAATCCCTGGCTGAAATAGAGAGGGTCTAAATGCATATAAGAAAGGACACAAAACACCTGTCAAGATCATGTGTAAATGCTGTGAGGTTGACATAGAGTGTGAAAGATTGATACCTCCTAAAAACCAATCTTAGATTTTTTTGAATAGCTAAAACCTTTCTAGACATGACTAACAATTTCTGAAAGTGTAGTTGAAATTGGGTCAAAAATGGCAGAAATGCTATTGATGAACATTTGGTCAATTATAACCTGCAATTTCTCTCAGTTAATTTAACACAATTTTCATTGATTGTTGCTTTCAACTGGGAACATTATTTGTTTTGAAGGAACTCAAAAACTCTTTTCAAAGATCATCATATACACATCAACTTTGAAAACAAGATTTTAGTAAAGTTAGTGTTGGTTCATTTTACTTGACACCCCCTCTTGTGTTTTACAGTTATTAACCATCCACTTTTCATTACCTATCAATTTGTTGAAAGGAAAAAAAAAAAAAAAAAGAAGGTATTCTGAATTAAGTAGCAAAACACGGATGGAAATACAATTCAGTGCTTTTTCATCATTTATTTGAAAGCTACGCATAAAAGTAGCTAACATAACTGAACGGACACAAATGATTTTTCAATGTTTGATTAAAATATTTTGAATATATTAACAATCTCCCACATAATAATTCTCAAGTAATGTCTCAATTTAATTGCCATCAATCTGAAATGATCTACCTGAATGTAGCAAATGGTTCAGCAAGAAATATCCAGCATGAAACATTGCAAACCACTTTTAACACATTTAATTAGTAACAGTAACTTCTGCACAAACCACATAAATCTTTATTTGTACATCAATCATAAATTTCACTTTTCTAAAAAGTAAATAAACATCAGCTAAATTTTTTGCTTTTCTTCCATCTTCAATGGAAAAAAAATCAGTAAACAAAAACACACTTATTTTGACAAAAGTTTTTAAAATTCAGTTTGATATGACCAACTATCATAAGACAATCAAAAGCATTTTTTTAAAACTAAATCATCCTAATGCTATGTAATGACAAAAACAAAACAAATCTTTTACCCGATATATTGACATCACAAAAGCCTAACTTTAGAATAGTTGGTTCAACTTATTCACTGTGTTCAAATACCGACCTTTGTCATCTTTTTAAACCAAGTCATTGGAAAGCAAATCTTTATATCCACTTTACTATCCCAGTTGTATAGGATGTTTTTATCTTTCTTTAATCTTCCAATTTTAAGTGTCTGAATGTTTAACAAGTCAACAAGAATTTTAGCTCAACTGTCTTACAAAATTCTTATATAAATAAATTTCTGATAATCATTGTTCTGTTTGTTAGCCAAGTTCAATATTATTACGGGATTCCAATTTCCTTTATTATTAATTTATATTTACCATTATATTTCTTTTATAAAAAAATCAAAAATATCTATTAGTCTGTTATGAATGAAACAGGTAAAACAATTCCTTATTTATTAATCAAATATTGATGGCCTAAAAACTACATTGAAATGATCCACATCTTTGATTAAAAAAAAAAAATCAATAACAGTAAAGATGAAAGCAAATTTTATTAGCATGTATTTTTGTTTGTTTTAATCAAGTAAATATTTTTTTATAGTAGTCATCAAGACAGTAACAAAATGCCTCACATGTAAAATCAGTTTCTAATCTCTACTAAATAAATCTTAATTTGATTTAACAATTTGTGATCAAAAAAAATATAAACCTACGAAAACAAAAATTAACCATCTCAGATCAAAAGAAAATACTCCATGTTACATTAAATACAAATTTTTTTTTTTTTTTTTTCTTAAAAAGGATTTTATATTCATTATTTTGGACAAGAGTTACATTTTGTCTAC
Source organism: Doryteuthis pealeii (assembly GCA_023376005.1). NCBI lineage: Eukaryota > Metazoa > Mollusca > Cephalopoda > Myopsida > Loliginidae > Doryteuthis > Doryteuthis pealeii. The sequence goes on along the minus strand of CM042161.1, from coordinate 8,176,004 downwards.
ATATTTTTTTTATTTGGTAAAATATCAAATTTCATAAAGTTGTTGTCTCTAGTTGAACATTTTTTTCTAGAACTTCAGAAAAACAAATGAATAAATAAAGCACTATCATATTTTTCATGAATATTTTTTTCTTTAAATGTTTAACTTAAAATACTTGGTTCATTGTATAGTTCTAGTCAAAAACAAAAATTATCACAGCTGAAGTAAATATGTTACAAACGATAATTGCAAGAGTTATTTCCCTGTTTTTCTTAGATTTATCAAAAAAGGAAAAAAATTATTTTAAAATTCCATGTTCTAAAATGAAGTGACCTTTGACATTAACAATTTTGTACACTATCATTCTCCAATTGAGACAAGATTTTATCCTATCAGATTTCTACTTATTATTTTAAAGATATAACATTATTTCTTAGAAAATTTTGCCATTAAATCTGACCAAAATAACATGGACTCTTAATACTTGATAGGTATCTCTAGGATTCCATGTCAGTAAACAATGTTATAAATATTGGTCTACATTTGTAAAAAATTGTAAAATTGATGAAATCTTTACTAAAATTTTCTATACAATATATTGTAGTGTGAAATATCTATTTTCTCAATTCTTTAAAGTTGAAACTTATAAATCAATAAGTAAATACAAATTGATTTTAAATAAGTATGAGGTCAATAATTTTTTAAATTCAGTTTGATACTATTTTATATTAAATACTTACATAGAACATAAGCAATATCAATTAATTATTAAAATCTGAACTTGTAAGAATATCAAAAATTGTATCATGGGAAAATTAACTCCTATTTTCAGTGAAAGCCTATAAAATGTAGTGTTGTTCACCATCTGCAATGACTGGGCTGTGTTTTTATAATAGCAGCTGTCATTGAGTGTGATGGATATGTCATAATTTCATTGTTTATACACTCAAAATCTGAACCTGAAGCACTAAAAATAAAATAAATTGTTAACACTGGGTTATACAAATGAAGGAGAACTAAAAATGGAGGGGTGGGGAGTAATAGGTTACTTTTTCTTTAAAACTGTTGTCATCAAGAAAATTAAAGACAGAAATAATTGTAGACAGAAAAACACATAAAAAGCTTCAGTGAACTCGAAAATAAACTCAAGTGAATTTTGCATAAAAAGGGAAGGAAGACTTTGTTTATGCTTATTGAAAGTAGGAATTAAGTAAAATATCATCATCATCAGATATCAAGCATGTTTTATCAACTAATGAAATATAAACAAAAATTTTGCAGTACAATTTGTCACAACAAAATTTAGAGAGAACTAAACAAAAACAATTGTACATTATTTTGTTCAAGCAAAATTTCAGATATGTTTTATTTTCAAATAAACACCATTATTCAATAAGTTAAAAGCAATTAAAACATTCTGTGCAAATTAAAATTTGATATGTTTGCAGAATTTTCTAAGATTTGCTATCTTCTCTTGTGAGATGATAGCCGTGAAGAAATAAAACAAATCATTTTGCAGGTTTTCTGCTCAATTATTTCATGAACCAAAAAATTGTTCAACAAGGATTATGTCAAGAGACAGACTTGATCCTGAAAATCACTTAGAATATTCCCTGTCTGGACAAGTCATACAGAATCTGCCTTTATTTTTCTTTTCTTTTTGTATGGTATAACCTTTTTATCCTTCATGAAAACGGCATTGTTTTTATACAATTAACTATCAGAGAAATTTGGAAAGAAATCTACTACAGAATGCAGAAGCATTTTTTCTGAAGGGATTCTCCATAACATTACAGCTTTAAACAATTAACACCCCATCATATTGTTCTGTACATATTAACTACATTTTATAGTGAGTTGCTGGCAACCTCTAGATCCATACTTCTCCACTGTTAAAAAAAAAAATCTAAAAATTAAAAAAATTAACAAAAATAGTAATCCGAAGGAAAGATGACAATGAACAAAATACTTAAAAAGGGAGAATCTGTCCATCAGCTCAATTACTTTCCCAGCTTAAAACCAAAAAATGTTGACTTGTTTAAAAAAAGAAAAAAAGAAAGAAGAAGAAAAAAACTTTCTTCAGGCTACGTTGTCATTTGGGACCCACAGTGTCAAATTTTCTGCCTTAGAATAAAAATTATTTTCACTTCCTCCATCTTTTACTCACATGAAGAGAACCTTTTCTGATCAGCCAGGTTAACCTGAACAAAATAAATAGTTGGTTTCTTTTCCTTTATAATTGAAAAACTGAATTCTCAATTTGGACATTTGTTAATGTTAAAAAATTCCACTTTTGGCATGACCCTCTTTTAAATATCTAACAATTTCTGTGCTCTTAGAGTAAAAAGGATTGTGATATTTCTAAATTTACTAATAAGTATGATTTTATTAAATGTCAAAGTAAAATAATGCTGTCTATTTACGCACATATTTGGAGATGACCAAATATTTTTTTTTTTTTTAAATCTCATAACATAATAGTTCTCATGTTTATCATTTAAATATTCAAATAATTGGAAATAGAAGAACCAAGAAAACACCAAAGAAAGTAAGAAGCGAGTCCCAGTATTTTGCAATATTTGTGCCGACATTTGAATTTAAAACGAACATTAAAATAAAAAATTAAAAAAATCAAGTGAATTATTCAACAAAAAATTATTTGTGCTCCCCTTCAAGGATTAATCACTTTTTCTATTCTCAAACAGAAATGTAGAATTAAACAAATACAAAAAGAAAAATTTACAAAGAAAGGTTTTTAGACTTTTTGATGTAGAGAGCAACTCGAATCACCCAAGCATACTTCACATGTGTGAAGGCAACATACAACTTTAGTTCAGATTACTTAGAAATTTTGGATCTTGTGCAATATAACACCACCCACCCCCAAAAGTATCTTATTTGATACACCTCAGCCATAAAAATTAAAAAAAAAAACAAACAAACTGTATTACTTATAAAACTTTAGTAAAACAGTCATTTTCAAAAGTATCAGTGAATAAAAATTATAACACATTTGTGCAATATACATCACACAAAATCCTTTTTTTTTATCAAACAATATATTAATTGCTTTTCAGAATGTATTGTAATATTCTTATTGTGAAACTATATATATATTTTTTTCATTCCAGCTATCAAATTTGTTGCCAAATCCACCGTAAGAAAGGGTTTAAAAAAACAAAAACATAAATTACATTTTAATACTAAAAAAAAGAAAAGAAGCCTAAAGTGAAAATGATTGGGCCATAAAATAATACATTGTTTTGATATTATAAAATTTCTTATTTTCAACAATTGAGAATCTATCATTACTGTAAATATTCAAACAGAAATTTGTTAAGCTATTTACTTTTTCCTAAATTCTACAATTGGAAAAAATTTTCAACATGTCTGTAAGGAAAAGTAGTCAGTTTTCCCACTAAAATGTTTGTTTGTTTGTTTTTTCTATTTGAGACAGAATGTAAAGAAAAGTCATTTTTTCTATTTGGAGACAGAATGTAAAGAAAAGTCATTTAAAAGAGCCAAAACTAAAAGGCAAAAGAGGAAAATAAATGAAAATGAATGATTACTGAAAAAGGTTTAGGGCTCTCCAAGGGCACAAGAAATGTTAGATGATTTATTTGGCTAACAAAATAATAGGGGTGTACACACACACACACACACACACACATTTGTGGTCTGATCAACCACAATATTTAGTGACAAAACTCCTGATAAAATAGATTTTTTAGGAAAAAAGTGGAGGGGCATGAATAGGACATTTTGTTTCTCTTTAATTTACTCAATAAAATTGAATACCCAAAGAAAGAAGGCCAGGAAAGAAAAAGTAACAATAAATTTTCACACACCATTACAATTAATCAAAATGTAGATAATCTTGAGGAACAAAACAAAAATTTCTATTGTTTGGATATTAAGATAAAGAACTTTAGTTCAAGTAGAATAATAGTGTGTGTATATATATATATATATATATATATATATATATATATATATATATTAGATAGATAGATAGATAGATAAAGGACAGGTACCTATATGGGGATGTATGAAAGCTTTAAAGATAGCAAAAAAGCAGACAGTTGTTTACCAAGCACTAAATAAAAATTTAGTCCTGAAAGGAGGTTGAAGCAAATCTTTTTAGAACATATTTTATTTGTACTTTTACAACCTTTTCAAATTGAATGTATCAGGTTTTTTTTTTTTTTTTTTGGTTTAAAAAAAAAAAATAACTCAAATAGAAGATTCAATGAATTTTGACTTTTCTATCTTGTTTTTCCTTTGAATAAATTCAAGTCCTAGATAGAAATGATTAACAGACAGAATTCATCAGAAGAGAAATTTCAAAACCCCAAAAGGAAACTAATGTATATGAAATTAAATCTGGGAACTTTCAAGATGTTTTAAACATAATTGATCTTTTCTTTAAAAAAAATCAGGTAACAAGGCTAAAAATTAGAAACTATTCAAGCGAAGATTTTTTTTTTAAATCCTATAAAAAGGAATTCTAGAAAGGACAGCCAACAAATTAGCTGTAATACTCATACAATCAAGATATCAAGAAAATAAATCTCAAATATTATTAAATGTCCCTATCATTATGTTATATTTTCTTATTGATTAATCAATGTAAGAAAACCTAACAATAGTAACAAAAATCAAAACCAGATATAAAAATAACTTTTCCATTTTCTTCTCATTTTACAAAATCAGAAAAACTAATTCTAAAATTTAATATTATTTGATCATGCACGACTAGAAAATTGCAACTCAAAACGTAAAAGAAGTTTTTTTTTTGTTTTGTTTTTAATATGAAGCAAGAAAAGCAACATTAATTTTACTAGCAAAATAAAAAAAAAAAAAAAAAAACGCCCTCTGGGCAACGTAAAATAATTATTGTCTGAGGGGATGGGAGTTGAAAATTTAATATCAGAGAGTTTGTATCATAAGTAAAGTAAAATCATCAAATTTATTATAGGAGTAAAAAATAAAATAAATTTATTAAGAAGTAAAAAATAAAATAAATTTATTAAAGGAGTTAAAAATAAAAAAAAATTGAAATGGAAACTTAGTTCTGATAACTTTAAATATATATTCAAATAAAACAAACTATATATAGATAGATAATACCAGGTATGTATTTATCAAAACTTGTTTAAAAAACCAATGAGGACTGTCTAACATTGCATGCTCAAATTTTGAATGTATTTATTCTACGTTATGACGTTTTTAGGTAGTGTGATGTAATCAGTGACGTCGTTTTTGTTACAGACAAAAACCGGAAGCAAATCTCCATTATTAATAGATTTCTAAGATCTTCAATTTAAAAAATATCTAACCTTTATTTTACATTCACTAGGAACTACTAATAATTTAAGGTGAAAATTAGTTTTGGTATCAGTGAACATGCAAAATTATATATATTACACACATTTAAGATATTTAAGTGTTCAAGAAAAAAAAAAAAAAAAAATTAAAGACAATTCTGTCTGTAAAAACATTAAAGAATTTTTTTTATTTAACAGCTTTTATCTTCTATCATAAATATATTTTCAATTTTACATAAAATATCACTACAGTCATCACAGCTTTATGAAAGAATTTTGTGTTTTTCTGCAGAGGCAGAAATCAAACTGCTAATTTTAATGCCAGGAATTTTATATAATTTTCCTCATGAAACATGAAGAATGCTGAGAGACTCGAGTCAAAAAAGGATTTTATTTTATAATGGTATCACACACACAATATCGGTCAAGTGAAACATCAAGATGACCATCAATCAGAGAAGAATATTAAACTAGCAATCTTTAGAGAAATTCTCAAAGCAATGAACGTGCTGCCCTGGGTAATACCTACCTCGCTGAAGGTTAACATTCATTGCTACAGAGCGAAGGACAGAGCTGGCGGAATTGACCAGAGTCGAATCATGGGCGGAAGGAGGAGGAGGAGACTGCTCAGGTAAACCTGTAGTCTTGTTGTTCCCAGCTGTAAGCAGTGAAAAGAGGCGCAATGTGAGAATTAGTGCTACTCAGGCCACCAGCGATGTACAGATCGGCTGGACAAGGGAAGCGACAAGGAGTACATACCCCTTAATCGTGAACAGGGGTGGAGCCCAAATCTTTTTATTTCAATAATGAAAGAAATGCTCATAGAAAAGAGGGAGCAATTTTAACCAAGAGAAAATTTGGAATAAAGAATAAAAGGAGCCGTGAGAATAAAATAAAATAAGAGTATGCACTAAAAAATGAAAAAGAAGAAGAAAAAATAAGCCCAATTCGATTTAAGTAGAGAAAGACTGACATTATATAAGTATGTAAAAAAAGGTGAACATCAATAGTTCACCGATTTCCTTTTGACCAATTCCAAAGGCAAAAACAGTTTTAGTTTTTCAAAAGAGAAAGGATCAATCAAAATGAAACTTTGTAAAAAAAAGATTAATATTGCCAACAAATTTAGCTTGAAGAAAGAATGATGGCTGACACAGAGAGCACTTACCTGTTTGGCAGTGTTAAGGTTTCAAAAAGATTGAAACAAACTTTGAACATTACAAATGAACAACTAAATATCCGGGAAATAATCAGTTTTAATAGGAGGGGGAGGAGGAGGAGGAGGGGAAAAAAATTAATTACATTCCTTGAATAGCCTAATAATTCATAGAGAATTTTAACAAAAAGAAAAAAAAGGCAATTTTATACAGACTTGATGAGGAAAGTGTTAATGCATTATTAGAACAAAAAAAAAAAGAAAAAACAATCTACCAGTATTAAAAGAAAGCAAGCAATACATTAGCTTTTAGGATGCTCTGTTAGTTTTATGTTCTTAAATCAAGCAACAATAATAATAAAATTAAAAAAAATAAGGAAGCCAATAATGGAATAGGAAAAAAAGGCACTAAAATCAAATATGTTCCAAAATAAATTTAGCTTCTCAACATTATAAAAGAAACTAGTTTCTTCAAGATAGACACATGGAAAAACCCTACAATTTATTAGTTCAGGTTAAAAAGCATGGTAAGGATAAGACAAAGCAAGACTCATTTACCAAAATTTTTCTAATTCCCAATGATAGATGGATAAGAAAAATTGCAGTCTAAAAAAGTTTGGCTACCCCTTAACTTTTAACATCCTATACCGCCTCATTCCACCCAGCCGGAAGTCACATACGTTTTCCTAATCTGCACCAAATGATTAGCCTTTGTTTCAATGTAATATTAAACATATTTAGAGGTCTTATATTAAAGGGAAATAACAGGTAACTTTTAATGAAAAGGCCATTTTTAGCATTTTTCATAAATCCTTATATGAATGGGGCTCTGGACTTAAATTCTCAACAGGATGTTATAAGCATGCTTTTAACCTTTTATTGTTCTTCATTATTGAAGTGGAATCAATTTTAGAATTGAAAAAGTTTTACTCATATTTATAAGAATATAGGAACTTATGCAAATTTTTAACAAGAGAATTCCTAATATCTCTAACCAACATTTTTGATTTTCATATAAATATTCTTCTTTTATTCATATCTTCACAAACACTGATAAGATGTGCATGAACAATATAGATTAGTTTCATTATCCCTTTATATAATTGCTATTAAATGATAAATAGGATTTGTATGTATATAAATAAATAAATAAATAATCTTTACACATTAATATCATAAATTTAAAGAAAGTAAAATTTTATTAAACACAAAATTTTATATCAATCAAATATTAAAATAAGTAATAATATATTTAGTATTTCGAGTTCATGACATGACATTTAGAGATAAATTGATTGAAATAACTCTCAATATTTTACTGACCCAACAAAATCACAAACTTACATTCTTCTTAAATTTTGTCAAAATAAGTAACCAAAATAATTATGTAGTTATTCAAAATGAAAGATTGAAGAGAAAAAAAAAGGAAAATAGACTAAAATTAATTCTATCACCAAACAATTAAAAATTTATTTATTGAAACTACTGAAATCTTAAATTCTGTCAAAATGTCTTGATTAGCTACTTGCTTTAAGGAGGCAAATAGTCTACACTTTTTTATTGGTTCTACATAGATGTACAGCCATAGAAATTAGTTGATTAAAATATTATCATCAATTAAATTCTTAATAAAAATGCTGTTCTAATTACAAAAACAAAACAACTATGAACAAATTTTCAGAATAGAAACTGCAACTTTTTTATTCAAGAAAACCAAAATAGAATTGGCACAAATTAATTTTTAGAAAAAGAAAATTATAAAAATAATGAATATCCAGTTTACTTAAAAAAAAACAAAAAAAAAAACACCAAAATATATAAACATTAATAAAGGATTTTCTTTTTTTTTTTGTAATTTATGAGGAAGTGCGTCCCGGTCCCCTGCCTCCAAAATTGCTGCCCGGTGAATTTTAAAACAACGACCCCAAGCTTCTGCAAGTTTCATTGTGTTAAATATAGGGGGGGGAGGTAAATTTCACGGGGTAAAATAGGTGTTACCTATTGTTTATCTATCTATCTCAGTCTATTCAAAACTATCCATCTTCATATCTATCTATCTATTAAATACTAAGATTTTCTTTTATTACGATAAATAAACAAGAATTACGACAAATTACGATAAATAAACACAAATTACAACTTTCTATAAATAAACAAGAATTATGACAAAAAGAGAACCCCCCCCCCATAAAATACATTTAACGCCCTAAGTTGGTTGTTTTCTTTCAACTAACACAGGATGTGGCGCCGAAGCTTGAGGTCGTTATTTTAAAATTCACCGGGCAGCAATTTCGGAGGCAGGGGACCAGGACGCACTTCCTCATATCATAAATTACCTTTTTTTTTTTGACACTTAATAATATAAATTTAAAAACTGCTTCAACCTCCAAATTTTAAAGCCCTCACACATGCACACAAGACACCATTATTAAAAGCCTAACTTATTCAGATTTATTTGCAGCAAGAGAAAGGTTTTGGGTTCTTCTAAAAGTGTAAGTGAATCATACCAGAAAACCTCATACAAGAAATGTCAACTAAATTCTTTTTAATTGAAAAAACAGAAACAAATCAGCATTTTAAAACATTTAAAAAACAAAGTTTGACCAAAACCAAAAAATTTTCAAATTCAGATTAAGTTTTCTTGACCAAATAAAATTTCTATTTCAAAATCCTACAATTCAGAGCTTTAAACATTTAAAGGAGAGAGAAGGAGGAGCTCTCAAAGTAGTTTTAATTAACGATTTTGAATTCAGAATTTTTTTGCTATACCAAGTTAAAGAGCCCAGTCTGCCCTACTATCTACTCATAGCTGGAGGGAGAATAATTGGATTTGTACCTTTCTTAAGGGTATTAGAGCTATGTGAAAAGCAAACAGCCATGTCCATTTCCTATGATATGATAGTAACTATTACATGTCGCACCTCCACATTTTATTAGGGTTTAATTATTTTCAATATATTATTGAAAATAATGGAATCCATTTAAACTTGTGGGTAAAAAAATAAGACAAGCTTTTTTGTAATTTCTTTTATGCTAACATATCCAAGAGGGGACTAAAAAGTTCTCAGCCTGACTAAGATCTATGAAGCATAAATACTAATCCATATATTCATTCAACAGTTCAACAAATTTTAGAACATTATTCCTCAGGTTTCTTTAACCCTTCAATAAAATTTTTTTAAATATCATTACTTTCTCAGTTGGGCCAAGAACTTTTCAGCATCTTTTCATATAGATGAAATATGCATCAATGTTAAGCAACAGTTTTGTGGGTACATTTTAAAATAAGAAAGTTTTTGTTTTTCTTCAGAGAACTGAACTATTCAAACTGTTTGATAGTTGTTTACAATGTAATGCATCAATATTGTAGCATTAATCTCTCACCATTGGCCACAAATTGGTCAAATGTTCCCAATTCCTAGATTTCCTCCAACTAGTTTAGCCTTAAACTTTGCCTTTATGGGATGGTGGTGGGTGGGGTAAGATCTGGTGACTAACCATGAAAAACATTATGGACAAGGAGTGCAGCTGAAACCATGATTTTATTGTTTTTACAAGAACATTATTTAGTTGGAAACTGGCCTCTTTTGTCTTTGATTAGACAACTTTCCCAGGACTAAAAACAACATTTTTCCTAACATATTTTGGTATTCTTTTATATCAATAGATTCCTTACACTTTACCAGTTCACCAACACCGGATGCAAAAAAAAACAAAAAAAAAAAAAAAACTTTCCACACTAAGATTCCAACTTCTCTTTCACTCTAGTAGACTGATTCTGGTTGAATCTTTCACCCTTTAAAAAGAGCATCAATAGACAGCCTTAAAGTCAGAGTGACAAAATTATGTCAGTTTGATAGATTCTTTGCACAAAACTTTGATGAAAAAACAGTTTAATTTATTGTTTCAAAAACAATGGCATTGAAATTCTAATTCAAACTACAATTTGTTTTACAGAAATATTTCAATGAATTGTACAAAAAATATTTCAGACAATAAAGTTCTATGAATATGAATTGGTTTCAAAATTTTCCTCTAAACATTAAAAACAAACCAAAATGTTCTTTAAGTATTTACAGCTTTCATTCATTAGTCTTAAATCAGTTTTTCTTTTGATGATTAAAAACATATAAAAAAAATCATCAGATCTGAATTGCTTGAGCCACAGGATACTCATTTAGAACAATGAACTTTTACAATAGCCTTTCTTTAGCACATCTTATAATTTTTATAATTGACTGACAAGCTTTGAAAAAGTCACTTATGATTGCTGTTTAAATAAATAAAATCCTCAACATATTTTTCAGTTTTCTTCAACAACACTCAATATTAAGTGATTTGTGCATTTTAGTCAAACAATATCACAAATGTTAAACATTTTTCATTGGTCATTTTAGAAATTCCAATTTAAAATTTCCTTAACAAAACAATAAAGAAATTCAAAAGACAATATCTTTTAGTTTTCATCAATAGCAAATAAGAGTCTAGATGTTCAGATTAAAATACAACCATTTCAGCCATATTTGTTAATCATGCAATCTTATTCAATACATTCAGGTCAATTTTAATTATTTTCTGTATAAATGACAAAGAAGAATTGTTTTATTCTTTTGTAAACATTGTTATCTAATAACAAGAAAAAATGTTTCTTTGGGTTGAAATGGTAAACTTAATGTAAAAAAAATAAAAAATAAAGTGGTTAATAAAATTCAAACTACTAAAAATTTTAAAATCTATACAGTTGTATTTAATTTACAGCAATACCTAGTTTATAACTCTATACTTGGGGGATATTTAAACATGAAGGAAATGTATTATTAAAACATGCAAAAAAAAAAATAGATTCTAATATTGCAGTACTTTTCAAAAGGTTGTTATGGACAAATTTCCTTTATTGGACCCCAGATCATTTTTGGATCAAAAAAAGATCTCTTGTAGAAAAAGCAAATAAAATTATCAGTTGTAGTAGCATCCCATCTCCATGTGATAGTGATTCTTTTTTTTTTTTTTTTTTGACTTCTCAAAATTCTTTGGAGTCAAATTAATCAGAAAGATCTAATTTATACAGAAAGAAAATCGATATCCATAGACATAAAAGTTTAAATTCATCCAGGAAGCAATTTCTTTAAAGCTGCCCCTGAAGGCACACACCAAATTTTTTTATGGTCTTTTATATAATAATAGATAGAATGTCTCAATTATATATCATTACCTAATAGAACATTATAATCATATTTGATAAGATGAAAAAAAGACTTTAATTTGACTATCATCGTTACACAAAATTGTATTAAAGAAAGACTACTGCTTAAATACATAATACTTAGTGAATTAGACATTTTTCATTTGTTTGAATTTCATTTGTGATAATCTCAGTTAACTTTCTTTTAAACGCGATTTCAAAGTGTTAGTTCAATATGCCATATCCCCCAAAATATGTATGCTTGAAAAGAAAATCTTGTAGGTTTTCTTCTCTTTTAAATTTGGTCCTAAATATTCATTACACAAACATATCTTCCTACTTAAAAAGTAGTATGTACACAAGGAAACATGGTGCTTGCCAAGTTTTTTGGTTTTGTTTTAATTTTAAATAAATAAAAACACATTTTTAATTGATATGAACATAAAATTTCAGGGCCAGAATATGTGGGGGTGGGGAACAGACCCCCTTCTTGATTATTATTATTTTTTTAAGTAACAGTTAAGTTAGGCCCTCTAGTTTTGTTGGCCAGTCCTTCATTTTGTGAGCTTAACATAATGGCTGCCTGTCACGTGACTCGTATTCCTCCTCCTTTCTCCCTTATTCTGCGTTTCCTCCCCTTCACTCACTCGTCTTCTCTTCTATACAAAGGAAACCTGGTGCTTGCCAAGTTTTTTTGTTTTGTTTTAATTTTATATAAATAAAAACACATTTTTCCTTGATATGAAACATAAAATTTCAGGGCAAAATGCAACTATTCTTTTTTTACCATGTGCACATTTTGAAAAGATAATGCTTGTGACACTATAAACTCTTCCATCCCTAGATGCACATATCTAAGATACACTTTTACCTATATGCATATACATTATTGTATCTGTAGGGATATGTAAACATATCACCGTATGTATATGGATGTGTGTAGAATACTATTAAGTGGTAGTAAACAACTTAGGGAGATAAAGAAGATTTAAAAGCTTGCTAATGAAATAGAAAGAGAATGATTTCCTGATATGAAAATAGAATAAAGATTATTTTAAGTTTCTATCCTAAACTGAATGCATTGGTAATTAGTAAGGTTTTAGCTTCAAAGGCAAGAATTTAAATGTAATATATTAAGCACTTGGGTGGTCAAAGTAGAAAAATCCTGTATTTTGGCCAAAAGTCGGAAGGCCATATATTCAGTAGAGTTATAGCAGTAATGATAATTCAACTCCAGTTCCAGGGGGCAGTTGGCAATTAAACAGGGGGGTAGGGGCAGTTGGTACCTCCTACCCACCCAGCCCAAGAATCCATATTGCTATGTTGGAATCTATTTGGCCTGCTACAGTGCTTCTAGCACCACTGTTAAAGAGTTCCTAAAATAAATCAGATCCTAAATTGGAGCCAAACTATTTAACATTTCTGCCACAGGGGTAAGAGGGAATGAAGGATAGAGAAACAAACAAACTGGCATAGAACAAAAAAAAAAAAAAAAAAAAAAAAAAAGAGACAATATGCTAACAATTTCCAAAGGAAAACTGAGATGGAGATAGAACTCATTTTTTTTGCAACAGAAAAGGGAAAAAAAAAAAAAAAAAAAAATTTACCAAGTGCAAAAATCACAGAACAAATTTTTCTCTGGTCAAATAGAAATATTCAAATGAATTTCTGAGAAAATGTTTTGTTATAATTCAATTATTATTTCAGACTAATATTTTTGTTTTAAAACTCCAAATGCTTCATTCAGTATTGGTGTTTTCTAATTTCTCTTGAGTAGACTGCTCATCCACCAGGATTATGTCCTTAAGCATCACGGCTCACCACCCATGGCCAACAGGTGGCCCTATTTGGGAGGGGGGGGTCTTACGCCTCTGCAGAGGTGTAGTCGGTGTATTCTAAAGCCCCAGCTGACAGGGCTATGTAGCATTTGGTAAACTTTGTCTATTTTTAATAGAATCTTTTGTTACATTCAGAGGAAAAGAGAAAGTGATATTCTTGTCTTGCTTTTTGTCACATCCAGCATCCTTCTATGAGATTGCAATTTACAACAGTTCATGTCAGTTTCTTATAGACTTGCACTGCTCCTACATTAAAGCTAATGTTTTCTTACTTGACTTTGTTCAGGGATTAACTCTTAATATCCTATACCGCCTCATTCTGCCCGGCCGGAAGTCACATTCTTTTCTAATCTGCCCCAAATGATAGACTTTGTTTAAATGTAATATTAAACATATTTAGAAGTCTTTATTTTAAGTGAAATAACAGGTAACTTTAAATGAAAAGGCCGTTTTTAGCATTTTTGGTAGATCCTTAAAAGAATGGGGCTCTGGACTTAAAAAATTCTCAACAGGATGTTAAGAGTTAAATATACAAATTTAAAAGAATCAATAAAAATCTCACTAGATTGGTGAATCATATCAATAGATCTGATCTTTAACCAAATTTCATTTAAATTAAACAATGTAGAAAAATTCAAGTGCATAAAATTTGTTATTAAAGAAGCAACTACAAAATTAATTTGGAAAAAACATTATTCTCTTCTATTGGTTAAATGATTTAGTGAATTATTTATTTGTTTTCTTCATAGAACAAATACTAAACTGTCATATTATGCAATGACAATTAAAACTGTTCTATCTTTAACTTTTTATTCATTGCAACATCTAATTGATTAACAAGTTAAAATTTAAACTACTGTATTGGTTGGTTTGGTTTGGTTTGGTTTGTTTTACGGCATATCAACCTCAGTGGGTCATTTAATGTCGGTAAAGTTTTGAAATAAATCAATTCTTAATGGATAATACAATTTTTTTATAAATACATTTTTCTATTTAACCCATAGATGAGACCCTAACAGGTACTACCACTCCGGATCAGAGTGGACCAGGGAGCAATGGTGATGAATGGGGTGCTCCACATTCCCCAAACCTCACCATCAGATAGAGTTTAACGTCATTCCTAGGAAATGTAGACCCGCAGCCACCGCCTTCTAGCACCCATATGATAAAAAGGGGTCGGGGCTTGCCAGAAGGGAAATTATGGATTGAGTCATATTAATAATTTTCATTCTTTCACTTCATAATAACACACAACTAAAAAAAAAAATTTTTAAATTAAAAAAAAATAAAAACTGATAAAGCAAAAGATTTCAGTCTGGGACCTGCATTTTTTTCTTTCCTTTAATCAAAACTTATATGACCAAATTGAAATAGCAACAACAACACAGAACCAAGATCACTGAACAAACCATTTCATATATAATTAAAAAAAAAAATAAAATTTTTTTAAAATTTATCCCTAAAAATCAGTGGTTCCTATATAGAAAGGAAATCAAAATTTTCACTAAATGTTCCTCTTTTACAGGAGTTCTATTATATAAAGGCAGTTCATGATAGAAATGAAAAGCTG
Organism: Doryteuthis pealeii; assembly: GCA_023376005.1. NCBI lineage: Eukaryota > Metazoa > Mollusca > Cephalopoda > Myopsida > Loliginidae > Doryteuthis > Doryteuthis pealeii. Next base: position 8,160,952 of record CM042161.1, on the reverse strand, counting down.
AGGGCAGGGATTAATTATGATTCCAAAATTTTCTTTAGATTCTTCTTGCCCAACTTTGAATCTGCAAAGTTATTCAACAGTCCTATCAATTCTTTCACTAATCAAATTTGCACTACAAACATGAGGATTAGCAACAAAAAAAAAAAATCTGTAATTTTATATTCATCCATAAATGATTTAAATTGTTTGGCAATATATTGATGACTGGTTATTTAAAAATAACTTGATTGGTTGAAAGATCCAAAGTTGTTCTTGTTTTGGTTTTTTTCTTTACTAGATTAATTGTGTTGGAATATAAATTAAAAATTTCAATGATAACTTTAATTTGTTTTGTTTGTTTTGTTTGTTTTACGGCATATCAACCTCAGTGGGTCATTTAATGCCAATAAAGTTTTGAAATAAATCAATTCTTAAATGGATAATACAATTTTTTTATAAATACATTTTTCTATTAACCCATAGATGGGACCCTAACAGGTACTACCACTCCGAGTCAGAGTGGACCAGGGAGCAATGATGACGAAGGGGTGCTCCACATTCCCCAAACCTCCAAAACTGAAACCTCACCATCAGATAGAGTCTAACATCATTCCCAGGACATGTAGACCCGCAGCCACCGCCTTCTAGCACCCATATGATAAAAAGGGGTTGGGGCTTGCCATAAGGGCAATAGGGTTGGGAAAATCATATAGGTGCTAGGGCTTGGCATGATAACTTTAAATCAACTGCAAATATCAATAGATATGAAAATTAAAAATATTATTTTTTTTATTTCTCTGAATGTTTGAGATGAGGCTTGAAGATTAGTATTATCTGCATTATTCGGACTATTGTCCCCATCTTCATTGTTATTTGTACAACGTTTTGGCCGATATATCCTCCAGCCTTCTTCAGGTATTTCTTGTCGGACTCGGGAACCTTCTTTTCGAACTCGGAAACTTCTTCTCGTATTCGGGAGCAAGAAATACCTGAAGAAGGCCGGAGGGCATATCGGCCGAAACGTTATACAAATGACAATGAAGATGGGGACAATAGTCCGAATAACACAGATAATACTAATTATTTTTTTTATACTAAACACTAGTAATGTTTGTGTTGATGATGCTTTCTTATGGTGGAATTCATTTTTCCACCCCAGAGACCCCTTTTATTGATTTTTACAGGCAATAATACAATTTTCTTATCTTGTTTCTTCAAAGAAAATAGATTTGAAAAATTTCTTCAATTTTTAATAATAGTATAAAGAATTGTGATGATAAAATTCATTTGATTTTTTATCAGGTTTCAAAGAAATTTTAAAAATGTTTCAGATTAACTCTGTAATCAACATTTAATATTAATCTGCCTTTATTTTCAATATGACAGTCATGTCAATTTGAGGAATTTTCTATCTATTTTGTTTTCCTCTTACCAGAACATGGCTGGAAATTAATAGAGCTATTTTCATATCTATAAAACCTGCACACACATACAGTACATTTTATAGTATAGATTAAAATCTTTTTTTAATGAGGCATATAATATCTGAAAAAAATTTAATTTTTTTCATTTAATCTTTTTATTTTATTTTCCTTTTTATTTTCGTTTTATTGTTTTTTAATTTTATCTTATTTTTTATTTTATTTTCCTTTGTCATTTTTATTCATCATAAAGTCATTAATCATCTTAACAACAGCAACCTTGAGCACCTTCTTGATCTCCATCTTTCTAACACGCGTGGGCATGCCTACAAAGTCAGAAAACAGCACTGCTCACGTGACTTTCAGAAACATTTTTTCACGCTCAGAGTTGCGGAGACATGGAATAAACTGTCCGCGTCTGTTGTAGGCTGCCGAAGCACTCTTTCAAAGCCTCCATGCTTCCTGTAGTCCCCCGACACTATACCTGATGCCCCTCTCCACATACATATGCACACACGTGCACACATACATGCATATTACTACTGTAAACTGTTCATGTTCCTGACACTAATACATTATTCTGTGTACTTGACATGAGACTTTGATGAGTTGTTGTGCACCTGAGCACTGTACACATACATGTATATTACTACTGTGAACTGTTCATGTTCCTGATACTAATACATTATTCTGCGTACTTGACATGAGACTTTGATGAGTTGTGGTGCACCTGAGCACTGTACACAATAAATTTCATTATTATCAGACATTTTTGCATAAATTTGTTTTCTTTTAACCCCTACACAAATACATAAAGATTTATATTGTTGTATAATTGTTGTGTTCTAGAATGACCCTCACAGATGACTAGATAAAGTTGGAAGGATGAAAGGAAATGCATTGAGAGTCAGACAAAAAAGCCTATCATCCAATCTCAGCAAAGAACTATTCAAGATGCCCATCAACCTCATCATCAAGTGGCTCAACATTGAATGCACAGGTTGCTAAGGATTTTCATTCACTCTACATGCCTCAACAACCTACTCACAGACAGACACAAGTAGAGATGAAAAGAAGACTGACAAAAAGAAGCTTAGAGATTTCTTTATATACTTCAGTAAATAGAAACAAATAATTCATAATTCATACACAATTCTTGACATGTGAAAACATTTTATGTCATTTTTTAGCGGAGGATGTCAAATCATTAGAAAAGTGTGCTTAAAAAAATGTGTGTGTGTACGAAGTATGTCAGAAAAGTTCCAGGACTGGTGCCACAAAAGATTTATTTCAAATCCAAACTACAAGTTATCCCCTTCAAAGTAATAACCCTGGAGTCTAATACACTTTCCCATCCTTCTCTGCCACACTTGCATGCACTCCTGGAAGGATTCTTCTGGGATTCTCCGTAGTTCTGTCATCACAGCCTTTTTGATGTTGTGCACATTCTCAAAACAGGTTCCCTTGATGACCCCCTTGAGCTTAGGGAAGAGGAAAAAAATCACATGGAGTCAGGTTGGGCGAGTAGTTGCTTCAGCACAGTTATGTTCTTCTGGGCCAGGAACTCAGGGCAGTGTGGGCAGGTGTGTTGTCATGGTGAAGCAGCCATAAGTTGTCCTGCTACATCTCTCGCCTCTCCTCGTGCCTGAACAAAGCAAACACAGTATCCCTTTGTAGACATGCTGGTTGATTGTCTGGCCCTGTGGCAAAAAACTCGCAGTGGACAATGCTCCTCACATCAAAGTTTTCTGACATACCTCGTGTGTGTATATATTATTAATATATATATATATAAAATCTCTCTGCACATGTAGGATACACAAGGTCAATTTCTTAAGCTAAGTTTAACAGAATATATATATATATATATATATATATATTATCTCTCTGCACATGTAGGATGTGACACAAGGTCAATTTCTTAAGCTAATTTAATAGAATATATATATATATATATATGTGTGTGTGTGTGTGTTTTTTTTTTTTTTTATTTTTTATATAGATTTTTAGAAGCATTGTATGTATGTAAAATATAAATTTGAAGAAGAGATTTTTCAAAAATATTTAGGTAAATAAACATCATTTAACACCTATTACATTGCATTGTAAATTGCCTTCAAATTTATATTTTACATATACATATACATACATACATACATATATATATATATATATATATATATAAAATGACCAGATAAATTGATAGTGGGAATCATTCTATTCAAGACTTTTTTGATACAGATATTTTAAAAATTGGTAATCTACCTAGAAAGCTCAATGTATGATAATTTGATAATTATATACAGAGCAATATTGATAGGATTGATATATAAAAGGCTTAAATATCAGCCATATTAACAGTTGTAAATTTATTTCAACTGAAAAATTCTTGTCTTTGAGAATTTTAACTTCTTCAGACTGTAATACAAGTGAGTAATGAAAAATACCCCCCCCTCTCTCTCTCTGACTGTGCTTAAATTGTTTGGGGTTTAAAGAGTTAAACTTTTGTCTCTGGTTTTGACTTACAAGGTCAATTTTATGTTTATTTCAATGGAGATATTTGTATTTAAGGTAAAGGCAGCAGTTGTGGGGGTAGTTAAGACAGATTTTATATCCCAGCAGTCTCCACTAAATTATATGTGCCAATAACAACTTTAAGGAATCTTTTCAAATCTTCAACTCTAACCTAAATTTCAGAAACCGAAACCATTTCAAAAATAATTAAAATATAATCCAACATTCTTAAAATTCTAATTATCTAATCTTAGATAACATAAAAACCTCCAGACTTAATCTTTCAATAATAAAATGAATTAAAATATAAATAGTGATTAAACCATAAAAATGTATTTTCTATGTATAATTTGTAAAGGAAAAAAAAAAAAAAAGACTGGATAAAGAGAAAGTCTGCTTTCGAAGTCTCAATCTATTTTTGTGGCAATATTTAAATATTAGTATTATCTGCTTTTTCGGACTATTGTCCCCATCTTCATTATTATTTGTACAACGTTTCGGCCAATATGCCCTCCGGCCTTCTTCAGTATTTCTTGTCGGACTCGAACCTTCTTTTCAAACTTGGGAACTTTCTTGTCGTAATCGGGAACTTTGAACCTAACCCTTTATTTAGTCCATATATATTGTGTTAATTATTTTTCTATGTTACTGCCTCTACTCAGGATTGAACCTGGAATCCAGGGATAACTGTCACTTAGAACTGTCTTAACCTAACTACCTTATCCACTAGGCCATGTGTCCAATTGGACAATTGAGTGTGAATTTTGGGAACTTATAAACCTAATGTCTTGTTTTTTGGCTAGAATATCTACCTATTCATTTTTATGTATGATTTTTTACCTAGACTCATATTGCCGGAGGGCATATCGGCCAAAACGTTGTACAAATAACAATGAAGATGGGGACAATAGTCCGAATAATGCAGATAATACTAATCATCAATCCTCATCTCAAACATTCAGAGAAATAATTTAAATATTAGTTTGTTTCTTTGGTTCAATAACTGGTTGGGTTTGTTTTTGATTATGTGAATCTTTTTCTTCTAGGCAGAATTTTGAAATTTCTAAATGTTGTCAATCTCTTGAAATTTTCCATTCAATTAGTGGTGTGGGGGGCCTTTATCTCTATATTTTCAAAAAAAGAGTAATTTAAACAATATGGTTGGGACAATCATACAGGTGCTAAGTAGTCCAGTAGAAATAGGTTCCCACCTGGAAAAAAAAAGGCCAAGCTAAAATTTACACCAGGGACATAGGGTCTACAATAATATAGGTAATTTATGAGGAAGACCGTCCCGGCCTCCTGCCTCAAAACTTGCTAACGGTGAGTGGTGAAAAACCAACCCCAGCTACGATTGAAGTCCGTAGCCGAAGCAATAGATAGATATGAAGATGACTAGATAGATAGTTTTTTTTTTATTTTATTAAAATATAAAAGAATATCTAAATACTTAGTTTTTCTTTTATTCATGTTTGTTTAATGTCTTGTTTTTAGTTTAAATAAACAAGAATATCTAAATATTTTGATTTTTTTTTTACTTGTAATTGATTGTTGGAAATAAATATATTAAAATAAAATGAAAATACCAAAAAAAATAAACGTTTTGGATTTTTTTATATGTAAGTGAATGTCGAAAAAACAACAAAAAAACAAAATGCCCCAAGTTGGTTGTTTACTTTCAAGTGACACTGCTTCGGCTACAGACTTCAATTGTAGCTGGGTTGGTTTTTCAGCAATCACCGGTAGCAAGTTTTGAGGCAGGAGACCGGGACGGTCTTCCTCATAAATTACCATAATATATCCCAAATCCTCTTTAATTGGACGAGGGAAGAAAAAGTTATTGAGATTTCAAAAAGCTCAATATTTCTCAAATAATTGGCTAAAATGAGGAAAATGCTTCTGCTGAACTTAAGTATATATATAAAAAATATTTTTTTTAAAAAAAGATGAAAATATAACAAGATCGCCTAAATAAAAACTAATAAGAGCTGTCTGTACGTAATGAGAATGTTTTGTCTGTCTATGCAAATTAGGGCAAGCTTGGACAGGCTGTAATACATACATTTTCTAACACATCATTTCTTTTTTCTTACAATAGCACTTAGACATAATAAAAGGGGTGTGGGTAAAACCTGCGGTACCCCATGTTGGGCTTCACGTGGAGTGGTCAGTGGGGTACCAGAAAACACCTTCAAAATGGCTTTTCTTGTTTAAAAATGTAGAAACAGTCATCAAATTTTGTTTCAATTACATAATGCAAATATTTTTTCTAGAGATTCAAGAAACAAAAAAGGCAAATTGTTATTATGATTGGCTTTCCATATGGTTGCCGGAGTTCTAAATACGCATCAACGCAGACCAGTGTGCAAAAAAATCAAGGGGATTCCTTCCTGGTCATCACTTTATCTAGGTACCCCACAGACCACTCCACGTGAGGTACCCCAGGTTTTACCCACACCTTAATAAAAGTGTATAAAAACAGTACTAAACAGTCAATTCAATAAATTCCGAAAGTAGTTTTGAGTTATAAGCAATAGAAAAAAGGTGCTGTGGCCTCTAGTTATGGCTTTTGCGGCGAAGAAAATGGTTTGATTTGTTTTGTGGCATATCAACCTCAGTGGGTCATTTAATGCCGATAAAGTTTTGAAATAAAACAATTCTTGGATAATACAATTTTTTATAAATACATTTTTCTATTTAACCCATAGATGGACCCTAACAGTACTACCACTCCAGGTCAGCCAGGAGCAATGGTGATGAAGGGTGCTTCACATCCCCAAACCTCCAAAACTGGACCTCACCATCAGATAGAGTTAACGTCATTCCCAGGACATGTAGATCAGCAGCCACCGCCTTCTAGCACCCATATGATAAAAAGGGGTTGGGGAAGAAAATGGTCATCTGTATTTGCTTTATCATATTAAATGTGAATGAAACCAGGTAAAAAGAATGGCATGCTCAAGAGCAGTCAGTCAATCCGATATAAACTTCACATAAACCTGATAAAAAAAAGGACTAAATGGTTAAACCACTGTGTCCACTTTCAACATGAGCACGAACTGGAACTGCAGGATGATGAACTGCAACTTACACCGAATGACGTTCAGAAGTTCAGAGGGAACTGGTTCTCTGTCATCATAACATGTTCTAGATGTCCATTTTATCATAGAAAGTTGCTTCCACATCTGTTAATTGTGAAACCGTCCAGCACTCTCCGTAGCTGGTAATGTTCTGGATGGACTAGTTGCATTGAACTAGATACAGTTTCATGTACTAGTGTATCTGAGCTCGTTCAATGAATCTTGGCAACAATCATTTAGAGTAAGTTTTTTTTTTATTTTTTTTAAAGTTTACCACAAGATTATTCAACATTTTCATACTGCATGTATACACATATATAATATTAATTTAAATATGTAGCATCACTTTGAACTTAAAAATACATTTCTGAATGCTTATGTTGAATTACATAAAAGAAATAGATTACCTATTTACATATAAGTTGTTTTTTTGAAGGCAGCGAAAAATGCGTTGTATGTTGGAAAAACATATTTATTTATATCTTTTGTTGTTTTTTTGTTTTTATTGTTTTTTTTAAAACATACTTAATATTTTTGGACAAAGCCCATCATCAGAGTAGTAAGAAGTTTTCATCCCATTCATGTTTGGGTTTTTACACAAACCCGGTCCTCGTGTGCTGAGTTTTATTTTCATTTTTCGTAATTTTAAGTTGTTTTTTCTTCTTCCAAAATTTAAAACTTTAAGATAAAACCCTGACAGTTATACAACATCTAAATAATACATGTTATATATAAAAATAATTCTGAGACTATCTAGTATTAGTGACAGTACCTTAATTTTGCTTATCTTATACTTTTTGAAGAAATCTCTGTTAACTTTTATCTATCATATTTTCGCTTCCAAATGTCGGAAAAGAAAGAAACAAGTTCCTAATTGTATTTTAAGGTGTGTGCTAATTAAATGTCAAATTTCAAGAATATTGATAAAGATTAGCCACTTTAATTTTACGAAATAAATTACTGTGTAAAAAAAATCTTATTTCGTGTTTACAGCGGTTGGAAGAAAAATACCGTTTTAACTTGCCATAAAAAATAATGCAATGGATAAAATTACATAAAAATTATATATTTAGAAAGATTATTTTCTTTTCTTTCCAACCATATAAATATTTTTAAGCTTGGGCCAGTAAAACCCGAGAAATTGCGATTTAAACCGATTAAGATCGGAATTTGGAAATGACCAACACAATCAACGAAAAATCTGGTGTTGCTACACTTAGCTTTATCATCAATTCTGCCTCTACCAAGAAATTTCCACGCAGGGCTCTCAACACTGACTTTCCACTAAGCATAGGGTCAACAGAATTCATACTGTAGAATGTTTCTAGCAACTCTTGCAGTCCTTAACCATTCATAAGTGAACCGATGCTTCCAAGGAAACTCATCATCATATGAAAGCCTCCTAAGTGACACACCACATCCATTTTTTTTTTTGGAGTGAGCTATTTCGACTGCTTTAAAACTCTTAAAGTCCTATACCACCTCATTCCACCCAGCTGGATGTCACATTTGTTTTAATTAATCAGTCCCAAACAATAGCCTTTGTTTAAATTTAATATTAAACATATGTAGAAATCTTTGATTTAAGGGAAATAATAGGTAACTTTAGATGCAAAAGTCATTTTTAGCCATTTTTTTTATATATCCTTATAGGAATGCTCTGGACTTAGAAAAATTTCAACAGGATGTTAAGAGTTAAGCCATAGAGGCTGGTCGAAAGTAATGCACGGGGTTACTATATTCTACAATTTCGCTTGCTGCTGAATAAACAATCTGTTGACTTCCGGTCGATAATGGGCAGAAACGTTTCTGTTGGTCCAGGGAATTCACCTTCCGATACCAACTTGGACGATCTGGTTTGGAAACATGCCAATGCACTGCTGAGCAAAGTCGTCCTTTTTGCAAGCCATTGTAGTGAACGCAGAAATTGCTCTTCCGTTGATGGTTATAACATTTTGATGTCAATTTCAGCATGCTAGAATTCTAAAGCAAGTAGAATTTCTTCAAAAAGAAAGGCAAGGGTTTTATATACTTTTCTTTTCCATAGTACACCAATTCTTAAAGCATCAGAAAGTAGTCAATTAACCTCACTAAGTTACAGGTAATTCCATGTCAAATCATCCAGAAAAAAAGTAAAATTATCACCCACCCCCTTCAATTTTTCTGAAATTTTTTCCAGGTGTGCAGCATTTTGGGATTCCTTGGGCAAAAATTCATTTATAAACCAATTTTTAGTAGTAGGGAAGCTCTAGAACTCATTTTTACAGACAAAAATAGATTACAAAAAGTTGCCATTTTTAGAGAGCTAAAAAATCAACATAGCTCCGTCAATTTTTAACTTGGAAGCTTAAATTTTGGAGATTGTCTAACTTTATTATAATCCATTCTTGGACAAAATTTCAGAAAAATTAAGGGGGGTGAGTGACATGGCCTTGATGATTTGAACATGGAATTACCTTTACATCTTTCCAATTCATTTATGAAAACACCCCTGTTAGGATTATGCATGAGAAATTCTTCTGCAAATTATTTCCAAATCCCCTAATAACACATAACAACTAGTTCTTGTTAAATAGGAGCTGCTATTATAAAAATGGAGAAATAAAGAAAGTAAATATTGGTAAATTTGGTCATTTTTGTTTAGAAAATAGAAATTTTTGCCTTTTTACCTACCCATACTATTTGCTTCATATCTTTTTTCCTTGGGTTATTAAAGAGGATTTGGAATATGTTTTCGATAAATAGCTTTCCAACGATACCAAATTTAGCTTGGCCTTTTTTATTTCCGGGTTGGGCCCCAAAATGAGCTAATTCTACTGGACTAAAGGTTCGATATGACCAGCTGATTCTCAATCACCCATCTAGCTCAAGTGGAATGTTGCATGTCATGGGACCACTTAGTACCCTGGTCACACACCACTCATCCACCACAATCCTGTCCTTAGGCATTACAGATCACCACCCATGGCCAACAGACGCCCTCATGGTGGGGGGTGTGGGGGGGGGGTCAAGCCTATGCAGAGGTGCAGTTGTCATATCCTCAACCAACAGAACCTGTAGTTTTTTAGTGGTATTATTTAATAAAAAAACAAACATTAAAGAATGGTTGTTTAAATCTCAATTAGTTTTACTAGCAAAATAAAAGACACCCTCCAGGCGATGTAAAAATAATTTTTTTAAAAGATATTGCCTGAGGCGATGGGAGCTGAAAATTCAATGTCATAGAGTGTGTACCATAAGTATGTAAAATCGTCAAATTTATTAAAGGAGTAAGAAAGAAAGAAAGACAATTTGAAATGGAAACAGTTCCGATAACTGTAAATATTATATTAGAATAAAACAATCTATATATAAATATATAACGCGGGCATCTATCTATTGAAACAATGAGGATTGTCTAACATTGCATGCTCACATTTTGAGTATATTTATTCTATGTTATGACGTTGGATTATGTGTTGGGTAATGTGACGTAAGCAGTGACGTAGTTTTTGTTACAGACAAAAACCCAGAAGTGAATCTCCATTATTAATAGATATACAATAGAGATTTGTTGATTGCTCATAACCCAATTCTGCATTGGTCTGCAGTTTAGTTATAATGTAGTCGGCTTTCTTAGACACTCAACACTTGAATTATAAAAGGAGGACTAGTGTAATTATTACAAAAATTATATTTCTTCAAAAGGGAAATCGCAACAAATGAGGGAAAAAGGAAAAAGAAAAAAAAAAAAAAAAAAAAAAAAAAAAAAAAAGAAAACAAAACTAACAAAAACACATTTTTTTGATTTGTTCTTGTTTTATGGAATATCAACCTCAATGGGTCATTTAAAGCCGACTACGTTTTTGAAATGAATTGGTGATAATGTTTAATTTTCTAAAGGTTTTTTTTTTTGACATATTTTTTGTGAATGAAACTTTTAGATGATTTTTTTAACATATATTTTTGTGTTTTCATTTTTTTTTTGGAAGATTTTTAGATTTTGTTGTAGATGTGTGCTTCTTTTATGTATCCAAGTAGTTTTTCTGGGTTTATTTGGTAGAATATCTGTTTTAGATTTGTTGTTTGGTAGTATTTTTTTCGTATTTGTTTTAGGTTGCTACATTCTGTTAATATGTGTTTGATTGTGTAGGGTTTTTGGCATGGTATGCAATATGGGGCTGCTTCTTTTTTGAGGAGGTATGAATGGGTAATGTATGAGTGTCCTATTCTTAGTCTGGATAATATTATTACTTCTTTTCTGGATATTTTAACAAAAACACAATCAATCATCAAATGCAACTTAATTTTGTGACAAGAAAGAAAATTATCCAGGAAAACAACACCATTGTTACTAACAAAATGTCCACAAGATCAATTAACAAAATAAATTAATAAATTCTTTAACAAATTTGGAACCAGCAAAAATCTTTTAAAAAAAGTGCTCACTGTTTCAGAAGCCAATGAATGTGCAGCACAAATAGAAGAGAAGAGAAGAGAAATAAAAGTCAAAATATTGTTTCAATACCAGGGGGAAAAAAGAGACACCTGATCTAATCAGATCTGCAGTTTGTTTAAAGAGTGAAAAATTAATATTCTATGATCATGTTACCATGGGTAATGGGGGGAAAAAAAAAGATAAGATTAATCCTGCTGGAAAAGAGAAAAAGTACTGTAGGAATAAAAACAAAAAACAAAAAAAATCTTAAGTTGGGCAATAACTACTTGATTCATCTTTTTAGACATGAAAGAATCAAAAAAGGAAGAATCATTTAGAGAGAGATAGAGAGAGAGAGAAATGAGCTGATAAAATGGCATAGTAAACAGTATTCTGAGGAAGAAAAAAACAAAAAACAAAGTGATTCCTTTCTTGAAATAACCAAAAGGGCAACCAACTATATATTAAGAGTTAAATCAATTGATCACCAATAATTTGTTTTTTTTTGGTTTGGTTTGGTTTGGTTTGGTTTACGGCATATCAACCTCAGTGGGTCATATAATGCCGATAAAGTTTTGAAATAAATCAATTCTTAATAGATAATACAATTTTTTTTATAAATACATTTTTCTATTTAACCCATAGATGGGACCCTAACAGGTACTACCACTCCGGGTCAGAGTGGACCAGGGAGCAATGGTGATGAATGGGGTGCTCCACATTCCCCAAACCTCCAGAACTGGAACCTCACCATCAGATAGAGTTTAACGTCATTCCCAGGACATGTAGACCCACAGCCACCGCCTTCTAGCACCCATATGATAAAAAGGGATTGGGGCTTGCCATAAGGGCAATAGGGTTGGGAAAATCATATAGGTGCTAGGGCTTGACACAATATTTTGGTTTCTTTGTTTAATGGCATATCAACCTATAGATGGGGGAGGGAGCAGGCTCATACTTTTCCTAGGGATATTAGTCAGAAAGTGAACTGGAGTTTGGACTCTCTTACTATGATACAACCTCCGCCTCCATTGATCACTAATAAAAACAATAGAAAATATTTCTACCATTGATTTGACTAAAAAGAGATCAACAACAGAATAAAATAAAATAGATAAATAACTAAAAACATCCCTTTTATCTTGAGAGGAGTGTAAAAAAAAAAAAAAAAAAATAAATCACATTTTGACCCAATTAGGGCTAATATTAAAAACATGACCCAGAAAAATTTACAAAAGGAATTTTTGAAAGTCGACTGCTTCAGCAATTCTTCAATCTCAGATTTGGTAAGAATAGATTAGATTTTTAGAACACATCAATATTTGCAAAAGGTGTTAAAATTTGTATATAGTAAAATGAAATTGAAAATATTTTGCAATGATGAAGAAGTGTTGAATAAATGAAGCTTCAAAAACAAATTATGGGCAGAAAAATTTAATTACAAAAATGTCATTTAAGAAATTTAATCAGTTATCATTAAAAGATCAGAAACAATTAAAATTACTGAAAAATATCAAACTGTCTTCAAAGAACTTAACTTCTTCAACCAAAAAGAGCTTTAACATTTTTTTTTTAAATTTAAATTTAAAATAATAATAAAAAGTTTTTTTAAATAATTTTCTCAATTTCAAATCATAAGCAGCAAGTTTGAAAAATTGACAATTATCAACACTAGCAAAATAAAAAAATACCCTCTTGGCGACATAAAATAAATATTACTTGAGGGGATAGGAGTTGAAGATTTAATATCAGAGTTTGTATCATCAAATTTATTAAAGGAGTAAAAAATAAAATAAATTTATTAAAGGAGTAAAAAAAAAAAAAAAAAAAAAAAAAAAATGAAATGGAAACTTAGTTCTGTTAACTTTGAATATATATTAAAATAAAACAAACTATATATATAGATAGATAGATAATACCAGGTATGTATTTATTAAAACTTGTTTAAAAAAAACCAATGAGGACTGTCTAACATTGCATGCTCAGATGTATTCTATTTTATGATGATTTTAGGTAGTGTGACGTAATCAGTGACATAGTTTTTGTTACAGACAAAAACAGGAAGCAAATCTCCATTATTAATAGATATGAACAAGTGTTACAGTAGCAGGAGGGGGGGGCACAATGACTGGGATTCTTCTAACAGACTTAGTTTTCCTTCAGTTCGTGTGGGAAAAACATTTTTTTTTTTTTTTTTTAATATTAAGAAAGACTGATGGAATAAACTCCTTAAAAGGGAAATCTTTAAGAAATATGAAAAAAAAAAAAAAAGAAATTTGATCTAAAATACCTTTAAAGCAATTTTAACTCTTAATACATTTAATGCTCTCTTTAACAGAAATAAAATTAATAAAATTTTAGATTTTTCAAAACTAATAAAAAAATTTTTTTTAATTTTTTAAAAATAAATTAAAAAATTAAGCAGCACTAGAAAAACAATTAGGTATACTGAAACATACTAAATCAGTTTAGTTATATTTTATATATTTCCCTATTTGATACAGAAACTAAATTCATACTTAAAATCTACACAAAAAACCAATACAATGAGAAAAATACTTCAGACAAAAATTAATGCAAAAGGACAAGTTCAAATTAATTTAAACCTAAATATTTCCAATAGACAAGAAAAGGTGATAGATAATTCTAAAAGAAATGAAAGCTAAAATCAATGAAACAAAAACAAACGAGTAAAGAAACAACAACCAATTCTGAGTTTAGGACCAATAAATAAATAAATAAGTAAAAAACTTTGAAAATAAGTAAAAAAACTTTGAAAACAAGATGTTCACTTCAATTTTGTGATGTTATCAAATGTTTATTAACAAAGTTTTTTTTTAATATCTTAGTTTTTATTCTAAATCAGAGTAGAAATAATAATAAAAAATTATAAAAATAAAAAAGATTTTAAAAATTTAAGTAAATTTATTATCAGACAAGTTTTTTTTTTGTTTTATTTTTTATTAAAATATTTTAGAAACCTAAAACCTTTCCAGCTGACAACATCTGCTGTTGGTTAAAGAAAAACTTCATATGTTAAAAATCTATTGATTTCCCCTTTTCGCCCAAACATGTAAGTTTAGATGTATCTATCTACAATGTTTGAATAAGAAATTCAGGTTTGGGATTTTACACAGACAACAACCAATTTTTTTTTATTTTCAACTAAAAAGGAATATCTAGAACTAAAATATAAAAAATTTAAATATAATGATTAACCTCTCAACTAAAGCTGAATTAATATTGGAAATTTGTTTTTGTTTTAAGTTCTTGCCTGATTAGGGAAATCATTTTTTTTTAAATTATATAAAAAAGAAAAACAAATAAAAACATGCAAGCAATCAAGGTAAGTAAGTAAACAAGAGGATAAATTCGGGGGGGGGGGGACAAAATGCACTCGTATGCACAAAAAGTTTTTTTTTTTTTTGCAAATACTGGGAAGGTTGCATTCCAGGTTTTTGAATCAGATTGGCTTATCAATAGACTGTTTTATGTTTTTTGTTATAAAGATATACAGTGGATTCTGCTGAAATGGAAGACACCAGAACGAGGAAATCTGACCCTTATAAGTTATCATTCTTTTTCAAAGGATTTGTATAAAAAGATCAATCGGATTTACAATGATTGATGAAGTTCTAATAAGATCAGTCCTATTAAGTGGCTATAATTTCATTTAACCAGAATATACAATATATATATATATATATATATTATTATTCCCTGACTTCTTCAGAAAGAGAAAGGGGGAGAAAGAGAGAGAGAGAGAGAGAGAGAGAGAGAGAGAGAGAGCTTGCAAAATAGACAACTAAGTCATATGGTTAAAGTTTAAATGATTTACTTCAAAGGAAAGTATTGAGATAGCACCAAGAGAAAGATTTTGATAATACTCTTCTAAAACCAGCTAAAGTGAAACATGGAGAAACTTGAACCAGTTTGAAAATGGTTATAAGTAGCAAGAGAATGCAAAATAACCAGTGCAATCAATACACAAGTTCTCATAAATGACAAAATGCTACATCTTTGCACTTTGTTTGAGGCTAAAGATTTATCATCTACCAATACTTTCATAGAAATGGTGACAAGATTTTCTTCATTAAACTCGTTTCAATGTCAATAGAAGAACAAGAATGAAGACAAAAGAAAAAGAAAAAAAAAATCTCTCTCAAGATTTATCAACTACTTTGTGACTGTTCAAAACACAAACATAGCTGTTGAGATTTTTGTGATATAAAGGCGTGTGGTAAAAGCCCACTTCTATTTATAGACTTGGGGAACCATGTGACCAACCTCTTGGCCAATCACTGGCAGTACTCTGCTGCTGAAATAATACTTAAACTGAGCATACTGGCTTATTTACTTTGAACCTTTGTGGACGACGGACATAGGATTGTATCACTGGACCTTTAACAATACGCTGGATAGGACTTATACACTTACCAAAGGATTCCATAACTCAGGACTTACTTACTTAAGCCCTTTTCAACTGGCCAAGGATGGCATTTAAAACCTTAACAATAGCAACTGTCTTTGATTAATGAAAATAATCAAGTTCTTCAGAAAGGATTTTTCACACAGAAACATTGAAGTTAGAGTATGACAATAGAAAGTTTTATCACTTTGTTTCTTTATCTTCAAAGTTTGTTAATAAGCAGTGGGTCGAGTAGTTTGGAACTTAACAGATTTTAGTTGCTGCTAGAAAACTAAAAAATATATCGGTCATTTCATCTTCAAATATTGACAACTAATTTTGAATAAATTTGACATGAAAAAGTTCTATGTTATGTGGTTAATTTTCTCATCTTACAGCCTAATCCATTAAATCTTCTGTTTTGATAAAGTTTTATGTCAGCCAGGAATCAGCTTTTATCACTAACAAGTAAACATTTTTAACAGTGATGTTTGGCTGCATATAAGAGAGAAATTGACCAAGTGCAAATTCTAATAACTTGATAAGAGAAAAATAAGACCATTTAGTCTATTACTGAATACATCTAATAATGTTAATTCCGAGTTGTAAAGACTTGATAGTTCACATTAAAAGTCAATCGTTAAACTAAGTTTTCCTATTCTTCCAAGTGAATGTGCTTTCTAAGAAGTCCGTGTTTCAGCACAACTAAATGGCAAGTTTAAAGAGTACATTCATTGAAGGATTATATGATATCAGTTCAAGGTCAAATACTATACAGTTTAGGCTAAATTATTGCTAGCAACAATGAACCTACAGAAATGTTACATTCTCACTAACCGTAACAAACGACCAATGTAAAAATTGAAGAAAAAAATAAATAAATAAAGCCAATTTTATAGATATGTATAGGTGACCAATGAAATAAGCAAAATTTAAGTAAATAATAATCATACAAAGCCAGATTGAATGTTTATGCTCTTAAATATTCACTTTTCTTCTCTGTTGAAATTGCAGAACAATCTTTGGAGCTTTTCTTAGAATTACAATTATGATTATTTACTTAAATTTTGCTTATTTCATTGGTCACCTATACATATCTATAAAATTGGCTTTATTTTTTTTTCTTCTTCAATTTTTGCATTGGTCGTTTGTTATTATTATTTACTCCTTTTGAGTTTTCACATCAGTGTTAGCTGATGGTCTTTCACTGGAGTCTGAGTGACAGCAAGTCTCCTCAAGTCTCCAGGACTCTTCTGAGTATTCTGGCAGATTGCAGCAGTGCAGTGTTCTGAATGGTTTCAATTCTTCCTCTGATATCCAAACTTTCCAATTATTATCATAATAACAAATATTATTATTATTATTATCATAATAACAAACGACCAATGCAAAAATTGAAGAAAATTTTTTAAAAAATAAAGCCAATTTTATAGATATGTATAGGTGACCAATGAAATAAGCAAAATTTAAGTAAATAATAATCATACAAAGCCAGATTGAATGTTTATGCTCTTAAATATTCACTTTTCTTCTCTGTTGAAATTGCAGAACAATCTTTGGAGCTTTTCTTAGAATTACAAATAAGGGTTAGAGAAGCTGTTTAGCTAAGACTACCCCCCCCCACACACACACACTTAATGTAGGATTCATTTTTACTTAAGAGTCACACCATAGAAATTGAAGTCTTGCCAAGTTGCTAATGAACAATCAGAACAAGAATATGTCAAATGTTGTCACACAACTTTGGACAAGTACAAAATAAACAATCACATTAAACTGACTGTAATGAATTTTGGCTACACATTTAGGATTTGAACATTTGATTTATGCTTGCATGTGTAGGAGTTATTGTCGTATTTGCCTGGGGAGTTGTCTGCCCGTTTAGTGTCGCTGGTTCCCGCTAGGGGCCTCGTGTATTTAAGCAGCTGATTTGAACTTCTCTTCGCCTGCTGCTCGACCTACGAGACACAATGAGGTAGTCTTATGACTACCCCTTTCTTGTTGGGGCTTTGGCCCCCCCTTACATTACTGTAAGTGATTTATACAGCATGGACTATTCCTAGTCTCATGTCTGTTGCTTTTATGTTTATCCTTTTTACATGTAACTTTATATTACTTATGTATGTATGTTTATGTACTCTTCCATGTAATTTATGTATCCTTTATGTATCCATGTGCTGTTATATAAAATGTTTTGTCCCTCAACATTTGTCGGAGTTTGTTTGCGTTCCAACGAGTTATGACTTTGTCGTAACCTTTGAATCTTACACATGTGAAAAGAAAGAACCAAAGAAATATCTAGCCATGTTCATGAACAGAAATCAAGGACTATCATAAAGCAACAGGTTTATTTACAATCCACAGGCAAAAATATCATTTTTGCAAGATGAGAGAAAGGTTTTTCCTTCTTTTGCATATATTACCACCAAGTGATGGTCTTTCATTTACTGACACTTTTGTCTGGTATTATTCAATAGTAGAAATTAGCTACTTATTTTGTAGTCAGCTTTTTTTAACCAAGAATATCAATAGAAATATGTAAGAACTCACTGTATTAATCATAAAGCAGTGATAAAAACTTGCCCAATATCTCAACTCACAATTCAAACAATTATTGGCTGTGCAAAATGTCACTGAATTTCTCTCCATTTGTCAGAAATTGGAATAATAACTTTATGCAGTGTTAACTGTCTTATCACAAAAGTACTTAATCTATATCTTATTATAATGGAGATTGTGTGTTTTTCTGTCTGTAACCGAAACTATATTACTATTCAAGTAACAATTCCCTTAGTTATTTACGTCACATTCTACAGGATTTTATTTTTATTTAAACTTCAATTATTAATAAAATTGTTTTACATTATTAATACTGTTGGTAATATCTACATGCTAATAACATACAATTGTATTTATATATACAACAAAATAGCAGTTTACAGTGAGAATGGGAAGGCTAATTTGCATATTGATCTTAAAAAATTGATTTTGATAAATATATGCTTAGTATTATTGATTTCTAATTGTTTGGTTTTATCTTATTGAATATGAGCAAAAATCTCTTCAATAAATCTTAAAAGAAATCCCTTAACAAGAAGAAATAACTATAATATTATTCTTTACTTCCTATTTTAGCTAAACATTTTAATTAGGAAAATTTACCAATGAAAGACAGGAGTAACGGAAAATGATGGAAGAGTTAGTTTCAAAGTTGTTCTATTTTTCAATCATACCCCCTCTGTTCAAAATCTTTTTATCTATATTCTTATTCAGTTTCATTAGCCTTTCTAATTTAATATGATATTTTATTATAAAATTTAACTAAAATACTTGCACCCGGAGGGTGCATATATTTGCTAGTA
The DNA here is from genome assembly GCA_023376005.1 of Doryteuthis pealeii. Taxonomy (NCBI): domain Eukaryota; kingdom Metazoa; phylum Mollusca; class Cephalopoda; order Myopsida; family Loliginidae; genus Doryteuthis; species Doryteuthis pealeii. Next base: position 8,141,771 of record CM042161.1, on the reverse strand, counting down.
ATAATAATATAATAATAATAATAATAAAGTCAAAGTTATACCAATTGTAGTTGGTGCATTTGGAACGGTCCCAAAAGGATTGGAAAAGGGTTTGGAAAGTCTGGAAATCAGAGGAAGAATTGATACCATCCAGAACACTGCACTGCTGCAATATACCAGAATACTCAGAAGAGTCCTGGAGACCTGAGGAGACTTGCTGTCACTCAAACTCCAATGAAAGACCATCAGCTAACACTGAAGTGAAAACTCAAAAGGAGTAATAAATAATAATAATGATCCAATTTATGTGTGTTTGTTTATTACACATAGCACAGCAAAAACAGTATCTCATAGTACAATTTTTTGTTACACACAATATCGTTGAAATAGTCTAACTTGAAGAATAAAGCAACTGAGCCACTGGTTTCCAAGAAACTTTTAAGTTAATTGACAAAAAAATTGTCAAAGAAAAATAATTCCAAATCTTTTTTTCCCCTTTAAATAAGAACAAGAAATAATAAATTTTTTTTAAGCTTAATGATATAAATTCTATGAATAGAAATTGACTTGATATTGAGCACCAAAGGTGGCATTTAGGTTAGTCAGAGATGCAATTTGTTCATATTAGAAGAATAAAACCAAAACACTGCAACCAGTGTATAAATTCATCATATGAATGATGATATTTTGGTTTTAATTAAATCCTATATTTCTAGTTTACCGTTTTTAATTAGTCTTTAACCAAAATATATAACAGAATAAAGTTTTTATTTTATGTTTTCTAATTTTATTTGATGTTGTTCATTTACAATGATTTAAATTTTATAATTTCTATAATTTTAATATCTTCTTTGAAATTTTATTTTCAAGAAAATCACATAAATCTTAGTCAACAAAAATAAAAAATTACTTTTGCATACTCACAGATTTGAGACATTTTTAAATGTCAACTTTTGTCATCTAAAATTACCTTTCAATAATATTTTGTAAACTTTAATAAATTAAAAATCTTCCAGAAATAGAGAAATAAAAGATTCAATAAAAATAAGTTCATTTAAAAATTTATTTATTACTTAATTGAATTTTGACAAAATATTACTTTTTACTTAAAAATAGTGAAAAATATATTTGCTTAAAGGTTATTTGTTTTGTTTTGTTTGCATGTCAACCCCTTGGGTTATTTTATGCTGAATACTTCTATTGGTAATTTGGTATTCAAAAATGTTTAATGCCCACAAAGTTTTGAAATAAATCAATTCTTAATGGATAATATAATTTTTTTATAAATACATTTTTCTATTTAACCCATAGATGGGACCCTAACTCCGGGTCTGAGTGGACCAGGGAGCAATGGTGATGAATGGGGTGCTTCACATTCCCCAAACCTCCAGAACTAGAACCTCACCATCAGATAGAGTTTAACGTCATTCCCAGGACATGTAGACCCGCAGCCACCGTCTTCTAGCACCCATATGATAAAAAGGATTGGGGCTTGCCATAAGGGCAATAGGGTTGGGAAAATCATATAGGTGCTAGGGCTTGACAGGGCCAGCCGATTGATTGGGGGGGCCTCTCCGACCGCCCGTCTAGCCTAAGTAAGGTTCTAAGTGGGGTTTAAAGGTTAAATGGATACCGAGTCAGCCTTCCTAACCCATATGTGATGAACTAGTTACTCATGGGACAACTAAAGTATAGGTAACCAAAAATAACAAAACCTAATATTACCCACAACAAAAGAAATATATTCCCAACATTAATACTATTATATAATAGGCAACACTCTTGTAATCAAATATTCATCAGAACTAATTTTTCATAAAATTAGTTTAACTATAGTTTAATTTGGCATGTATAGAAGCTCATAAATATTAACCAAGATATGTTTTCTGTGCCATAAAAAAGCTAATTTTTTCATTACCTGACAATAAAAAAGAATTATACAGCTGAAGAAACTGTGTGTAAGTGTGTGTGTGTTGTATATCCTTGAAAGCCTATTTTTAAACTTCTAGAACATTAATACAATTTTAAAGTTGATATACAAGATACTTTTCATTCAATTTTTATTTATATAAATGTAACTGTTTGATGACAGATATAATCTGTCATTTGACATCCGAGATCTTTCACAATTGACTTCATTGATCAGAGTTTTACAGATAAACAAATCATCCTCCAGTGACAAAATTACTTCTGATGCTATCTTAACTAAAACTAGATGATTTTCCTTACAATTTAATTGAGTTATCATTAAATAAACAACTTGAATTTTTTTTTTGTTCCTCTAACAGCAGCTTTTTACTTAGACAACTAGTTAAATTATAAAAACTAGCAAAATAAAAAACACCCTCCAGGTGATGTAAAAATAGATTTTTGAAACATGTTGCCTGAGGAGTGGGAGTAAAAAATTCAATGTCAGCAACTTTGTACCCTAAGTAAGTAAAATTATCAAATTTATTAAAAGGATTAAAAAATAAAACAATTTGAAATGTAAACTTTAAATATGTATTAAAATAAAACAAACTATATATAGATATATAATACCAGTCATGTATTTATTAAAACTTGTTTTAAAAAAAACAATGAGGACTGTCTAATGTTGCATGTTCAAATTTTGAGTGTTCGAGTATTCTATGTTATAACGATTTTGGGTAATGTGACGTAAGCAGTGACGTAATTTTTTTGTTACAGACAAAAACCGGAAGCAAATCTCCATTATTAATAGATTTTAAAATTATCTTCTAAACAAACAAAAATTATGACAAAAATGATAACTTAAACTACTAAAAAGGCCGTTTTGAATTCTGGTTTGAAATTACTGACATTATTAAATGCTTGTAAAAATAAAGTTCAAAAGATTTTTTTTTTTAAAATTTGAGAACTTAAATTATTACAGTAATTTTCTTTTAATAATTGGGACCTTTTGGGTTTCAAATTGTATTTGTTCATAATTTTAACAACTATGTTAAACAAAATTGCATACTTTATTATTATTTTTGCTAGCACAATACAGCAAATGGTTATTTACTGGAATGAAATGAAAATCTTTCAATGGTTTGGAGAAGTTATAACAAAAGAACTGAAGAATTTCTAACGGGAGGCAACAATAATAAAAAGAGAAAAGCAAAAATAGTTTCAAGTAGAAATTTGAGATTGGATTGGGGGGGGGGGGGTTATAACTAAGAAATCCTTTAATAAAATTGTAGTCTCCCACACTTTTTAAGTGTTGTTATTAAGATTCTATATAACACAGTATTCAGAACAGTATTACCAATGTGGATGATGGAATACTAAATATTTTCTGTATTATATACATAATCTTCTATTATTTCAAATAAAACTGAAGGAAGATAAAACAGTTTTTTTTTTTTTTACTCCAATGATTTGATTAATAATGCAAACATCAATTTGAACAAATTTCTTTACCCCAAACTAAATCCATTTTTAATTTCATTCTAATTAAGTGTAAAGCATAAAACTCATGGTACATCACAAGGTCAACAAAAATATTTCTGTTTTATGTCAACCAAATTGAACTGATCTAGAAGAAAAGATTGCAATTTTAAAAAGATAAAAAAAATGTATAAACATATTTAAATATATGATAAAATGGTGTTAATATTAACTAAATGCTTATCACAAGATAAGATTAAATGTAAGATTAACTAAAATTAGTAGACCAGTTCAAGTACCTAGGTAGTAATATCTCATCCACAGAAAGCTATATTAATGTACACATAGGGAAAGCATGGACTGCTTTAGACTGATTATCAATCATATGGAAATCTGATCTCAATAATAAGTCAAAGTGACAATTCTTCTAAGCCATAGCTGTGTCAGTACTACTATATGGCTGCACCAATTGGACCCTAACAAAGCGCCTAGAGAATAAGCTAAATGGGAGTTGCACAATAATACTGTGTGCAGTCTTAAACAAATCGTGGAAACAACATCCCACAAGAAAGCAGCTATACGGCCACTTGCTCCTTATCACACAAACCATCCGAGTAAGACGAAGATGCTGAACACTGCTGGAGAAACAAAGACAAACTAATAAGTGACATTCACCTATGAAAACCTACACATGGGCACGCCAGTGTAGGCCGCCCAGCAATTGGTCAGCTCTGCATGCATTCTGGATGCTGTGCAGAGGATCTCCTGGGGTGATGACAGAAAGAGATGGTTGGCAAGAGATTGTTATGGATATCCATGCTGCCAGCATTACTTGATGATGATTAACTAAATGCAAACTAGTTGTTCTTCATATAATTTGTTTACAGTTATTCAATAATGCATATATTAAAAGACTTTATGATGAACCAAGATGACCTTTTTTTCTTTTTTTTTTTAAAGAGTTCCACAACATTTAAAATCTGTTCTTTGATAAACTGTTGCATTAAAATGAAAAGAAAATATGTGCTATTCTTTCTTAAACAACAAATTCCCCAACAGAAAAAAAAAAGAAGATATTTGTGAACTGAAATAAGATTCTGCTATTTCCAATGATTTAGAAGGATCAAAAGAATGAAGAATTAAAAAAAAAATAGAATTTTTTTAACTCTTTAGTTTTGCCGACTGATTTTTTGTGGTTTAAAATATTTTGGGTTCAGTCAAGATGCACAAAATTGTGCATAGATTAATTTGGTCAGGAATGAGGTAATTTCAAATTCTGCAAATGATTTAATAGACCTTTCTAAGGAATCAATTGCTGTCATACCTGAAGTTGGCTAAAATGATTTTTCTACTTAGAAAAACACAAGCAGCAGCAATTCTTTATTCTAGCAATAAAGTAGAAGTGCATTTCCTTTGACCAAATTGTAACAAAGTTTAATCACAGTTTGAAGCAGAATCCTTGTCAATGAAGCAGGTGAAGTTTTAGACAATGTTGAATAAAACTCTAGCCCAATTCATTAACTGAGAATATATTCAAATTATAGATTACAACAAAAATTAGCTTAATAAATAAGTAGATCTAAATATTATTTAAAACAAAATCTCTTTTGCAGAATAAAAGGAAGCAAGGTTGGAAAAGCAAGTTGTACCAAATGAGGAGCATGTATTTACCTTGAAAACATCAAAAAAAATCTTAGGCATCCCAATCACAAAGCAGATTAACCAATGAAACAGTTTTTTTTTTTTTTTCAATTTGAATTTAACAACAAAAAAAGAAAAAGATTTTCAGATAAGGTAGAGATAGAAAGTGAGCAAACAACCATAGTTAAAGTAATAATAATTATTCAGTACAAACAAAAGTTGTGTCATTTTTTTTTTAAATCAAGATATTTCTAACTGCATATCCCTAACCTGAAATGGTTGATTGGCTGGTGAGCTTCCTTAAATAAATTGCAAACTTCTATTTATTGATAAGGAGACTAAGAAAAAGATGAAGAAAAAAAAGTAGGGGGGGGTTTAATTGTTATTTCAACTTTAATCTAACTTCTTAGATAAAAATATTCTTTGCAGCTGCAGCCTTTTGTTTATACAAGTAAAAAGATTAAAAATACAATTGACCTGGAAAATTATAATTTTAATCAGTAATATCTCTTTAAAGATACTATTAATAGTATCAGTTATAATTTTTAAAAAGTTATATTTAAGACAGTTATTAAAAAAAAAAAAAAAAACAGATTTAGTTAGATTATCAAACAAACACTGCAGAAGTCCCTTGAATTATGAGAAATACAAATGAATGAAAAGATATCTTGCAAGGAATGTCTATCTTAGGCCTTCCTTGATTTGATAATAAACTGGAAAATGATTCTAGACAATTTTTACATTGTAATAAAAGCAACAATTGTCCTGGAACAACTGATTAAAATATTTTGCTGAGATTACACAAAAACTTTCCAGTCCCAAATCACATTCATTGATAAAAAAGTTACAAGTAAAAAGAACATATATAACTTGAATTTTCTATTAGTAGTCATCTTATTCAATGTATTAGTTTAATTGTTAAATTCAATATAACATTAAATAAACTGTTATATCTTAATGGATATTCAATACATCAACTTTCGATCTTGATCAGAACTGCCAAAAGCTTTAGTTTGTTTTTTTGTTTTGTTAAAGAATGAAGAATCAATTTAGAATATGTAGTTTATAAGTTTACAAATTCTTTTAAGCCTAAACAGCAAAAAGGAGTGATCAAACTCTCCTTTTGTGCAACTGGGCACAGTGTGTGTCTCCCATTTGTACCTCATCTTAGGAATAGAAACACAAAGGAGTTAGGTGATCAAAATTCCTTTTGAACATCAAGAGCAAGTTAGGTGAATGAAATGCTAAATAGCAGTTAAGATGATATGTCAAGAGATAACAGTATTTAGTAGGAGCAAAAATGAACATTTATGTTTATTCTTCAGCATTTGATGCAGACCAAACCAGATAAGTAACAAAGAAAACAGAAAGACCAAATTAAATAAGTTGCCACAAACATTAAGCAATTGAAGTATATATGTTTTATAACCCATTCATATTTAAAAATTATAATCAACTTACAAAATAAAAATAAAAGATGTATAATATAAAAAAACAATTGTCTTATTGATACTAATCAATCCCCTTAAATTACAAATTTTAAGAGAAAAATCTAATTTCAACCTTAAATCATCTTATAACCTAAAAGCCAGAAAACTTATTCTAATCTCATTAAATTACCTAAATTAGTTGATAACCATCAAATACCTTCTTTATTCCTTTTTATAACATCAACTAATAAACAACTGAAACAATTTTGTTATTTAGCAAAGTTTCCTGAAAATTTAGCCTGGCTAATCTTTAACGTTGTCACTTTAAAATAATATTTTAATAAATTCTATACAATCTACAAGAATCAGTTTGAATCCTTTTTATTTTATCTTAATCTTTATAATTTACATGTGAAAAATTTTCTACTTCATTATCTTTAATTATTGACATGTTTCTGTAATGATGTACATTTAAAACAAATCTAAATTAAATCTATGAGAAAAATATTTCTTACATAATTTACTATTAAATGAAAACTTTAAAAAGGGGCTCAAAAGACACCAATCATAATCAACTTTTATTTTCTGTAATAAACAAAATAGTTGATTGTAATTTGAAACATTTTCTATAATTAAATCTTAGCAACAATCACAAAAAGTAAAATAATATTCATTAGAAGAAAAATGACCATGAATAAATCCTACAAAATTAAATATTTGAAAATACAAGCAAATTTGGATATTTCTGAAAGTGAACTAGAGATTTCATTGATATGAGAGAAAGAGAAGAGAAAGTGAGAACAGGGGGAAATAAAAACAACAACAATTTTTGAAATCAGCTGTTTATCTTCTTACACAGAAATTGTCAGTAAAGTTAATCCCTAAATTGTTTAGAGAATTTAAAATTAATAAAAATTTCATTAATTAGTCAAATTAAATCTCAACCAAGCAAGTAGGAATTTTATTCCCAATTTTATAGAAAGAGATTCACTCACTTTCTTAATAACAGAACAAGTGCCAAAAATGTTGTGACAGATCAGCCACATCTTAATATTAAGTCCTACCACTAAATTTCAATAAAATCTACTATCTTAAGTTATCAAACATCTGAAACGGATAACTGATAACGACTTTAGACCACCCCGACGACTTTACTTTATAAATCGCGGTATGAGGAAATTTACTTCCACATACAGCAGATTTTATGTCTATGAAGGTTGTGGGTTTAAAAATAATGAGTGTTGTGGATGTAGAAATTATAAAAATATTTAATTATTAAAAACTTAAAATTTCAATTTCAATCAAGTAATGATAATTTTCCTTTTGCTTCTAATAAACACATTTAAGAATGACACAATGTAATCAGTACAAATTCTAAAGTCAACAAATCAAAAATAAAAAATTACAGAAGATATTCATTCTTATTTAAATGCATTCACACCAAACTATTTTTAAGTTTTAAATCAGAAGATAATAAATAGCTTAAAATAGATTCATGTTAATAGTATTTGTAGATGCAATTGTTGATCTTGTAAAGTTTGTTTCTCTCATAATCTCATAACTAATTGTGAGAAATGTCTGATTTGAATCCTGAATATAACAGTCAAAACATTTTTTTCTAATTCTACTCACATTAAAACAAGTCAATTTCTTATTCTCTTTTTAGACACTTATAAAAAGGTTCATTTTTCTTTTTAAATAATTAAAATTCAGATGTTTAACAGGTAAAATCTATTAGAAAAAAATCCCATGAAGAATAAGTTAAACTAAATTTTGTCACATTACACAAACTTTCCCCTGGCAATATAAAATCCTTCAGAAGGAATTTAATTCAATAAATCAAAATTACATGAATAAATCAAATTATTTTTTTTTTCTTTAACTCATCTCAAAAGCTCAGAGTTTTTTAATCATTTAAAATTGAAAAATAATTTTTTTTTTCAGCTACCACAAAAACTGGATCTGGATTTTGTAGAATTGTCTCTAGACAAGTCTAATATAAAGAATAAGTAACAAAATATCTTCAAACTTTTTCACTGAAATTTGATGTACTAAAATTCAATTTTTGTTGTCAAAGTTGATCTAAAATGCAAAATATTTCAAATTGCAACCTCCCCCAAATTCCTTCTGAAATTTTCCAACAAAAGTTGATTCTTTGGGTGAATATTTTCTTAATAAAACAATTCTATCACAAATGAAGCACAGAACTAATGTTTGAGATTTTTAATTGGGTAAATTGGTTAGACACTGTCTAATGCACAATAAATGTCTATTTCTTCTATTAAAAGCTGGCAAAATGTACAGTTTTTAACTCTTAACATCCTGTTGAGAATTTTTAAGTCCAGAGTCCCATTCCTATAAGGATCAAACAAAAATGTTAAAAATGGCCTTTTCATTTAAAATTACCTGTTATTTCTCTTAAATCAAAGGCTGTCATTTGGAGTAGATTAAAAAAATGAATGTGACTTCCAGCTGGGCGGAATGAGGCGGTATAGGATGTTAAGAGTTAATACAGGCCAAGATATGAACACATCTCCTTAAACTAGGAAAGAAAAGGGGAGGAGGGAGATGTCAATCATTGAAATTATAATCAAATGAAAACTTAACATGACTCCATTAATTTGCTTTAAAATAAATAAATAAATGAAAATCATTTTATACAACCAATTATTTCATTTCAGTGACTTAAAAGTCAGTGACACAAAATTCATTATCTTAAGAGTCATTAAATGCAGGATGTCTTACATTTTAATATTTCAAACTGCTTCTGATTTCATGTTTAAAATTCTCCCATAAAACAAAGAAAATAATTTATTTCAGAAAAAAAATCATCTCATCAAGGGATCTTTTTTTTCAAAAGCCATTGTAACATCCGTGTGTGTGTGTATGATATTAAAAGAAAACTTGAGACTCAAGTGAAGACTTCAATGTCAACTAGCTCACCTACCAAACCCTAAAATATTTGTACTGTTCTATTTTGCTACCCACAACTAGAAGATGTCAATAAACCAGTTTTAAGATTTAGAAATAGAATTAAATGTATAAATAAAAAAGAAACTGATTAAATTTTGTAAAAAGTTCTACCAATGAAACAAGATTTGTAAGCTTTTTAGTTTGGAGCTTAAACCAACACAAAAATTATTCAAAGATTTATTATAGGCAAGTGTCTTTAATTTTACTAATTAACATAAATTCAAAAGAAAAGTGAGTAAAGAATAAAACTATCGCCACAGATCATCTTATCACATTAAACTATCACTACAAATCATCTTTTCACATTAAACTATCACTACAAATCATCTTATCACATTAAACTATCACTACAAATCAACTTTTCACATTAAACTATCACTACAAATCAACTTTTCACATTAAACTATCACAACAGATCAACTTTTCACATTAAACTATCACAAGATCATCTTTTCACATTAAACTATCACAACAGATCATCTTTTCACATTAAACTATCTCAATAGATCATCTTTTCACATTAAACTATCTCAATAGATCATCTTTCACATTAAATTATCACAACAGATCATCTTTTCACATTAAACTATCTCACATATCATCTTTTCACATTAAACTATCTCAATAGATCACACATTTATCACATCTTATCACATTAAACTATCACAACAGATCATCTTATCACATTAAACTATCACAACAGATCATCTTATCACATAAACTATCACATAGATCATCTTATCACATTAAACTGCCACCATATAAAACCAAATATCTGTATCCAAATATATTTTGCCACTTGGACAAGGGGAAGGGGTAAAGTAAATCAAAAGAAAGTTAGAAACTGCCACTGCCTTTCAGAAGTTCCTCATGCCAATAATTTATTACAAAATTTTAGTGAATTGAAAAAATAAAGCTGATAGAAAGCATTTAGTAGAATGTAACCCAAACTGGCATTTCAAATCTCTTACAATGATTTGACATTAGTCTATACAAAAATTAAGATCCAATATAAGCTGATCAAAATTCAAAGATTTTAAACAAATAGAATTTTATCTATCATTCTTTATTTTTGAGTTCAACTGGTTTGATTAAATATTGGGTATTCTGAATATTAAATCAGAAACCATTTTAATAGAAAGGCGATGGTGGTGATCAAAGGGTATCAATAATCATTACTTTTATATCACATTTTAAAATCACATTTGCTGTATAGATAATCTGCAAGACAAAAGTGAAATATTGTGATTGTTTTAACATTTCATTACAATTATTTAGTTTACAAATTAAAAACAATTTCTGCTATTAAAGATTTTGTACAATATTTTTTATTCATAGTAAATAACTTGTATTAATATTAAGATATATTTTCCAGATAGATTCAAGCAAAATAAAGTGATATTGTTAAAACTAATTTGCTAATATCCTCTACATACTTGTGCTTGGTGAAGAAGATAATTTTCAGGGAATTTCAAAGCAAACCCTTTATTCAATACACTGTGATAAGATTTTCTAATTCTATTGTCTATTTAGAAGATATATAGTAATTAGTGAATTCTCTTTACTTAATTCATCCTTGTTGCTCATTCTACCTGACCTAGGGATTGAACTATAAGGTAAACGACATACACTTAATCAATATTTAAATCTGTTAAATTGGGGATCTCCTTTATCAAATGTTCCCATAAGGCATTCAGCATTATGCTAGGTTCACTAAACAGATTATCAGAGCCAGCCAGGTAAACTGATTCTTTCAATCTCTATTCTCCAATGTTATTCTTTGCTCCACTGGTTTTAGTAATTTCACCTACTTTTTCTTATATGATCAGCAATACCAGACTTCATTGTTTCTCCACAGACTTTTGCTTTTTTTATAAGACAGGTAAATATAATTGGTAACCAATTCTGATCAAATAGTCACAATGTATAAATACAAATTCATGAGAGAGTTGTGTAAAAGCATAGCTCAAGTAATTCCTCACTTTCTGATTTGATTTGGTTTGGTTTGTTTTACGGCATATCAAAATTGGTGGGTCATTTAATGCCGACAAAGTTTTTGAAATAAATTCATTCTTAATGGATAATACAATTTTGTTCATCAAACTCATGTTTTTCTATTTAACCCATAGATGGAACCCTAACAGGTACTACCACTCCGGGTCAGAGTGGACCAGGGAGCAATGGTGATGAAGGGGTGCTCCACATTCCCCACACCTCCAAAACTGGAACCTCACCATCAGATAGAGTTTAATGTCATTCCCAGGACATGTAGACCCTCAGCCACTGCCTTCTAGCACGTATACGATAAAAAGGGTTGGGGGTTGCCATAAGGGCAATAAGGTTAGGGCAATCATATAGGTGCTAGGGCTCGATGTGACCAGCCGATTGCTCACTTTCTGAAAGATAATTAAGAATTTAATCTGACCTGGTGAGAGGCCCGAAAAATGAAACCTCCTAAACATTTTGATACTTACAGTTTCATTATTGAACATGGATAATAATTCCATCATTCAAATGTTCCAATGAAGTTTAAAAGTGAAAATTAATCAAACTGGTTTATCAAATTGCTACAAAATATTTAAGATTTTCATCAAAGCCAATGAATAAATAAATAAATTTGTTGGTCAAATTGTTTAGTTTATTTCAATAGAATGTTTAATTCCTGTCAATTTTGATAGGAGAGATATTTATCACCCTGGGAAAATAATTATTGAATTTTATAAAAAAAGGTTTCTGTATAGGAATTAATTAACTACTGTTTAAATAAACTGAATATAAATCTATTTATTTGTGAATTAAATCTAAATTTTTTTTCAACTATTTTTAAAAACAAGACACAAAAAATGACATCTTTTTAGTTTGAAGATAATCAGAATTAAATATTCAAGTAATTAATTCTTAAAAAATGACAACTAAATAGAAATTAAGAATTATTTTCCAATTCATGTCGTAATTAAAAATATAAAAAATAACTTTTTAAACTTATCTAAAGGAATTAATTATTTATTTAGAATTACAGAGTAAATCATAACAAACATGACTAACATTTGAGATAAAGTGTTATATATTTACACCAACAAAAACTGAAAGTAATATAATCAAACTTAAGAAAAACATCTTTTAGTGTTGATTAAGTTATAAAGGGATTTTTTAAATTTTTTTAAGGGACTGCATAGAAAGATAAGCAAGATGACCAATGAAGATGGGGAGTAAGAAGAGGTAGTTGGAAGCAGAAATTGGTGCAAATGCAATATACAATCATCATGAGGAAACCAGAAGGAAATGTTTGGCGTTAGTATTTGGTTACCTCACAAGCCATCATCATCATCATCATCACACTTATTACAAAAAGATTGGACTCAAATACAAAAGAAAATACACGTGTATTTGTGGATGAAGTGTGTATGTGTTTCAAAAAAAAAAAAAAAAAAAATGTTTGAATGCCAGTGTTATTGTTGTCTATGGGGCTCACCTATGAGTGTCTGTCTGAGGACGTGCACATTCTCCAATATCTTGTCACAGTGTTCCTGGGCTACACCCATCCCTTGCAGCTGGTGGAGTTGGAGCTGGCATACCTGCAGGGGGACAGAGAGACGTCAGGATAGTCTGCCACAAGGATGTCATAACACAGCCAACAAGCAAATAGAGATCAAAAGAAGCAATCAACAGAACAAAAAATAGTTAAACACAAGCTGAAGGAATGGTAAAGATAAAGTTGGGATTTTTTTTTTTTTTATGGGGGGTGGGGTGGGGTAGACAAGAGGTACAAACAAGACCAAAACAGTTTCTTGAAATTCACATCCAGCTCAAGGGCTGGAAAAAAATATTGAATTTATAAATAGACATAGCATATATTACAAACATTGTCAAACATAAATAAAATAGATGAATCCAGAATTTTAAAATATTGAAAATGCATACACAAATATCATGGGGGGGGAAAGGGTACACAAATATCATAGGGGGGAAAAAAAGGTACACAAATATCATAGGGGGGAAAAAAAGGTACACAAATATCATGGGGAAAAAAAAGGTACACAAATATTATAGGGGAAAAAAAAGGTACACAAATATCATAGGGAAAAAAAAAGGTACACAAATATCATAGGGGGAAAAAAAGGTACACAAATATCATAGGTGAAAAAAAGGTACATAACTTGGGAAAAATTTTTTTTTTAATGTAGAATCAAAATAAACAAAACAAAAAAATTTAAATGGAAAACTAAAATTAATGTTGATGCAATGATTTTTTTTTAAATTATATTTTTCTAAGAAAGAAAATTCTTAGAAAAATATGTTTTTCTAAATAAAAAAGAAAAAAATTTTTTTAAATTTGATTCAGATGGATATTTTTTATGTGTACAAAAGGAAAAGTGTTTGTCTGTACATGATTTTTTAAATAATAATAATAATAATAATAATAATAATAATAATAATAATTACACATAGTAAATAAAAAGTAGTTTGTTTAAAATATTCCCTACTTTAAATAAGCAAGTAAATCTTTCTGTGAGGACATTTTCTAAAATGTGATCCCAGAAAAAAAGAGGAAGAAAAAAAAAAAGAGGCATTTTTAATAAAAAAAAAAAATCTTTTAAAAATAGGTGATGTGTGTCATCGTACAAACAACAGCACTAACATGTTTGCAGTAGTCAGGACAAGGGGGATGATAGATACTAAATAAAATGACAAGTATAAACATAATTCAGTCGATCAGGCAATAACGAAGTGATCAGAGCTGCACAAATCTGCGGTCAATTTTTAATGGTCCTGTGTGTAGTTAAAGAAGAAGGTCCACATGTTTTGTAACATCAACGGCAACTTTTTAGCCCTGGGAAACAGACAACAATATCACAAAACACACAGGAGACTTGTAGTAGATTTTACATGCAATTCACAAGATCAAACTTGATGAAATTGATGTGTGAAATGCTTTTACAGACTTCTCAAACAAGATTTTTTATCTTAGCAGGTAAGCAAGCCATTGTAACACGACATATGGGCCATCATTTAGATACACCCAGTGTTGTGGCGGCACCTTCCAGCTAATTTCTTCTTAGTAGTCGGTTTGATGGCGACCAACTATTAATGCTAACAGATACAAAACAAACACCAGTATCAGTAATGAGCTTTTAGAGACATATAGAACATTATATTGTACTTAAAGACACAGAATCGTACAAGTAAGTAACTCGAGGGGACACACACTCACACACACACTAGGCTGTACTTACTGACTGCAGCGTTTTGAATCCATAGGCTTCAAAAGTATCCGCGTATTGCTTGCACATAAACGTCTCTAGCCATCTCTCCACGGGGCCGGGCATTATTTATTTTTTAAGCCAGAATATGTGGGGGTGGGGAACAGACCCCCTTCTTGATTATTATTTTTTTTTAAGTAACAGTTAAGTTAGACCCTCTAGTTTTGTTGGCCAGTCCTTCATTTCGTGAGCTTAACATAATGGCTGCCTGTCACGTGACTCGTATTCCTCCTCCTTTCTCCCTTATTCTGCGTTTCCTCCCCTTCACTCACTCCGTCTTCTCTCCTATACACACCCTGCATGTCTACCTACTCTTTTCCTGTCTCTCTCACCTTTCCTCTTCACACATTTTTCCCCCTTTCTTTAACGCTTACTCGCCTCTAGTCCTCCTCCTCCCCCTCCCCCAGTCTTGCTCGCCCTTTTTCTTATTCCTTTTGCTCTTCCAGCCTATCTTCGTCGTCATCGTCTCCCGACTATGACCTGCTTTTTCACTCCTTGCTTAGACCTCCTAATTTTGCCAATTTACGATTTTATTTTAAAAGCTCAATATCTCTTTGCTCTCCCCAGCAACGCTTCCTTCCTCGAGACGGTTTTTGTTTGCCGTTCTCTCAAGCAGAAAGCTGTTTGTTTCTCAATCGAGCACTTGCTCGTCGCTAAAACATTCCACTTCTTTTACGACTAGAGTTTATCTATTTAAAATTGATACTCAACTGACTCCTCCCTTTCAAGCCCTGTCTATTCCTTCACTTGACTCCCGCTACTACTGTGTGTCTAGCACAACCAAGCACCAGACAGCTAGGTCATATGAAAAGACACAACTGCAAGAAGTTACTTCAAATTCTTCTTCCTCTAAAACATTTTTACATCACATTTCATTTGAAGCTTTTATTTTTGCCGATTCAAATTCAATTTTTTCCTCAATTTAATTTTAACTACAACTGCTATGTCGAAAACAAGAGAAAGAGAGAGAGAAAGAGAGAGAGATGTCTTCTAATGCTTAGTCTGCTTCCTCATCAGCAGCATACAGATTAATAATCTTGTGTGCAACATCAAATTTTACCAACTCATAAAACTGGTTGTTATGTTTCAACAATCAATGCGCACCAGGACTGAGGGTGTGGGGAGGGCAACACTCCCATAAAGTCACCCCTAAACACCCATCCCACCTCCTTTTTATTACTTATTTTGTACTTAACAGCAATTTTGAACGAGATTTAATACAACTAAATCCATGTATTTTTTTTTCTTTCTTTTTTATACGGGGTCGTCTTACTTTCCAGTTTTGTTTTGTTTTTAAAACACAGAGACCATTTTTGCCAGTACCCCCAAAGCGTATTCCAAATAATAGGATCTTTTTCAAATGTTACATGTGTATTTACAACCAATCCTAGAAAAACAAATTTAATATCTGAATTTTGGTTTAATTACCTGTGAAAATTTAATAAAGTTTGCTAAACAATAATAAGAGAAAGTAAATAGAGAATTTGAATTTCATTTCTTATTAAATATAAATCAATGAGTGAAAATGATGGTAGACTTTACAATTGAAAAAGTTAAGGTATTTTTGTCAGCAAAAAATGCAAGGTCAATTTTGCGCCACAAACTCAATTTTTTTTGCCGATGTTCCTGACAGACCATTGTTGAAGTTTGGCATTAGGATCTTTCTTGTTTGTTACAAGGAAAATATTGAATATATAGATTATACTTATCAATAAAATGAAAATAAGTCAAATTTAAGTGTACTTTTACAAAGTGATCAGCAGGGTTGAACTTATGACGTAATAAGGCGCCAAACTGCTGACAGTAGTGGAATGCAGTAAAACTGATTTTCGACATATCTTAGTACAAATGTACGAACCTTAATCTGGTGTACAATATCATTTTAAGTTATTTAATAATTAAATAATTTCACTAATTCTTTTTAAAGGAAGAAGTCAAATTCCTATTTTATGATATGACCATATTTTCAACAACTGCCTACAGAACTAATGATTCAGCCAGTTAACATGATATAAATAAGAATCAATGAAATAAAAAGCGTTATATCATTTTCATAACATAAAACGATATTAAACAAAAACAAGTTTTGTAGTAATTCAAAATGAAGCTAAACAAAGCCTCTATCCACGACACACCTGCCTTTTTTCTTTTTTTTTTTTAATTTAAAAGAAAGGTTTATTTAAAAATAATATCTCTGTAAGAGGAAGAGGTTGAAAAAAAATGACATGGGGTCGATTTTTAAGCATTTGTAAATTTCAGTAAACAATATGGAATAGAAGACGACAGCTGAGTTTTTTTTTGTTTGTTTTTTTTTTTTTGTAGTTTACTAAAAAAAAAAAATGTTCTAGAATACTTTTAAAACAAGGCAGAATATTACTCTAAAGATAACCAAAAAAAAGAAGAGATAGAAAATCTATATTGCATATTTTTTTAAATAATATTAATAATTATAGGAGAATCATACCATTTAACAGCTATATAATTCAAGATTAAACTAAAAAAAAAAAAAAATATCGGAATTTAATATATTAAATTAATAAATATCACCAATAAAAGAATTAATTTCTCTCATCAACTGTATCCTTTTAAAACGAAAAAAGAAGAATAGGATATACACAAGGAAAAATGGACAATTCAAGTCAATTAATTAATCAATAAACTATTTATTTATTTATTTATCTATTGGTTTTGGGTATTTCTCCCTACCCCCATCCCATCAGCTGATGACTTTCAATTAAAATTCATATCTTCAGATGTAAAGGAGATGATTATTTTGATAAGAAACAAAAAAAAAAGAAAGAAAACAATAACAAACAAAAAGATTTTTTTTCAAGTCTTTTAATCCCGTTAAGGTGGCGGGAGTGGGGAGTCATATTCGATCCCCCCTAATCAATTTTGGTCAGAAAGCATTGGACACGTAAACAAGAATTGAATGATACCTAACTCTTGATCATTTTTATTTTTTTTTAAAGTGAAGTGTGTGCATGTATGTAAATAAAATAACTAATTCAAAAATAAACAAACAATATCTAATGTGTGTGTGTGCGTGCGTTTGTTTATTTGTTCTCTCTCTTTCTCTCTCTATCTATCTATCTCTCTCTCTCGTCTGCTAAAGAGAAAAATAGAGAACACTTCCGTTATGAATTTCCAGATTCGCGACCTTTTTCACACCCCCCCCCCCCAATGTACAAGCCTCTTCTTTTCTCTTGTGTTTTTATTTTTTGTTTATAAGAAAGGCAAAACAAAAACTTGTTATAT
>CM042161.1:8078839-8118839 GCA_023376005.1 Doryteuthis pealeii | reverse complement strand
GGACTTCAAACGTAGCTGGTTTTTTTTTCTTTTTCAGCAGCCACCGGCAAACATTTTTTGAGGCAGGGGTCTGAGACGGTTCTCCACAAAGAGTACCAAAAAAAAAAAACACTTTTTTCTTCTATTCACACCTTCTGTCTTTAGTCTTTTTATTTATGCAGAAAATAGTATCAATCACACATATACACACTGATATTTTGCACCCCAAAAACAGTAAGTTCAAAGTTCAGTGACTTGAAAAAAATCAGAAAGTTTTAAAATGAAATAAAAATTAATGCATTGCTAAATCAACACTGAAAATTTAATTAAAATCGAATATTTCCTTGTGTTTTGGTACATTTTTTTCAAACATGGGAGTTAGAATTGTATTAAAAAAACCAATTGACCTAGTTTTAAATTGAAATAGATATTAGAATTTTATTGCTCATTTCCCCTTCAGTCTCATTTAGAGAGGAAAAGAGAGTTATGTATAATGTAAGACAAGCGAAAGGGCAACTACCGAGAGGGTGTTGGAAGGGGGGGGGGGACTGCTATTACATGTTGTGATCAATTTCACTCCCCTTCACATATATAAAGAGTAAAAAAGAGAGTTATGTATAATGTAAAGACAGAGACAGGTCAAGATTTGACTTAATTGCAAATTACGACTAATTAGAACCAATTAAACTGGATTTTTTTTCAAACATTTAGTAATCCTAAAACTAAGGAATAATTTAGGACAAAGTTCATGTGATCAAGGTCACCAGCAAAAAAAGCCTTTAGGGATTGAAAGTTCAAAATCTCAGCTTTAGTATAATAATAGATTGTCATTAAATCCCAAAATCGGTTTCATAAAAAGAGAAATAATGTTGCATGCTGGGGTTTTCACAGTACCCAATCTATATAACGTTGTATACCTTTCTTACTTCTTACTCTGGTTGTATTTTCTTCTGGCCGGCTTTGCTATTCTGATCGTCTATCATCTATCTTGGTCTGGTATATCTTCTAAGGTCTGGTCTTCTATTGAGGACTTCGGGTCTGGTTTCTGTTGTGGGGATTTCTCATTATCAGAAGCCCTGTGTTATTGTTAGTTTTTAGGTAATAAACACAAGACTTTGATTTACGTTGATGTTACTTTATTGGTAAATCCCCAACCAGACATTCTGTGCAGTGAGACTCACATCTTACAAGCTCGGCTTCTAACTTCTAATTGACTGAGTTACTTAGTATCCTTAAACCGGAAGAGGGCCTTCTATGGGGGTTCCGGTTCTCACGATTTATCCCCGGAAAGCAAGGTCAGAGTGAGGTCAAGCGCTGTCACTCACTCTCAAGGCCATCAGCTGCACTAATCGCCATAATGATTTCTACACTACCTTAAAAATGTATTAGGGATCCAATAATTATGTAACAATAAAAGCAACTAAAAAAAGAAAAAAAAAGAAAATAAAACAAATTACAATACAGAAACAATAATAACAGAATATTTAGCTTTTTTTAAAAGAGAAGTGGGTAATCTCATACTAATATTATGATTTGGAGATATAAATAAATTTCTAAGAATTCAAAACTTTCTAAAAAGAAAAATTCTCTGGATCAGATAGTTGTAATATTGACTTATGATTGACTTATATATAATATATATATATATATATATATATATGTGCTGATTCAGCAGCTCAACTGGTAGTTTGGGAAAGTTGGACCATATTACCTTTAGGCATCCCTTTTTGATCTCGATTAAGAAAGGACATGTTTTTCATTTACACTGTCAATATCCGGTTGTTGGTTAGGGGTTAGTTTTATTTTTATTTTTTTTAAATCTAAAAATCGTCTGTTGAAATAACCGGATATTGACGGTGTAAATGAAAAACATGTCCTTTCTTAATCAAGATCAAAAAGGGGTGCCTAAAGGTAATATGGTCCGGAAAGTTCACAAATAAACTGAAAGATCATGTTCCAAATTGATATCCAAACAAATATAAAATTGTTTATGTTACGTTTTTTCCTTTGTCCTTTTTTTTTCGTGTTCACTCCTTGTCATCTGTTATAACTTATTAAGAAAAGAAGGTACTTTAGAATAAGCTAATTTTAAAATTTAATCAAATTTTTAAAATAACAGGAGTTACACTCCTTGAACTATGAAGTTGACCAATGAACAGCCATATATATATTTACCAACCCCTCCGCACGAGCTAGATGTGACACAAGTTCAATTTCTTAAGTGGAGTTTAACAGGTTTGAATTCAGAGTTTTCCTTCTCCTAGACTGGTTACCTAGTCATGGTTAAAGAGTCCAGTCTACCCTGCTATTTACCCATAGCTGGAGGGAGAATTGGATTCATACCTTTCCCAAGGGTATTAGCGCCATGTGAAATTCCAACAGTTCCGTCTAGGAATTGAACTCGCGTTGACGAGTCCATTTCCTACGACTCTAACCATTAGACCACACGCCTCCATGATTACAGCCATATAGGGAATATTTGATTGAAGGCAGACAATATATTCTTTTGCAGACAATGATTTTCAGAGAAGATGGAGAAGGTTTTGAAAAAGACGTAGGTGAAGAAGGTTTTGAGGAAGAAGGTAATAGAAAAGATTTTGAAGAAAAAAAAAGAGACAATTAGTATATATACTTATTGGATCAAGTGTTACGTAGTGCCTTTTTCACGGCACTAAATCGTATATGTTGTATACTTAGCTTAAATGTAGTAGTCGGACTTAAAGAAATCACAACACATGGGTATAGTAGAAACTGGTGACTTTATTTCTTCTCCCTCGGCTGTGCGTGGGTGGCGAGCATTGACAATGACTGCTGAAATGGGCAGAAAAGGTGGCTAATGTGGGTCTCACAGCCAACTTGGCCGTGACAGACCGTAGCGGCTGTCCTCACTTGTGTTACATAATCTATGCGGTTGAATAAGATTATTGTCGGTCCCCTGTAATTCTGAGGGGATGACCCTTTTCATACCATGCCCGGGTCCTTCAATGGAAAATTACAGAAGCCCGCCAAAATACGTGAAGTCACGTGGGACCTGTTCGGTCCCCAGTTTGCAGTTAGGCGTCAGGCAGAGAAGTCGACCATTTTAGGTCCTGCCTAAAACTGGAACTCACACGTGCTATGTTAGTCAGATATTTAGTTACATGAAATGTATAGTTAAGGAAATAAAAGTTTGTATAATTAATATGTTCTTGTGGTTAATGAATGTCTTGGTAACAAGACTAAGAAATGAATCCAGGACGACCAGCCAGCAGGAACATAGCAATAGAAAACCAGACCTTAGGAGATCCGAGACGATAGACCAGACCAAGTCAAGATGTTAGAAGATATACCAAGACGATCAGAATAGCAAAGCCGGTCAGAAGAAAATACGACCAGAAGTAAGAAGTAAGAAAGGGTATACAACAACTTGTTCTCTGTCCCGAGTCTTCTGGTTGACTAACTGTCATCCCTGCTATCCTTTCTTTTATGTATATAAACCCCACAAGCATTTTCTTTTGTTATACTTATCAGCGGAAAAATCTACTTCCAATTACATTGTTCGCATTAACCGGAAAAAGTCCTTTGTTATTTTTGTCGTCTTTTCTTTGTTTCGGTTTAAACGGAAAATCCTACTTCCGCCCACACGATATGCAACACAAGGAAAATGCAGAGACAGTAAAATTTCTTGAAGTGGGAGTTATTTTGCAGAAAAAATAAGAATTTATGTTTTCTCTCCCCAGAATGAAAAGAAAACTTCTCTGAAGTTTAGTGTTTAAAAACACTTGTCTGCCATAAAGAAATTGGGGACTACTATTTTCCTTGCGGTAATTTATGAGGAAGTGTGTCCCGGTCTCCTGCCTCAGAAATTGCTACCCGGTGACTATTAAAATAACTTTCCCAGCTATGTCGTCTCGGTGGTGTTACTTGAAAGAAAACAACCAACTTAGGGTGTTAAATGTATTTTTTGTCGTAATTCTTATTTATTCATCGTAATTTGTTTAGAAATTTATTTATAGAAATTTGTCGTAATTCTTGTTTATTTATAGAAATTTGTCGTAATTCTTGTTTAGATATGAAGATGGATATCTATCTATCTACCTCAATTTATTCATTTTTTACTTTGTTTATATATATCTATCCACCCATCTCCATTTGTTCAGAAAGAGAAGCCCACCCCCTCTAAAATACATTTAATGCCCTAAGCTGGTTGTTTTCTTTCAAGTAAAACCACCGAGACAACACTTCCTCATAAATTACCTTCCTTGCCACAGAAGGAAAATAATATTTTCTGAAAGCACTTACAAACTTATATGTTGTTTATTTTTTTTTTTTGTTTCCTTGGTGTGTTGGAATAATTCTTTGAATAAGATCTCATCCTTCTCCTTGCGGTTGTCAGTCATCATTTTTTTTTTCTTTTGAAGAATCATAACTTTAAGGAATCCAAATCGAGGATGGATTTATATGCTGATGTTTAATTCTACTTTATTCAAAATAGGATGATGATGAAGATGATATATTATTTTTTTTTAAATTAATAAAAAAAAAAAAAGTTAGCCTCTATCTATCCAGCTATCTCAATTTGTTCATATTTATCTATATTACTTTAAATACTAGTTTTATTGGTAATTTATGAAGAAGTACGTCCCGGTCTCCTGCCTCAGAAATTGCTACCCGGTGACTATTAAAATAATGTCCCCAGCTATGTCATCTCGGTGGTGTTACTTGAAAGAAAACAACCAACTTAAGGCATTAAATGTATTTTAGAGAGGGGAGGGGCTTCTCTTTATGAATAAATGGAGATGGGTGGATAGATATATATAAACAAAGTAAAAAATGAACAAATTGAGGTAGATAGATAGATAGATATCCATCTTCATATCTAAACAAGAATTACAACAAATTTCTATAAATAAACAAGAATTACGACAAATTTCTATAAATAAATTTCTAAACAAATTACGATAAATAAATAAGAATTACGACAAAAAATACATTTAACGCCCTAAGTTGTTTTTTTCTTTCAAGTAACACCACCGAGACAACATAGCTGGGGACGTTATTTTGATAGTCACCGGGTAGCAATTTCTGAGGCAGGAGACTGGGATGCACTTCCTCATAAATTACCCAAATATGTATGGTTTCCTCTATTAAGTGATCTGCTTTTTTGATTTGATGTCCTATGGATTTTATTCAAATATATGAAATAGTTATTTACTAAGCTTGGCACAAGACCAGATCTTATGGAGCACCCAATGAGAATCAAACTCACTAACGATGGTCTGCAAAGTGAGTTTGCTAACCATTACACTATGTGAGTTGCCTAAATATATGAAATAAGACAAACAACAATATCCACATAAACAGATATGGTTTTGTTAACTATCACCAACAGTGATGTGATCCAGCCATTTAATAGTAGTGTGAGTCAAATGTTTTACAATATTTTGGGTTATTGTTACATAATTATTAGATTCTTAATATTTATGTACAGTAGTGTAGAAATCAAAATGGCTGTTATAAGTTGCAGCCCACGGCCTTGAAGGATGAGTGACAAGGCTTGACCTCATCCTGATCCTTTCCGGTGGATACCGTGAGAATCGGTGGAGGAGACCCTCTTCCAGTTTAGATTAGAAATGGATTTTAGTCAGTCGGCCAAAACCCACGACAGTGGTAAGTCGTGTTATACATGCTCCGACCCAATCTGCGATAAGTAAATCGAAGTCTTGTTATTATCTAAAAACTATCAATAACACAGGGCTTCTGATAAAGAGAAATCCCCAATGGGAGACCTATTATTTTTTCGTCTCCTGTTTCTCTCTCTCTCTCTCTCTCTCTCACTCAACAACAACAAATTTCAACTTTCAATCACAAGTTCCAATCACAGACAAAACTACTATCATGTTGACACAAGCGATCACACTAATATAAACACCATGTCACAGTTGTCACACACAACTATGCACAGACACAATCAGACTGCAACACCACTGAAAGAACAATGAAACTATATTAATTGTATTTATGTATATAAAGTTTGTTTCCTTTATCAATTTTGTCTTCTTCTTTTGTTACCTATAGAAACTACATTTTCAGTAGTCTTATACATATAAATTGTAGGGACCCATAACTCGGATCTTCTTCAACTCCTCAACCACACACTAACCAAACAAACCGGGTCCCTACAGATGATAGAAAAGACGTCAGAAGAAAAAGTAAGTAAAGAAGTAAAGAAGGGTATGCAACATTATTTCCTATAACTCCAACCTAAAAAAGGGGGAACCACTCTGAATTAATTTTATAAATTATTTATTTATCTATTGATCAACAAAGCTCAGTTGGTAGAGCACCACCTAGAGCATTGTTCCAAGTTCGATACTGGTCCCTGCCAACTCATCGCATGAGTAGCACAGATTGGGTAATCTGATCTGTGTGTAAAGTGGGGAGCTGACGGTAGGTGTCATGCTTCAACTTATAAAAAAAATTGGTTATTTCCTATAACTCCAACATAAAAAAGGAGAACCACTCTGATTGACTGATAAATTATTTATTTATTTATTGATCTACTAGGAAAAAAGAAGACAGTGTTAGGGTTAGGGTTTAGGGTTAGTTTAATGGGAAAATAATGGGTAGATTAATTAACAGATAAAATTCATTCAGAGTGGTTCCCCTTTTTCTAGGTTGGAGTTATAGGAAATAACCATATTTTGGTATGTGCTAGTTTGTGACATGTATATCACATGTTTGAAGCAGTTCAAGCCATGGGAGGTACTTGCTGGGGCTGGTAGTATTTTGGTAGTTGGTGTGCTGACATGTTGTGCATTGCTTCTCACCATGAGTGATTTGAAAATCACACAGTGCAACGTAATCTAATTTGAAGACATTTTGTTTTATTCATTTTTGAGGGGTATTCAATTTTTTTATTATTTTACGGCATGTCAATCCTTGTTGGAATATTTTAAGCCAAAGACATTTTGTTTTATTCATTTTTGAGGGGTATTCAATTTTTTTTATTATTTTACGGCATGTCAACCCTTATTGGATTATTTTATGCCGAAGACATTTTGTTTTATTCATTTTTGAGGGTATTCAATTTTTTTATTATTTTACGGCATGTCAACCCTTATTGGATTATTTTATGCCGAAGACATTTTGTTTTATTCATTTTTGAGGGGTATTCAATTTTTTTTTATTTTACGGCATGTCAACCCTTGTTGGATTATTTTAAGCCGAAGACATTTTGTTTTATTCATTTTTGAGGGGTATTTAATTTTTTTTTTTATTTTACGGCATGTCAACCCTTGTTGGATTATTTTAAGCCGAAGACATTTTGTTTTATTCATTTTTGAGGGGTATTCAATTTTTTTTTATTTTACGGCATGTCAACCCTTGTTGGATTATTTTAAGCCGAAGACATTTTGTTTTATTCATTTTTGAGGGGTATTCAATTTTTTTTTTTTTTACGGCATGTCAACCCTTGTTGGATTATTTTAAGCCGAAGACATTTTGTTTTATTCATTTTTGAGGGGTATTCAATTTTTTTTTTTATTTTACAGCATGTCAATCCTTGTTGGATTATTTTATGCCGAAGACATTTTGTTTTATTCATTTTTGAGGGGTATTCAATTTTTTTTTTTTTTTTACGGCATGTCAACCCTTGTTGGATTATTTATGCCGAAGATACTTTGCTTTATTCATTTGTAATCTATTTGAGAACTTATCCTTTACAAATTCAAAGTGGGCCATAACTCCATGGAAGTAACCAAAAAAACATTAGACCATATTACCTTTAGGCATCCCTTTTTGATCTCGATTAAGAAAGGACATGTTTTTCAATACCCGGTTGTTTGTTAGGGGTTAGGGGTTAGTTTTATAATTTTTTTTTTTAGATCTAAAAATCGTCAGTTAAAACTACCGGATATTGACAGTGTAAATGAAAAACATGTCCTTTCTTAATCGAGATCAAAAAGGGGTGCCTAAAGGTCATATGGTCCAAAACATTTGCTGTACAAAAGGTGAAGATGCAGTTGATCACCGTACAGTAACCAAATGCTATTTCTCTGAATGTTTGAGATGAGGCTTGAAGATTACTATTATTAGCGTTGTTCGGACTATTGTCCCCATCTTCATTGTTATTTGTACAACGTTTCGGCCGATATACCCTCCGGCCTTCTTCAATTGGACACATGGCCGAGTGGATTAGGCAGTTTGGTTAAAAGACAGTTCTAAGTGACAGTTGTCTCTGGTTCCCGAGTTCAATCCTGCAGTGAAGCAGTTAGAAAAATAATTAATTAGCACAACTCCTACCCCCAGCTATGGTTAGCGGAATGAGAACAGGATACCCCGTGGAATAAATAAAGGTTAGGTTCAAAGTTCCGTGATGGCTCCCGAATACGACAAGAAAATTCCGAGTTCAAAAAGAAGGTTCCTGAGTCCGACAAGAAATACCTGAAGAAGGCCGGAGGGTATATCGGCCGAAACGTTGTACAAAAAACAATGAAGATTGGGACAATAGTCCGAACAACGCTAATAATAGTAACCAAATGGTTCAAGAAATTTGCTCAGGTTGCAAGAACCTCGATGATCAGGCAAGGTCAGATAGGTTTCTAAGACAACAGAGGCAAATCCAGTGAGTAGCACTCAAAAGAGTATCAGGTGAGTTTGCAGGGTTTGACATTAACGTCGTCCTGGAGACAATAAAAATTACATCCGGGACGATCAATACGTCATCCGGGACAGTTTGCCAGGACAGTAAAAAATGTTCCAAAAAATTAGTACTACATTTCAATATTGGCCGTCCAGTGATTGCCTGAATGCTGACCAAAAAAAAACGTCTAGTTCTAGACTTAAAATTACTAATGCAACAACACTGAAGAAATAGACACAGTCACACAGTATATATATTTCATGATTGGAAAATGTCCACATAAAGATGGAAATAGAATAACTTTTAGTTTTTTTTAAAAATTTTTATTTTATTATTCTTTGATTATAAATAAATGTTTCTGTCAACTGCTTCAGCTTTTCTTAATGTTTTATTACATTTATTAGGCTACTGATGACTGACAAGTATAGATGATGCTAATGAATTAAAGAAAAATATTTTGATTTCGGGACAGTCCAAACCCCATTTGGGACAGTTGATAGTTTTTGTTCGGGATGGTCATGAAAAAAGTTAGTGTCGGGGCTGCGAGTTTGGCATCTCACTGTCCAGGGTGGTTATGTGTCACATTACTAAAATATTGCAAAACTTTTGGATCACTCTAGTTATTAAGAATTCTGGGGTATGGGGTTATCGTCCCTTGTCTGCGAGCCTCTGTTTCAAACCAACCAATCATGAGCCAGCACACTTTGGCGGCAAAGCCGAATAAGCAAACTCATGTTCTCTTCTGATCCAGCTTTCACCGGAGACAGACCTAAATTAGGGTCGCTCCTATACTTCAACAGACAACGAGAATTGGAGTCGGACGCAAGCAGAAGTCCATCATATCCGAACTTATCAGAAGGCCGTAGCAAAGGGCTCCGTTAATACCCCATATCTCGGGATATACCAGTTAAGTGACAAATATTATTATTTGCGCAAACGAAACTAAAGTTTGCAATTCTTTATATGTAATACAGTCTTTTATTCATAATTCTAGTTGTTCGTTTATTTCTTTGACTCTTAACCTGTCTGCCACATTCGTGGTTAACGCCACTACAAACCTAGGAGTACTGTCGCTTGTTACACCTTTTCTTTATATAGTATTATGGGAAATTATGGATTATGACGGATTCCCTGGGTAGGCTACTACCCAGGGAAACCGTCTTAATCCATGTTAAATGTTTCAAGTATTCCTAACATCAATTATTACTATATAATAATAATGATAATAAATATTCAATTGGCTGGTCACGTCAAGTCCTAGCACCTATATGATTGCCCAACCCTATTGCCCTTATGGCAACTCCCAGCCCTTTATCATATGGGTGCTAGAAGGCGGTGGCTGAGGCTCTACATGTTCTGGAATGACATTAAACTCATCTGATGGTGAGGTTCCAGTTCTGGAGGTTTGGGGAATGTCGAGAATCCCTCCATCACCATTTGCTTCCTGGTCCACTCTGACCAGTGGGGTAGTACCTGTTAGGGTCCCATCTATGGGTTAAATAGAAAAACATGAGTTTATAAACAAAATTGTATTATCCATTAAGAATGAATTTATTTTCACAACTTTGTCGGCATTAAATGACCACCGAGGTTGATATGCCGTAAAACAAACAAACTTTGTTGTTGTTGTTGTTGATAATAAATATTTCTTTGCACAGTTATATGGTTTCAAGTATTCCTATCAAATGTCAATAATTTGCAAGCAATTATATGGTTTCAAGTAATTAATTATAATCATTAGTAAAAGTTATAGCTTGAAGTAATTATTCTTAATACAAATAATTTGCATATAGTTAAATGGTTTCAAGTATTCCTATCTAAAATTAACATAATTCTATTTGATAATATTCATTTGTCTGTACACATTTTATATGATTTCACATATTCCATCCAATATTAATAATTTTTAAAACAGATCTAATTGACCTAAAAAATAGGACTCCAACTGGTACAAACACTCCAGGTTATAGTGGACCTGGGAGTAATTCCAATGAAATAGATGAATCCAGAAACTCTAAAACTGAAGATCTACCACTGAATGCTGTTTAATGTCGTATCAAAAACGCACAAAACATGACTTATTTAAAATGGCAGTGTTACTTTCTGTTTGTGAAATTCATAGATCCGCCCTGTCGGCTATGGGCGTTAGAATGCACCGACTGCACCTCTGCAGAGGGTAAGACTCCCCCAATGAGGCCACCTGTTGGCCGTGGGTGGCGACCTGTGATGCTTAAGGATAGAGCCAAGTGGATGAGCAGTTCATGACATGCAATACTCCACTTTGGCCTTATCTTGGGCTAGACGGGCGTCGGAGAGGCCCCCTCCGATCAATCGGCTGGTCATGTCAAGCCCTAGCACCTATATGATTTTCCCAACCCTAATGCCCTTATGGCAAGCCCCAACCCCTTTTATCATATTGGTGCTAGAAGGTGGTGGCTGCGGGTCTACATGTCCTGGGAATGACGTTAAACTCTATCTGATGGTGAGGTTCCAGTTTTGGATGTTTGGGGAATGTGGAGCACCCCTTCATCACCATTGCTCCCTGGTCCACTCTGACCCGGAGTGGTAGTACCTGTTAGGGTCCCATCTATGGGTTAAATAGAAAAATGTATTTTTAAAAATTGTATTATCCATTAAGAATTGAATTATTTCAAAACTTTATCGGCATTAAATGACCCACTGAGGTTGATATGCCGTAAAACAAAACAAACAACAAAACAAAAATTCATAGATCTTCTAATTCTTTGTACTGTCAATCATTAATTTTCTTTTGATTATAGCCCGTCATGTGGCTGATGTTTTTAGTTGTTCTGCTTATTATACTCTTAACATCCTATACCGCCTCATTCCACCCGCGCTGGAAGTCACTTATTTTCCTAATCTACCCAAATGATAGTCTTATATTAAATGTATATTAAACATATTTAGAAGTCTTTGATTTAAGGGAAAAACAGGTAACTTTAAATGAAAGGACATTTTTATCCATTTCTATAAATCTTATAGGAATGGGGCTCTGGACTTTGTTTAAATGTAATATTAAACATATTTAGAAGTCTTTGATTAAGGGAAATAACAGGTAACTTTAAATGAAAAGGCCATTTTTTGATAAATGGTTATAGGAATGGGCTCTGGACTTTGTTTAAATGTAATATTAAACATATTTAGAAGTCTTTAATTTAAGGGAAATAACAGGTAACTTTAAATGAAAAGGCCATTTTTTGATAAATGGTTATAGGAATGGGGCTCTGGACTTTGTTTAAATGTAATATTAAACATATTTAGAAGTCTTTGATTTAAGGGAAAATAACAGGTAACTTTAAATGAAAAAGCCATTTTTTGATAAATGGTTATAGGAATGGGGCTCTGGACTTTGTTTAAATGTAATATAAACATATTTAGAAACTTTGATTTAAGGGAAATAACAGGTAACTTTAAATGAAAAGGCCATTTTTTGATAAATGGTTATAGGAATGGGGCTCTGGACTTTGTTTAAATGTAATATTAAACATATTTAGAAGTCTTTGATTTAAGGGAAATAAAAGGTAACTTTAAATGAAAAGACCATTTTTTGATAAATGGTTATAGGAATGGGGCTCTGGACTTTGTTTAAATGTAATATTAAACATATTTATAAGTCTTTGATTTAAGGGAAATAAAGGTAACTTTAAATGAAAAGGCCATTTTTTGATAAATGGTTATAGGGAATTGGGCTCTGGACTTTGTTTAAATGTAATATTAAACATATTTAGAAGTCTTTGATTTAAGGGAAATAACAGGTAACTTTAAATGAAAAGGCCATTTTTTGATAAATGGTTATAGGAATTGGGCTCAGGACTTTGTTTAAATGTAATATTAAACATATTTATAAGTCTTTGATTTAAGGGAAATAAAAGGTAACTTTAAATGAAAAGGCCATTTTTTGATAAATGGTTATAGGAATGGGCCTCTGGACTTTGTTTAAATGTAATATTAAACATATTTAGAAGTCTTTGATTTAAGGGAAATAACAGGTAACTTTAAATGAAAAGGCCATTTTTTGATAAATGGTTATAGAATGGGGCTCTGGACTTTGTTTAAATGTAATATTAAACATATTTAGAAGTCTTTGATTTAGGGAAATAACAGGTAACTTTAAATGAAAAGGCCATTTTTTGATAAATGGTTATAGGAATTGGGCTCTGGACTTTGTTTAAATGTAATATTAAACATATTTAGAAGTCTTTGATTTAAGGAAATACAGGTAACTTTAAATGAAAAGGCCATTTTTTGATAAATGGTATAGGAATGGGGCTCTGGACTTTGTTTAAATGTAATATTAAACATATTTAGAAGTCTTTTATTTAAGGGAAATAACAGGTAACTTTAAATGAAAAGGCCATTTTTTGATAAATGGTTATAGGAATGGGGCTCTGGACTTTGTTTAAATGTAATATTAAACATATTTAGAAGTCTTTGATTTAAGGGAAATAACAGGTAACTTTAAATGAAAAGGCCATTTTTTGATAAATGGTTATAGGGAATTGGGCTCTGACTTTGTTTAAATGTAATATTAAACATATTTAGAAGTCTTTGATTTAAGGGAAATAACAGGTAACTTTAAATGAAAAGCCATTTTTTGATAAATGGTTATAGGAATGGGCTCTGGACTTTGTTTAAATGTAATATTAAACATATTTAGAAGTCTTTTGATTTAAGGGAAATAACAGGTAACTTTAAATGAAAAGGCCATTTTTTGATAAATGGTTATAGGAATGGGCTCTGGACTTTGTTTAAATGTAATATAAACATATTTAGAAGTCTTTGATTTAAGGGAAATAAACAGGTAACTTTTAAATGAAAAGGCCATTTTTTGATAATATGGTTATAGGAATTGTGTACAGAAATAAAGTAGACAAATAGTAATGTTACAATATGACTGTTGTGAAAGAAAGGTACAAGGGTGTATATTTGGGTTAACAATTTATTCTGGGTTAGTAGTAATGTGTTAGAGTGTATACATTTCTTTTGTGAATGTCTTTAAGAGTAGTTTAATTGTCTTTCAGAGTTGCCAGAGGAATTTCTCCTGGCGGGGATATATTATATGGTAATAGAATGAGTTTCAAATACACTTATCTTAATTATATTAATCTTTGCAATGTCTCTACGTTGTCCGGTAAAGTCGCGGGTAGTTCTATTCTTCTGCTAGTATCAGCTAGTACTGTCCCTGTTGCCTGTCGGGTCTGTTCTGTCGGTCAGGGTTTTACCTCTGTCCCCTATTGTCCGGGCTTCCGTGCGGGCAGATAACCCAATTTCCGATATTGGGCTCTGGACTTAGAAAATTCTCAACAGTATGTTAAGAGTTAATGGTCTTCTAGAACATGGATAATTTTCAACTGATTCCCAGCCAAGTTTGAATGATCAGTATTAACTTTTTAAACATTGAATAATTTCAGCAGACAAATAAAACCTGGTGTACATTCACTGTTAATGTGAAGGTCTCACAGTACACAAGCTCACTCAATGATGTCTCACTGCAATCCTACAGAGCATGTGGGTGTCTACCTAAAGGAGTAGAATAATAATAATAATAATTGACAAATTTTGACAGAAATTGACAGGTTGTGTTCAAATATGGTTACACAGGAAAAACAAGCCAAATATCAAACGTGTTTTTAAAAAGCAAGTAAAATTAGGTTAATATATTAACTAGCAAAGTCTCTGCTTCCACTTTCTGGTAAGATATGGGGTAATTTATGAGGAAGTGCGTCCCAGTCTCCCGCCTCAAAAACCGCTACCCGTGACTATCAAAATAACAACCCAGCTCGTCGGAATTCTTGTTTGATTTATCGTAATTTGTCGTAATTCTTGTTTGTTTAGATATGAAGATGGATATATAGTTTTGAATAGACTGAGATAGATAGACAAACAAAATATAGATAGTCTATCTATATTATTTGTTCGTATCTATCATAGATACGAACAAATGGAGATAGATAGATATTTTCGATAAGTAAATGTATTTGGGGGGGGGGTCGTTTCTTTTTTTGTCGTAATTCTTGTTTATTTAAACTAAAAACAAGATATTAAACAAACATGAATAAAGAAAATCTTAGTATTTAAAGTAATATAGATAAATATAAACAAATTGAGATAGATGGATAGTTTTGAATAGACTGAGCTGGGTCATTATTTTAATAGTCACCAGGCAGCAACTCTTGAGACAGGAGAACGGGACGCATTTCCTCATAAATTACCATTTATTAGCAAGATGGTTTGTACTTCGCAAGCTCCCTTCGAGGGGGAACCAAAAACAAGCGAGTTCTCAGTCTTCTCACAAGCCAGACCTTCTGTTGGTCAACACATTCTTCGTCTAGCAGCTGGAAATTCCATCGTCTTAGTCGAAATGATCTTTAGCAGTTCAAAATCACATTTCCTATTTAGTTTTGTTCTGTTTGACTAAAATCCATTTCTTTACTGAAAAGCGCTTCTGCTGCTGCTGACTGCCCAGCGCTTGACTCACTGTTATTTTATGGGCATATTAGCCAAACATCCGGGCACATCAGTCGAACCTCGCGATCACTCNGGCAAGTTTGAAATGATCAGTATTAATCTTTTTAAACATTTGAATAATTTCAGCAGACAAAAAACTGGTGTACATTCACTGTTAATGTGAAGGTCTCACAGTACACAAGCTCACTCAATGATGTCTCACTGGCAATCCTACAGAGCATGTGGGTGTCTAACTAAAGGAGTAGAATAATGAATAATCTTATTATAATGGAGATTGTGGATTTATCTGTCTGTAACCGAAACTATATCACTATACAAGTCACAATTCCTTAGTTATTTACATCATATCTCTCTATGATTTTATTTTTATTAAACCTCATTTATTATAAAATGTTTTATATCATTAAGACTGTTCACCATATCTACATACTAATAACATGCAATTGTATTTATATATACACAAAAATAGCGGTTTACAGTGTGAATGGAAGGCTAATTTGCATATTGATCTTAAAAAATTGATTTTAATAAAATATGCTTAGTATTATTGACTTCAATTTTTTGGTTTTATCTTAATGAATATGAGAAAAAATCTCGGGGATAAATATTAAAGAAATTCATTAACAAGAAGAAATAACTATGATATTATCCTTTACTTCCTATTTTAACTAAATAGTATAAATTAGGAAAATTTACCAATGAAAGACGGGAGTAATGGAAAATGATAGAAGAGTTAGTTTCCAAGTTGTTCTATTTTTCAATCATACCCCCCTGTTTCAAATCTTTTTTATCTGCATTCTTATTCAGTTTCATTTGCTTTGTAATAACATGATATTTATTATATTAAAACTTAAATACTTGCACCAGGAGGGTGCATATATTTGCTAGTAATAATAATAATTGACAAAATTTGACAGAAATTGACAGGTTGTGTCAAATATGGTTACACAGGAAAAACAAGCCAAATATCAAATGTGTTTTAAAAAGCAAGTAAAATTAGGTTAATATATTAACTAGCAAAGTCTCTGCTTCCACTTTCTGTAAGATATGGGGTAATTTATGAGGAAGTGCGTCCCAGTCTCCCGCCTCAAAAAACCGCTACCCGTGACTATCAAAATAACAACCCCAGCTCGTCGAATTCTTGTTTGATTTATCGTAATTTGTCGTAATTCTTGTTTGTTAGATATGAAGATGGATATATAGTTTTGAATAGACTGAGATAGATAGATAGATAGACAAACAAAATATAGATAGTCTATCTATATTATTTGTTCGTATCATCATAGATACGAACAAATGGAGATAGATAGATATTTTCGAAAGTAAATGTATTTGGGGGGGGTCGTTTCTTTTTTTGTCGTAATTCTTGTTTATTTAAACTAAAAACAAGACATTAAACAAACATGAATAAAAAAAATCTTAGTATTTAAAGTAATATAGATAAATATGAACAAATTGAGAGATAGAGGATAGTCACCGGGCAGCAATTTTTGAGGCAAGAGACCAGGACGCACTTCCTCATAAATTACCAGATATGGAAATAATAAAATGACATATGCAATTAAAATTTATTTCAATAGGTTTCTATTTATAGCTCGAAACAGAAAATTAATAAATATATATATATATAATAGTATGATATATACATATAATTTTTATATGTATTATTATGATATATATTTTTTAAAAAGATAAAGTCGTTGGGCGGGCCTAATATCGGTATCAGCCAGACAGTGAGGGAGTCTATCGCCTTTTCACTAGCGCTAGACCAAGGAGATTTGTTTTAGCGTCTGGAGGTGGAGCGACACCTACCATCAGCTCTTACTTTACCGCACAGATCCCTGTGCTATTCATACGCTGAGTTGGCGAGGGCTGGTATCGAATAGGAACCTTGTAGTTTCAGCTCAGTCGGTAGCCAGTTTAGCTCAGTCGTAGAGTGTTTGACTGAGAACCTGAAAGTTCCTGGTTCAATTACCGGTCCTCGCCAACTCAGCGTATGAGTAGCACAGGGATCTGTGCGGTTAAAGTAAGGAGCTGATGGTAGGTGTAGTGCTCCACCTCAGATGCTTAAAACAATCTCCTTGGTCTAGCGTTATTGAAAAGGGATAGGCTCCCCGCTGACTGGCTTATCCGACTTTAGGCCACCCCGACGACTTTACTTTTTTTAATAATATACCTATGTTATTATGATATATACATAATACTACCGTAAATCCTCGAGTATAGTCCACCCTTTAGTATAATACGCAGGGGATTTTTAGGGGCTGTTTCTTCTGAAAATGGTGGATTTTCTAACCTTTTTCTAATCTTTTTTTTTTAACCTTTTGAAAAATCCCATTAAATAGTTTTGGTCCCAATAAACTAATTTAAAGTTGACAACAAATTTACTGTGATATTAACAAAATGAAATTTATTATCTGAGAGGAAATGAATAAAATGTTTTAATTGTTTGGTTTGGTTTGTTTTGTTTTTACGGCATATCAACCTCAGTGGGTCATTTAATGCCGATAAAGTTTTGAAATAAATCAATTCTTAATGGATAATACAATTTTTTATTAAACTACATTTTTCTATTTAACCCATAGATGGGACCCTAACAGGTACTACCACTCCGGGTCAGAGTGGACCAGGGAGCAATGGTGATGAAGGGGGTCTCCACATTCCCCAAACCTCCAAAACTGGAACCTCACCATCAGATAGAGTTTAACGTCATTCCCAGGAATGTAGACCCGCAGCCACCGCCTTCTAGCACCCATATGATATAAAAGGGGTTGGGCTTGCCATAAGAGCAATAGGGTTGGGAAAATCATATAGGTGCTAGGGCTTGACGTGACCAGCCGATTGATGTTTTTAATTGTAAAGAAAAAGTTCAGACCATATGACCTTTAGCACCCCTTTTGCGATCTCAATTCTAAGGACATTTTTTCTTTACATCGTTCAAAATCCGGTTGTTTGTTAACAGACGATTTTTAGAGTTTTTTTTTTAATTATAAAACTAACCACTAACCCCTAACAAACAACCGGATTTTGACAGTGTAAATGAAAAAAATGTCCCTATGAATCGAGATCGCAAAGGGGGTGCCCTAAAGGTCATATGGTCCAAAAGTTCTTACCATGCCGGCATATGTGAACAAAAATGTCCTTGCAAAAGAAAAGGTCTTTATAGAAAGAAAACATGCACGTGAGTATGTGGTGTTTTTTGGAATAATAATAGAGCTATTTACTTGGCTAGAATCTTTGTTGGTTTGTTCTGTTGGGTCTCCTGTCTATGTGTGTTCTTGTATGGCAGCAAACTATAGTTGACTGTCAGCTATGTTGATACATTAGTAGATTATGAGTAATCCATGTCATTAGGCTGATCTCTGGTATCTTCTATTGTCTACTATGGTCTGTTTTGAAAGGTTTTCTTGCTATTTTTTACCAGTAGGCTCAACCTGACCAAAATTCAAACTTTTGGTCTTTTATTGCCATTGGTTGAAACATGTGTTGGGATTTCAGGATATAAGGTGTGTACTAAATGGTCACTTCTAAATATAGACTTGCCGACTACCATGTACCAGGGAAGGCAACCTCTTATCCAATCACTGGCAGTGCTGCTGTTGTTGTATTTAACTGGCCTGATTCTAATCTTAGCTCACTGCTACTTGGATCTTCTTGGAGTCGGACCTAAAGGATACTATACCACGGACTTCTACTGACTTCCAAAGGATACTATACACAGGACTTGTACACTTACGATACTATAAGACTTGTACTACTACCAAGATACTACACAGGACTTGCTCATTGACTTACAAAAGATACATCCACAGATGCTTGATTACCAAAGGATACTATACCACAGATGCTCACTGATTACCAGTGTACTATCACAACTGCTATGACTTATTTACTTTAAGTTCTTTTACAACTGCCAAGGATGGCGCCGATACTTAACAACATGTTTTTGGGATCATATGGTTGTTTTACAATTAACCACGAGTTTGATTTTCACTCTAAAATTGTCACTGGATGTCTGTCATTTATTCCATTTTTAGACTGTACAAAGTTTATTTCCATTTTATGATATTTTTTTTAAACAACACTAGAATTTTTTTTTCTGTTGCAAGTTTAAGCTAAACATAATATGACCACATCAACATTAAAGTCTTTCCCTCATGATCAATTTATCAAATCTACTGATACCCAATTCTTTAGATTCAATTAAATTCTAATATGGCCATCTGTCACTTGATTCTCTGGTAATGACCACAGTCTGTATTCTTTTTACGCTCCTATTATCCAACTGTAAGAACTTATTTGCAAGTATCATTCTTTATTACTGAATCCCTTTCAGTGTCACATTTAAATATTTGTCCACTACTGTTATTTTATGTTTAATCACAAAGCAAAAGATTTTTTTAAATTTAAAAAAAATAAGTTGAAAAAAATCAATTCTATTTTATTCAATTTTTATTTAATACTAACAGGCTACCCGGCATCGCGTGTAGAGGAGGGATTTTTTAAAAGTTAGTCTTGCAGATCCATTATACTTATCACAAGTTAGATCCTCACTGGTGCCCATAAAATCCCCACGTAAATATATACAATATAGTAAGAAATTTTAATTCAATAATTTACAATTAAAAAAAAAAAATACAATATAAATGAGGCATTAATTCAATCAATCACAATATTTCAACCCTCTTCTGTTCATAGCAAATTTTAATTTTTAAATTCTTCCCAAATATAAATAAAATCTTCATTATTTTTGCTCAAAAACCAGGCCCTGGTGATAGTGAATGTATGTATATATATATATTTACTTTGTCGTTAATTTTTTTATTTTCGAAGTTTCTCCGGACATACACATATACAAACTGCCCTTTATATATGTATAGATGGGATAAAGATCTTTTCAACAGATGCCAAAATTTGAATTGAGAATAAAGAAAAATTAATTTCTCCTGACCAAATCGTTCACTATAGGCCACAGTCCCAAAGCGATTTTCGTTCAGTTCTGATAATGGTAGATAAAATCACTAATCTCATTGGTTAATTTTTCATTCGGGCTAAGTAGTTTTTTTTAACGTATTTACTCATTTAAAACTTAATTAATTAATTATGAAACCAAGAACCTATGTGCAAAAAGTAAGTCTACTCTTTTTGTGATTTTATCTAATCATTACTTAAAATTATTGAGCCATCTTTTACATCCAACAGAACTGAGGAAAATCATTTTGGGACTGTGGCCTAATAATATTATTCTTATTCGAGATGATCCTGTTAAAAAAAAGAGACGAAACAACTACACTAAAATTATCTCCTTGGTCTAGCGCTATTGAAAAGAGGATAGACTCCCTCGCGATTGGCTGATACTGACTTTAGGTGCCCGACTACTTTTATGTATGTATGTATGTAGTATAATATATAGATTTTAGTTTCGTCTGCTTGTTTCGAACCGCAGTTCTGATTGGTTGATTATAAAATGGCAGATAAATCACTAATCTCATTGGTTAATTTTTATTTCAGAGCTAAGTAAGTTTTTTTTTTTTTTACGTATTTTATCATTTAAAATTAATAAATTAATTATGAAACCAAAGAATCTATGTGCGAAAAGTAAGTCTACTTCTTTTTGTGATTTTATCTTAATCATTACGTCAAAATTATTGAGACATCTTTACATCCGACGGATTTAAAAAAATAAAGCACTTTTCACCTCTGGGACTGAGCCTACTAGGCCAATAATTGATTTAGATTCAATTTAAATGTTGAAACTGAAATTTTATCCTCAAAACAAAGTTTTACATTTCCCAAGGATTACAATCTAGAAAATAGAACTGTATTTAAAAAAAAAAAAAATTATTTTTCAAATATCTAATTTGAATCAATTGTTTAAATGATAATTTTATACTATTTCTCTGAATGTTTGAGATGAGGCTTGAAGATTAGTATTATCTGCTATTCGGACTATTGTCCCATCTTCATTGTTATTTTTTTTAAACATCACTAGAATTTTTGAGTGAAAGCAGTTAGAAAAATAATTAATTAACACAACTCCTACCCCAACTATGGTTAGCGGAATGAGAACAGAATTCCCCTGTGGAATAAATAAAGGGTTAGGTTCAAAGTTCCGTGATGGCTCCCGAATACGACAAGAAATATTCATCAAATATCAGGTGATTTGCAATGATGAATATCGAATGATTTTGGTATCTGTGGAATTCTGGTGACTTATATTATTGGATGAATTTAAACCATTGTTTCTATTGTTATTAAAATATTTCTAAAACTAATATTTATTTGATTCTCTTTTGTTTACATATTTCTAAACTTAGCTTATATAATTGTAAAATTACTTGTTTAAAAAAACTTAATTATTTTAATTTGGCAATTCCACATGCCGTAAAAATATAGGGGCCAATCCCAAAACTTTAAGGTGAATAAAATAAAACAATATTTATTATTTCATGGCTCTGAGTGATTCTCTATTTGGTTGGGCTGAGAACTTTTCAGTACATTCTCATAAATATTCTTATAGACTTTTTACTAGTGGTAGTTGAAGATATTATAGATTTTGTTTGTTTGTTTTGTTTCGGCATATCAACCTCAGTGGGTCATTTAATGCCGATAAAGTTTTGAAATAAATCAATTCTTAATGGATAATCAATTTTTTATAAATACATTTTTCTATTTAACCCATAGATGAGACCCTAGCAGGTACTACCACTCGGGTCAGAGTGGACCAGGTAGCAATGGTGATGAAGGGTGCTCCACATTCCCCAAACATCAAACTGGAACCTCACCATCAGATAGAGTTTAACGTCATTCCCAGGACATGTAGACCCGCAGCCACCGCCTTCTAGCACCCATATGATAAAAAGGGGTTGGGGTTGCCATAAGCTCCATAAGGCAATAAGGGTTAAAAGATTACAGTTAAATGGAGAGATTGGAGGGTATACAAAAAGAGGGACAAAACTAGTAAAAAGAGTAAAAGATTACAGTTACAGGGAGAGATTGAAAGAATTAGGATTAACTACTTTACTAGAAAGAAGAATAAGAAGTGATTTAATTGAAGCTTTCAATTAATGAAATTCCTAATTATGCTGGATAATTTTTTTTCAATATTTCTTCTTGAACTGGAAACCAATTAGATTTATTTTTCGCTAATAGTAATATATTTTTGGAACAAATTGTCTAATCAGATCAAAAACAGAAATAATGTAGATAATCTTAAGATTGAATTGGATATATTCAGAAATAAAGGTGCGGCGTTATTTTCGGATTTGCCTGCCCGTTTAGTTTCGCTGGTTCCCGCTAGGGGCCTTTGATATTTAAGCGGCTGGTTTGAACGTCTCCCTCTCTCTTTGCCTGCCGACCTACGAGACACCACTATGGGTTAGACTCTGTCTACCCCCTTCTCGTTGGGGCTTCAGCCCTTAACACTGGCCACTCACTGCTAGTAAGTCTCTTATACGATATATGACTATCCTTTAGTCATGTATCTGTAACTATGTTTTGATGTACATTTAGGTATCTCTTTGATATCTAAATATCTTGTATTTTACCATTCATGAATGTGTCATTATCTCTACTTTTGTATGTATGTTTATGTACACCTCTATGTATTATGTACCCTGTTAATTTTTGTGCTGTATATAAAATGTTTTGTCTATCAACCTTTGTCGGAGTTTTATCTTCAAGTATTATCACTTTAAATCTTACAACTGGTGACCCTAACATGATGGAAACGTTTTGTGAAGGCGTTGTTTTGCATTTGGAACTTTAATCCTTACAAAGGAAACAAAAATAAGTTTGGAGTGCATTTTTGGGAACTATTGGATGAAATATTTAACAGAATTTGATCTGTATATTAATATTGTATATAAAAGTCGTCTGGGTGGCCTAAAGTCAGTATCAGCCAATCAGTGAGGGAGTCTATCCTGTGATTGTCGTGAGCAAGATACGCAACATCACGAACGAAAACGTCCACGATTTGCATGCGCATGTTGTGGAGCAGTTTGGAAGCGTGCTGGGCCGAGGTGCACTGATGCAAATCTGAAACTCTGCAGATTAACCAATCGGCCGCCTCGCCGTAGCCTATAAAATGAGTGTGTCGGAGACTTGGCAGTCGTTCATGAACCATCTAGGAAGTCTGTTTGAGAAGTGTTTACTGCCCTGTCCGTGCAAAGGTTTTAAGTCTTGGAAGTCTGTTCGAGAAGTGTTTACTGCCCTGTCCGTGCAAAGGTTTTAAGTCTTGGAAGTCTGTTCGAGAAGTGTTTACTGCCCTGTCCGTGCAAAGGTTTTAAGTCTTGGAAGTCTGTTCGAGAAGTGTTTACTGCCCTGTCC
Source organism: Doryteuthis pealeii (assembly GCA_023376005.1). Classification (NCBI taxonomy): domain Eukaryota; kingdom Metazoa; phylum Mollusca; class Cephalopoda; order Myopsida; family Loliginidae; genus Doryteuthis; species Doryteuthis pealeii. The sequence goes on along the minus strand of CM042161.1, from coordinate 8,095,420 downwards.
GTGCAAAGGTTTTAAGTCTTGGAAGTCTGTTCGAGAAGTGTTTACTGCCCTGTCCGTGTTTTAAGTCTGGAAGTCTGTTCGAGAAGTGTTTACTGCCCTGTCCGTGCAAAGGTTTTAAGTCTTGGAAGTCTGTTCGAGAAACTGCCCTGTCCGTGTCTTGAAGTCTGTTCGAGAAGTGTTTACTGCCTGTCCGTGCAAAGGTTTTAAGTCTTGGAAGTCTGTTCGAGAAGTGTTTACTGCCCTGTCCGTGCAAAGGTTTTATATCCCCTTTTCACTAGCGCTAGACCAAGGAGATTGTTTTTGCATCTGAGGTGGAGCGCCACACCTACCATCAGCTCCTTACTTTACCGCACAGATCCCTGTGCTACTCATATGCTGAGGGCCGGTATCGAACAAGGAACCTTGTGGTTTCTAGCCGAACGCTCTACAGACCGAGCTAACCCGGCCCCTTATTGTATATATTCAGTGCAAACTTTCTTTTTTTTTTAAAGGTTGATTTGAGAAGATTGTAAAAAGGGAAAATTCCAAGGAGTCATAATAAACAAATCATTTTTCATTTGATAATTGGAAAGTGCACAGCAGATTAAAAAAAAAAAAAAAAAAAAAAAAAAATTAAAAAGGATAAAAAAAAGGGGGGGGGGCAAAGAATTCAGTAATTTTTTCAGTTGAGCATCATAACCCCCCCCCTCATAATTTTTAATATTTGCCCTGAAGTGAAAGTTAAAACAATACTAGGATGAGTCAAAAGTTTTGAAATATTTTAGTACGTGCTAGCTTATAGCACTTATATCACATGAACAAAGCAGTTCATGCTGTGGTATGGTTGTGCCATAGTAGTTGATATGCTATATTGTTCATTGTTTCACCCTGTGAGATCTCAAAACCGCACAGAAGATCGAGCAATGTCGTCTAATTCGAGAACTTATATTTATTCGAACTGGGCCATAATGCTGCGGAAGAATCAAAAAACGTTTGTAATGTGAAAGTCAAAGTTGCAGTTGATCACAATATAGTAACTGTTGTATACTGACGTTTTCACGGTACCAAATCGATATAATGTTGTATACCCTTTTCTTACTTCTTATTTCTAGTCGTCTTCTCTTCTGGCCGGCTTTGCTATTCTGATCGTCTATCATCTTGGTCTGGTCTGGTCTAGCGTTGACTTGGTATATCTTCTAAGGTCTGGTCTTCTATGGGGATTTCGGGTCTCGTTTCTGTTAGGGGTTTCTCCTTATCAGAAGCCCTGTGTCATTGTTAGTTTTTAGTAAACACAAGACCTCGATTTTCTTTTAATGTTCTTTATTCGGTAAATCCCCAACCCAGACATAACATAGCGCGTGTATGCAGAGTTACAGTTTTAGACAGAGCGTCATGGCCGACTGCTCTGCCTGACGTCTAACTGCAAACTGGGGACTCTGAAAAAGGTCCCACGTGACTTCACATATTTGGCGGGCTTCTGTAATTTTCCATAGAAGGTCCCGGCCATGGTATGAAAGGGGTCATCCCCTCAGAATTACAGGGGATTGACAATCTTATGCAACCGCATAGATTATGTAACATAACCAGATGGTTCAAGAAATTTTGCTTGGGTTACAAGAACCTGGACAATCAAGCAAGGTAAGGTAGGCCTAAAACCATGGATTCTGAGGCTGTGCTCCAAGCGATTGAGGTAAACTCATGTGTGAAAGGTGAAGGTGCAGTTGATCACAGTACAGTAACCAGATGGTTCAAGAAATTTTGCTTGGGTTTCAAGAACCTCAATGATCAGACAAGGTCAGGTGGGTTTAAAACTAGTGATTCTAAGGCTGCACTCCAAACCATTGAGCCAAATCCTGTGAGTAGCACTTGAAGAGTATCAGGCAAGCTTTGAATAACAGTCCAGTGTGGTTTGTCATCTTCACGACTTTGGTAAAAATCATTCCAAGTAGCAGAATTGTGCCCTACATTACCAAAATATTGCAAAACTCAGCCTAGTATTATCAAAAATCTTTTTTTTTCTTCCTCTGACAAATGATGGCAGCTGCTGTTGATGTCGGAATTTGACTTTCAAGAAACAAAATAAACAATTATGAACAAATTAAATTCAAAGTTGTAAAATATCAAACTGAAACAATTGTGATACAGGAATTCCACAGTAACAAGAATCAGGAAAATTTCTAGAATTTTTTTTCTTCCCCCATTTAATCCTGAATCTGTTTTGCACAGACAAGATTTATACTTTAACAATAAAAGAAAGTGACACTAAAACTTTTAGAAAAATAAAACAATTTAATTTCTTTTTTTTTTTTGTGTATATATGAGAATCCTCATTTGTAAAAGTCTTTGAATATTTCATGCTTCACAGAAGCACAGAACAGCAAATGAAGAAGAAAACTTTCTCAGCTTTGTTTCTCCATCAGATCAATTTTTAGAAAACAAGTCGTTTGGCAAGAGAACCTCCTGAAATACAGACACAAACAAATTTTGTTATTTATAAAGAAAAAAAACAAAACAAAAATAACAAAACAAAAAATATTGACAAAGCAAAAATTCAGGAAAATACATTAACATTAATCAGAATATTTATTAACAAAAAAAAAAACAAAAAAACAAAACAAAAATATTGAAAAAGCAAAAATTTCAGGAAAATACATTAACATTAACTCTTAACATCCTGTTAGAATTTTTTAAGTCCAGAGCCCAATTCCTATAACCATTTATCAATAAATGGCTAAAAATGGCCATTTCATTAAAAGTTACCTGTTATTTCCCATAAATCAAAGACTTCTAAATATGTTTAATATTACATTTCAACAAAGGCTATCGTTTTGGGCAGATTAGGAAAATGAATGTGACTTCCAGCTGGGTGGAATGAGGTGGTATAGGATGTTAAGAGTTAATCAGAATATCTTATTATAATGGAGATTGTGTGTTTTTCTGTCTGTAACTGAAACTAAATCACTACTCAAGTCACAATTCCCTTAGTAATTGACGTCACATTCACCATGAATTTATCCTTATTTTAACCTCAATTATTGATAAAATTGTTTTACATTATTTATACTGTTAACCATATCTACATACTAATAACATGCAATTGTATTTATATATACAACAAAATAGCGGTTTACAGTGTGAATGGGAAGGCTAATTTGCATATTGATATTAGAAATGTAATTTTAATAAATATATGCTTAGTATTATTGGTTTTTAAAATCTCTTCAATTAATCTTAAATGAAATCCATTAACAAGAAAAGATGAGTGTCATTTTATTCTTTACTTCGTATTTTAACTAAATACTTAAATTAGAAAAAATAACAATGAAAGACGAGAGTGATGGAAGAGTAAGTTTCAGTTGTTCTATTTTTCGATTATACCCTCCTCTGTTTCAAATCTTTTTATCTGTATTCTTATTTAGTTTCATTAGTGTTTCTAATTCAATACGATATTTCATTACATTAAAACTGAAATACTTGCACCCGGAGGGTGCATATATTTGCTAGTTTATTTAAAAAAAAAAGAAACTCACTTGTGTTGTCACTCAGTTTTCTTTTCATTGTTCTTTTAAAAGAAGGATCATCTTTGTCTGACTTGAAACTCGGCATTGGTAGCTGTGAGCCTAAACTGGGGGCTGGTTTGTTACTGAAATATGGCATTTTGAGGGCCTACAACAAAAAGATTTCATCTTTTTAAAAATCGATTCAAAATGAAGACAAAAAAAAAAAAAAAAAAAGAGGAAATTAATACAAATTAAAATTTTCCAACCAACAAAATCAACTGCAGATTTTCCCATCAAATAAATAATAAATGCAAATGTCAGTGTTTTCAACTTTACTCCTAGAGGCCTAAGCCCAACATATCATACCATTTTGGAATCTGTTAAGTATCTGGCTGCCATCCTTGGCCAGTTGTAAAGAACTTAAAGTAAATAAGTAAGTAAGTCCCGAGTTATAGAATCCTTTGGTAAGTGAATAAGTCCTGTGATATAGAATCCTTTGGTAAGTGAATAAGTCCTGTGATATAGAATCCTTTTGGTAAGTCAATAAGTCCTGTGGCATAGAATCCTTTTGGTCTGTCGCCCAAGAAGATCCAAGTAGTAATGCTAGTATGACCAGAAAAGGCCAGTATAAATAATAATATCAGCAGCAGAGCACTGCCAGTGATTGGACAAGAATATGGTCACATGACTATCGCCCAGTCTATAAATAAGAGTGGGTGTCTAGCACACACCTTATATCCAGAAAAGTCAACACGCCCCCTTTCTGATATAAGGTGGGTGATTCCATTGAGAAATATTAAAACATTTTGTTCAGGAATATAAAGTTACTATAAATTTATATCCAGACATGTCAACAGAATCAAGCCAAGTCTATGAGCAAATTAAAACCATTGCGGCCAAATCTGGACCAGCAATCCTGAAATTTTAAATTTCCAAGTTTTAATTACTGTGAATTTTACAATCATTTTTTTTTTGTACCATAAAAATTTTTATAACTTGGAAATAAAATTTTAAGTTTGATTAAATTTAATGTGTACTCAATGCTTGAAATGTCATTGTTGGGCCGATCAATAAGCAAGATCAAAAATTTGGGAGAAAGTGTCTGTGACGATGCTGATACTGGTAAATGGATAGATAAAAGTCCATGAATGGAGAATGAACGCCTGTTAATCAAAACACCAGCAGAAATACTAGGTCAAATGGATAGAAATTCAGAAGTTGGCAATTTAATGATGGAGGAATTCAGTGTAGATGGAAAGGATGGTAAATGTCAATTTGAGAATTTGAAAGAAGGAAAAAAGGTTATACATGTTATGGAAAGTTTCAAAGAAGGACGGTCAGCGATTTTGATATTGAAAAATGAAGGTATACATAATGCAACGGATAGGAAAATTGGTATCAATGTTAACCTGAGCAAAGGAGGAAAAGTTGCTAAAATTCAGGAAGCTAAGAGACAAAAAATGAAAATGAAAGACAATCATTAACCAAACAATGATAACAAATTCACTGAAGGACAATTTATGGCACCAAAGACAACACTTAGCAGATATGACAAGGAAAATGGTAGAAAGAAGACTAAATTTTCTGAGTTAGAGATAAGCAAAAAATACACTCTTTCTAAACAAAGAAAAATGAAGAGAATACACTCTATGATTAAAAAGCAAAAACAGATGTTGGACCAGTTTTCAGTCAAAGCTAAGGAATTCTGCATGAGCTAGCTTAATTGCTGCCCAATAAGGCAGCATTTTTTTCAGTCCATTTTGAATTTAGAAAATGAGTTTTCCAAATAAAATTTCACTTTCATTTTATGAAAAAAAAAAATTAATTTCTTTCAAATGTATTCATCAAATCAATTATGCAGAAAATTTCCAGTGCTGATCACGGAGAAGCTAAAAGCAGGTGCTTTTGACAGGTTGCAAATCAGGGAACTAATGAAAGATTCAGATTTCTAAATTTGGTAATTTATGAGGAAGTGCGTCCCGGTCTCCTGCCTCAAGAGTTGCTGCCCGGTGACTATTAAAATAACAACCCAGCTCAGTCTATTCAAAACTATCCATCTATCTATCTCAATTTGTTCATATATATCTATATTACTTTAAATACCAAGATTTTTTTTATTCATGTTTGTTTAATTTTTGTTCTTAGTTTAAATAAACAAGAATTACAACAAAAAAAAGATGCGACCCCCAAATACATTTACTTGTTCATATTTATCTATATTACTTTAAATACTAAGATTTTTTTTTATTCATGTTTGTTTAATGTTTTGTTTTTAGTTTAAATAAACAAGAATTACAACAAAAAAAAGATGCCCCCCACCAATACATTTACTTGTCGAAAATATCTATCTCCATTTGTTTGTATCTATCTATATTATTTTGTTTGTTTATCTATCTATCTATCTATCTATCTCAGTCTATTCAAAACTATATATCCATCTTCATATCTAAACAAGAATTACGACAAATTACGATAAATAAGCAAGAATTACGACGAGCTGGGGTTGTTATTTTGATAGTCACCAGGTAGCGATTTTTGAGGCAGGAGACCGGGACACACTTCCTCATAAATTACCCTAAATTTCAATGAACAATTCTGAGGCAAATGCAAGGTCTTTGTTCACTCTTATTATAAGGATTTCTCTTGGGAATTATAAAACAGATAATTACTATTGTAAGGGCAGTCTCCCTTTTCTGAGGGTTTTGGTAAATCTCCTGTGTCTGGAGACCCTAGTGTGGTTACGTGACACAGGAACCCAAGGAGGGAACCCTCTTCTTCTGATGCCACTGAACAAGCCTGGACGTGCTTGTCACTTCTCCCCAGCAGACACCTATGGTGCATGCCAGACGCCACAGACACGACACTGCTCACAGTAAGTGGTTTCCACCTATTTTGTAAATGAACATTACTGTGTATGTTGGGACTCTTGTGACATTTTATAGTCTGGGGAACTTCGTTCCTCTATACATGTTATATTAAAGCTTTATAAACGTAACTAACGTGTTTGTCGTTTTTCCTAACCGAAGTGTTCAACATTGGGTATTTATCCTTTAGGTAACCCAATGTTTTATAAGAGCCCGAGTTAATACTCGGTGAACCTCTTATACTATGAACTAGTAGAGAATGCCCTCCTGCCTTCTTCAGGTATTTCTTGTCTGACGTTGTACAGATAACAATGAAGATGAGGACAATAATCTGAATAACGCAGATAATACTAATCATCAAGCTTCATCTCAAACATTCAGAGAAATGTTACCATTGTATTCATCAACAAAATACACAATGTGCTTGTAATGTTACATAATCCATGCGGTTGCATAAGATTATTGTCAATCCCCTGTATTTCTAGAGGGATGGCCCTTTTCATATCACGGGCGGAACTTTCCATGGAATAGTACAGAAAGCCCGCGAGAGAAATGTTACCATTGTATTCATCAACAAAATACACAATGTGCTTGTAATGTTACATAATCCATGCGGTTGCATAAGATTATTGTCAATCCCCTGTATTTCTAGAGGGATGGCCCTTTTCATATCACGGGCGGAACTTTCCATGGAATAGTACAGAAAGCCCGCGAAATATGCGCGCTATGTTAGTCAGATATTTAGTTACATGATATGTATAGTTAAGTAAATAAAAGCGTAAGAAAATAACACAGTTTTGTGGTTGGTGAATGTCTTGGTAACAAGACTGATATAGAAGAAGAAATGAGTTAAGTGCGACCGACCACCAAGACGAAGTCCAGACACTAGAAGAAGTATGATACTACGCATTGCATCAAGTGCAGAATGCATTTGGAGGCATGCAAGTGCGTGTGTGTGTGTATATATATATGTATATATATATAGGTGTAATAATTAGTTATGTGAATATATAGTATGTAAGATTATGGACACACGAGTGTCTGTGTGTTTGGAGGGGATATAGTGAATCATGTGTGTATACATGAGTGAATATGACTAAGGAACGAATAATAAAAAAGGAGTGATAGGAAGATATTTGATATCCAACTAAGACAAATGTCTCAAAACCAAGAGACAAGTTTATTTTGGGCCTAATTATTCATTGTGTTAATTGATTATGGGACATTTGTTTATCTGTTGTGTTAGTATTATTATTGTTCTAGTCTTAGTATTTCAAACCAAAAAAAAACATCTGAAGATGAGATTGAGGTTAGTCAGAAAGAAGATGGTGGGGGTGGAATTTTATATATATATATACAGTCCTAGCTAAAGAAAGTTAGTTCTGGACCCTGGAGTTGAGCTTGTTGCTGGGAACCGAAGAGTTGAGCTTTGGGAGCAGAGATTACAACATTAGCAAAAGTCCTTAAAAGAACAAGAGGGGGCATTTTGCCCCCTCTCATCTCAACAGTACAGAGAAGAATGTGTGATTTGCAGATAGAAATGAAAGAAGGAAGCAATGTAAGAACCATATACCTCTCTGCCATTTTGATTGATGTTCACCTGAAATTGTCTTGTCTTTCTTCTCTTTTGATAATTGATTGTAAACCCCCTGGATGAGCCCTGAGGCAGTATTACGTACACAAGTGGAGGTCCTAAGTAAGGGTCAAGTAAACAGACGATCACGAGACGATTATGGCCAGTAAAGTTGGGAAAAGCTAGAAGTTGCAGGAATTGCAGTAATGTTGGAAGGTGCAAGTAAGATGTGCAGAAGAAAGGGCCTGCAGGTGCTCATTGGCCCCGAGGGAGGTGTTACAGAAGACGCAAGATAGAAAAGATGAACAGCAGAAGAATAGAAGAAAAGTAAAGAGGTATACAACAGTAAAATCAAAACAAAATAAACAAACAAAAAAATAAACAAAGACATATTGGTTATTTCCTATAAGTCTAACATAAACAAAGGGGAACCACTCTTGACTGATAAATAAATTATACAACAGTAAAATCCTTACCTCTTCAGTTGTACATCTTTTCAATGGATCCATTCGAAGAAGGGCAGCCATAACGTCTAACAAATCATCAGAAGCCGCAGTGAAAATACAACTTAAAGGATTTGGTGGAAATACTTTAAATTGAACATAATCAGGAAGATCTTGCATGCCCTAAAAAGTGAGAAAAAAAAGAAAGAAAGAAAATAAATCAAACATCATATTCTTTGCTTTCAGGATCTACCTATCCCACTCTGTTTATATCTATCTCAGTCGATTCACATCTATCTTAAGACACACACACACACACACTCAATCCCTTCACATACGTATATATGTATGTTTATATACTTTTCGATCTAGAGTAATATGTTTGTATCTATCTATCTATCACAATTGTGACATGTTCATATCTATCAACCTATCCCACTCTGTTTATATCTATTTATCCCAGTCGATTCACATCTATCTAAAACACACACACACACACACACACACACACAATCGCTACACATACGCATGTATGTATTTTTATACACTTTTCGGTCTAGAGTAATTTTTTTTTCTTGTTTGTTTTGTTTTACGGCATATCAACCACAGTGGGTCATTTAATGCCGACAAAGTTTTGAAACAAATCAATTCTTAATGGATAATACAATTTTTTTATAAACTCATGTTTTTCTATTTAACCCATAGATGAGACCCTAACAGGTACTACCACTCCAGGTCAGAGTGGACCAGGGAGCAATGGTGATGAAGGGGTGCTCCATATTCCCAAAACTGGAACCTCACCATCAGATAGAGTTTAACGTCATTCCCAGGACATGTAGACCCGCAGCCACCGCCTTCTAGCACCCATATGATAAAAAGGGGTTGGGGCTTGCCATAAGAGCAATAGGGTTGGGAAAATCATATAGGTGCTAGGGCTTGACGTGACCAGCCGATTGATCAGAGGGGGCCTCTTCGAGCGCCCGTCTAGCCCAAGATAGGGCCAAAGTGGAGTATTGCAAGTCATAAACTGCTCATCCACCTGGGCTCTATTCTTAAGCATCACGGGTCGCCACCCACGGCCAACAGGTGGCCCCATTGGGGGAGTCCTACCCCTCTGCAGAGGTGCAGTCGGTGCATTCTAACGCCCCAGCCGACAGGGCGGACATTTGTCAATTTGAAATAGATCAAAGAGAAAAAGCAGAAGCATGCTGGACCTATAACCCAGAAGAGGTTCATAGATTGGAACTAAGCTTTACTATCAAAATATTAACAACTAATCCCTATTTCAGTAGCAAAAATAAATCCCAATAGCTTCCTTCAGAAGCACACTTCAAGTGGCAGGCAAAAATGGAACAGTCCACTTTAGAGGGGAGATAGGTTACTTCTATAAACACAACACTGTTCATAATTTACATGTTTGTACCTGCAAGAGAGGGTAGTTAATTGAAACTTCTCTTGAACTGAGATTTATTTATACAAACAAAATTTATAGTCAATTTAAAGAGATTAAAAAAAAAAAAGACACAATGCTTTTAAGTTTTTTAATTTTTTTTTACATTTCAGATCCCACATAAAACATAATCAAACAATATAATAATCTAATTATATTTAAACTTTAATAAAACAATAAATATAATAATCTAATTATATTTAAACTTTAATAAAACAATAAATATAATAATCTAATTATATTTAAACTTTAATAAAACTAAACTTTAATAAAACAATAAATTAATAATCTAATTATATTTAAACTTTAATAAAACAATAAATATAATAATCTAATTATATTTAACTTTAATAAAACTAATTATATTTAAACTTTAATAAAACAATAAATATAATAATCTAATTATATTTAAACTTTAATAAAACAATAAATATAATAATCTAATTATATTTAAACTTTAATAAAACAATAAATATAATAATAAACTAAACTTTAATAAAACAATAAATATAATAATCTAATTATATTTAAAGGCATGGACTGCTATAGACCGATTATTGATCATATGGAAATATGATCCTACTGATAAGATAAAGCAAAAATTCTTCCAGGCTGTACCCCTGTCAGTGCTACTGTATGGCTGCAACACTTAGGTTTAGAATTGGTTGTTTTACAGCATATCAACCATTTTCAGGTCATTTAATGCCGAACCAAGCCATTTTGACATCTGGTTGCTTACAGTACCTGCTATTGCTTAAATGTTCACCCATCTAAGTATTGAACAGACAAAATGTTTAGAGAAAAAGCTAGATGGGGACTACATAATCCGTAAGACTGAAAAGACTTTTCTGAACATTGCTGGAGAAACAAGAACAAACTCATAAGTGATGTTCTCCTGTAGAAATCAACACATGGACACACCAGTGTAGGCCAACCAGCAAAAACTTACATCAGTCAGCTCTGTATGGATACTGGATGCCATGCATATGACCTACTGGATGGGTAGCAAGAGAATCATGATATGATGAGGATTTAAATGCAATAATGGATTATACCAACAAAGTTTTAGCTAATTTCTAATTCACATTTGAGTTAGCCTGATTGTGTAAAGTGTGTGTACCTCATATGATGTGTGTGTGTGTGTGTACCTCATATGATGCATGTGTGTGTGTGTGTACCTCATTGATGCATGTGTTTGTGTGTGTGCCTCATTTGATGCATGTGTTTGTGTGTGTGTGCATGTGTGTGTGTGTGTGTGTGTGTGTGTGTGTGTGTGACCTCATATGATGCAGGTGTTTGTGTGTGTACCTCATATGATCATGTGTGTGTGTGTACCTCATATGATGCATGTGTGTGTGTGTGTGTGTGTACCTCATATGATGCATGTGTGTGTGTACCTCATATGATGCATGTGTGTGTGTGTGTGTGTGTGTGTACCTCATATGATGCATGTGTTTGTGTGGGTACCTCATATGATGCATGTGTATGTGTGTGTACCTCATGATGAATGTGTGTGTGTGTACCTCATATGATGAATGTGTGTGTGTGTTAAACAAAGAGGAAGGAAAGAAGTGAAATCGTTTTCAGAAACACAGAATTCGAATAAGAACAAATCAACTTACAGCCCATGTATCATCTGTAGGTGTTCCTAAGGCTTGGAAAATACGGGTTAACTGGTCAAGATCTGATTCACCTGGAAAAAATGGAACCTAAAAAAAAAAAAAAAAGAAAAAAAAAAAAGAAAAAAAAATTTTTTTTTAAAAGTAAAGAATGACTGACAAAAAAAAAATCCATTGGATCATGAAATATCAAATACATACTGACAAATGAAATGTCAATTGGGATTTTAAGGATTCATATTTTACTGATGAATAGTAGTGAAATAGATCGGACCATATGACCTTTAGGCACCCCTTTAAGCTTTGCTGATTCATAAGTACATTTTTTTCATTTACACGGTCAACATCCGGTTGTTTATTAGGGGTTAGGGTTAGTTTCATAATTAAAAAAAAAAAAAAAAAAAAAAAAACTCTAAAAATCCTGTTAACAAACCGGATGTTGATGGTGCAAAAAGGGGTGCCTAAAGGTCATGTGGTCCAATAGATCACTTATTAGGACAGAGGCTATTCTAGTAGTGACCACCCCAAGCAGAGTTTAACAGGTTTGAATTCAGAGTTTTCCTTGCCTAACCTAGGTTAAAGAGCCCAGTCTGCCCAACAATTTACTCATAGCTGGAGGAAGAATAGTTGGATTCATACCTTTCCCAAGGGTATTAGCTCTATGTGAACTGTAGCTTTGTCAAGGATTTGAACTCGGGTCAACAAATTCATTTCCTATGACTTTAACCATTACACCACGTGTCTCCAATAGTAATTTGTCAGTGTTACACAACAAGAATTCTTCTTTCATTAAATATCTTTTGAGAATTTTGCCTTAACCCCAGCCCTTATATGACTATGTATATTATTGATATTGTGATACTATGGTTGAAGACGAACATGGTCAGAATGAATAAATAAATGAATAAGAAAGAGAATAGGTTAAAGCCAGGCATAAGTAAAAGGTGTGGGTGGCTGACCTTTTTACGAATCCAAAGATTAGGTCGTAAAGTTTAAGAGACCTGTACGACCACCATGAAATGGGACCACTTGATGATAATATCTTAGGCACCCAGGTATTAAAAGCAAAAGGGATTTTTAGGAGAAAATCTCTTTTGAAAAAATTAATGGTCAACGTATTGAAGACGTAGTGTCTGAAAAAATATTTAATTACTTTAATTTTAAGGGTTAATGACAACTAGAAGTCTGCGATTTATTTAAGTGCTGGCCATCTGTGTGGTCCGGAGAAGATGGTTGGGGAAGGGGAATTTGACATAAATACAGCTAAACTCGAGCACTAAGCAGTTAGAACTCGACCTGTGAGGTGTTAAGGTCGCCAGTAGGGATAGCCAGTAGCAGCCAGTTGGGGAGTCAGTGAAGTATCAAACACACCCTTCTTCCATCCGCGTCTTGTTTACAAACACTAGTAGTTGTTGTTTGCTTTTATTTTTATCCTTGTGAGCCTGTTTCTGTCTCGTGCAAATACGGCCAGCACAGTGTTACAACGTTTGGGGTTCTAGACATCGTGCATTGAAGGTGCAGAGCGCAGAACAGGTAGCTCACAATATCATATTTATTTGATATTATATATTTACCCAAATCTCTCCACAGAGTATAACAGGTTTGAATTTAGGGTTTTTCCTCCCCTAGACAGGTTGCTATACCAAGGTTAAAGAGCCCAGTCTGCCCTATTTACCCATAGCTAGAGGGAGAATAATAGGATGTATACCTTTCCCAAGTGTATTAGCACTATGTGAAATGCAAATGGCCTTGTTCAGGATTTGAACTCGGGTTGCCGTGTCCATTTCCTACAATCATAACCATTATACCACAAATGCCTCCACCATTATATTGGTTTGGTTTATTTTGTTTTACGGCATATCAACCTCAGTGGGTCATTTAATGCCGATAAAGTTTTGAAATAAATCAATTCTTAATGGATAATACTATTTTTTTATAAATACATTTTTCTATTTAACCCATAGATGGGACCCTAACAGGTACTACCACTCCGGGTCAGAGTGGACCAGGGAGCAATGGTGATGAAGGGGTGCCCCACATTCCCCAAACCTCCAAAACTGGAACCTCACCATCAGATAGAGTTTAACGTCATTCCCAAGACATGTAGACCCGCAGCCACCGCCTTCTAGCACCCATATGATAAAAGGGGTTGGGGCTTGCCATAAGGGACCATTATATTGGGTAAAGTTTTCTAAAGTGTTTATCAAGAACAATAATGCAGTTTTAGGAGTCAGTGATTTCATTTGCCAACATTCTAAACAATTTATCATTCCCAATAGAGCTAAATGAATAGCTGTGTTACAAATGTACATGGATACATCAACTCTGGGTAAATAGTAGGGCAGACTGGGTTCTTTAGCCTTTGGAAGGCATCCAGTGTAGAAAAAAGAAAACTGAATTCAAACAAGTTTTTACTCTGCTTAAATATTGACTTTGTGTATATACTTTAATAAAACAATAAATATAATAATCTAATTATATTATATGCTAATCTAATCTGTAGGAGAGGGGTTGGGTAGATGCATACATAGGTATCTCAATAAGTCTCAATAATAACATTATCAGTTCAAAATTCAACTAATAACCAAGTCAGGCTACAGACTTATTGATCCATCCTTATCTATATCTATCTATACATATATAAAGGACAGTTGTGTTTATGTGTATGTCCGGAGAAAACTTTGAAAATAAAACAATTTTTTTGAGCAATGTATTACTATATCATTATGTGACGTCATTTCTTCTACTCTGATGAAAAAAATTGCCTAACTTCAAAACAGCCCGGATTAAAATAAGATCTTTTTTTGGCGTGGTGATTTTTATGGGCCATCCTGCAAGGGTCAAACTCACTATTCAGTAGTAATAGATCTACAATCCTCTACCCAGGATTCGCCGGGTAGCCACTTCTAGTCTACCTTAAAGGTGAAACAGAAGCAATAGAAATTCATTTGATATTTGAAATATATAATAATTAGATAATCAAATTTTACAAAATGTAAGTAAATAGAAATATATTCTAACTTCATTACTTACTCTAAGTAATAATTCTGCAAGAATACAACCTACAGCCCAGGTATCAACACCTGTGCTGTAATTTTTGGCACCAAATAACAATTCTGGGCAACGGTACCATCTGAAAAAAAAAGAAAAAAAGAAAAAAAAAAAAAAAAGAGAGTAAAACAAATGATGGTGTTGTTGTAAGCATTATATGCAAAATATTAGGACCATATGACCTTTAGGCACCCCTTTTGCGATCTCGTTTCATAAGGACATTTTTCTCATTTACACCGTCAAAATCCAGTTGTTTGTTAGGGGTTAGGCTTAGGGGTTAGTTTTATAATTTAAAAAAAAAAAAACAAAAAAAACTCTAAAAATCATCTGTTAACAAACAACCGGATTGATGCATGTGTGAAATTGAAATGAAAAAAAAATGTCCTTATGAAACGAGACCGCAAAAGGGGTGCCTAAAGGTCATATGGTCCAAATATTAAAACAATGAAAAAGAGATAAGAGAAACAAGTCTAGTGTTGCAGGTCATGAAAAAAAGTTTTGTGGAAATTAGAAATTAAAAAAAACAATTTCAGTCAAAAATATATATATATTATATATACAAAAGTTTTTAAAAAATGACACCGAGGTTAGAATCATAAGAATGAATTTAAAGTTTGGGACCATATGACCTTTAGGCACCTCTTTTGCGATCTTGATTTATAAGGACATTTTTTCATTTACACCGTCAACATGTTTGTTAACAGATGTTTTTTTTTTTAGAGTTTTTTAAAAAAAACAATAAAACTAACAAACAACCGGATCTTGATGGTGTAAATGAAAAAAAAAAGTTCTTATGAATTGAGATTGCAAAAGGGGTGCCTAAAGGTCATATGGTCCTATAAAGTAAAATAATCTTTACAGCTGTATAAGTTTCATTAAATTGTTTTTTTAGTGAAAAGATTCAATGAAACTGAATTCCTAACAATTCTTATTTATTCAAAATGTAAAATATTTATAACATATTCGTGTTCAATTGAAACAAATTGAAAAAGGAAAATAAAGACTTGATCTAAAAAAAACCAAACAAACAAACAAAAAAAACCGGACCATATTGTTACATAATCTATGCGATTGCATAGATAAGGTCCTTCTGCCTTAGCTGAAGCTCTCTCCACACGCTCGTTATGTTAGTTACATGAAATGTTTAGTTAAGTAAATAAAAGTTTACATAAGTAATATGGTTTTATGGTTGGTGAATGTCTTGGTAACAAGACTGATCTAGAAGAAGAAATGAGTTAAGTGCGACCGACCACCAAGACGAAGTCCAGATGCTAGAAGAGAGGTTAGAAGAGACGCTAGCAGAAGAACGTAAGATACTAAAGATGAATAGAAGAAAAATAGAAGTAAGAAAGTAAAAAGAAGAGTATACAACAATATGACCTTTAGGCACCCCTTTTGCGATCTCGATTAATGAGGACATTTTTTTCATTACACTGTCAAAATCCGGTTGTTTGTTAACAGACGATTTTTAGAGGTTTTTTTTAAATTATAAAACTAACCCCTAACACACAACCGGATTTTGACGATGTAAATGGAAAAAAAAAAGTCCTTATGAATCGAGATCGCAAAATGGGTGCCTAAAAGTCATATGGTCCTATAAAGCAAAATAATCTTTACAGCTGTACAAGTTTCATTAAATTGTTTTTTTAGTGAAAAGATTCAATGAAACTGAATTCCTAACAATTCTTATTTATTTAAAATGTAAAATATTTATAACATATTGGTGTTCAATTGAAACAAATTGAAAAAGGAAAATAAAGACTTGATCTAAAAAAATAAAAAAATAAAAAAAAATAAAATAAATAAAAACAAACTTGAACAATTATTGATATAATTGAGACAATTAGTTTGTTTTTATTTGTTTTTTTTATTTTTATTTTTTTTAGATCAAGTCTTTATTTTTGTTTTTCAATTTGTTTCAATTTAACACCAATATGTTATAAATATTTTACATTTTAAATAAATAAGAATTGTTAGGAATTTGATGAAGTTAATTAAGATTTGAAATGATTCTCTTCATTTACAGAATTTGCTAACAATCAACACTAGAATTAACAATTCTAATGAATTTGTTTTTACTTTACGAGAACAACCTATCTCTC
>CM042161.1:7900437-8078739 GCA_023376005.1 Doryteuthis pealeii | reverse complement strand
AAGAAAGGAATGGCTCAGTGTTTTGATTTCTAACTGTTTGTTTTATTTTAATGAATATAAGCAAAAATCTCCTCAATGAATCTTAAATGAAATCCATTAACAAGATAAAATAACTGTCATTTTATTCTTTACTTCCTCTTATAACTAAATACTTAAATTAGAAAAAATAACAATGAAAGACGAGAGTGAGGAAGAGTGAGTTTCAGTTGTTCCATTTTTTATTATACTCCCTCTGTTTCAAATCTTTTATTATACTCCCTCTGTTTCAAATCTTTTTATCTGCACTCTTATTTAGTTCCGTTAGACTTTCTAATTTAATATAATATTTTATTACATTAAAACTTAAATACTTGCACCCGGAGGGTGCATATATTTGCTAGTATTGATAAAGATTACTTTACAAAGGATCAGGAGATATAAATTTGAGTCCTGAAAAAAAAAAAAAAAAAATTCAAATTTTTCATTTTTGGTCGTTTGCAGCAAAAATACTGCTATAATTCTTAACATCCTATACCACCTCATTCCACCTGTCCAGAAGTCACATTGTTTTCCTAATCCAACCCAAACGATAACCTTTGTTTAAATCTATTAATAATGGAGATTCGCTTCCGGTTTTTGTCTGTAACAAAAACTACGTCACTGCTTACGTCACATTACCCAAAATCATCATAACATAGAATGAATACACTGAAAATTTGAACATGCAGCGTTAGACAGTCCTCATTGATTTTTAAAACAAGTTTTAATAAATACATGAATGGTACTATATCTCTATATATAGTTTGTTTTATTTTAATACATATTTAAAGTTTACATTTGAAATTGTTTTATTTTTTAATCCTTTAATGAATTTGATGATTTTACTTACTTAGGGTACAAACTCGCTGACATTGAATTTTTAACTCCCACCCCTCAGGCAATATGTTTCAAAAATCTATTTTTACATCACCCGGAGGGTGTTTTTTATTTTGCTAATGTGATATTAAACATATTTAGAAGTCTTTATTTTAAGTGAAATAACAGGTAACTTTAAATGAAAAGACCATTTTTAGCATTTTTGATAGATTCTTATTGAATGGGACTGAACTTAAAAAATTCTCAACAGGATGTTAAGAGTTAACATGTAAAAAATAATTCAATGTGTAAAATGCATAAAAATTACATTTTTTGAAAGTTTATTTTCTTTTCTTTCTAAGCATATGAACATTTTAAAGATTGGGTCAGAAATAAACGAGAAATTACAAATTGAACAGGTTAAGGTATGAATCTGTGACTTTCAGTCAAAGACAAACAATTAGTTGAGAATGCTATTGATAATAAATATCATGATTTCCACTTACCCCAATAATATTAGGATGACTAATCTCTTGTAATAATTTGATTTCTCGCAAGGCAGTACGGTTGATACCATCAGCAGCTTCAGCACGGGTACCAATTTTTATCTGTTACAAAACAAAATAGGATATTAGCAAATGCTGTTTAAAGAATTCATTAAGATAAGATACAAGAATAATTGCTTGAAAAATAATAAAACTTAATACATAAAATCAGTGATGCAGATAGCTTTTTGATTTAATGCGTCCTGGGATGCACATATTTATTTTGAATGAGTCCCGGGAAAATTTATGGGTTCCAACTAAAGCCATCTAACTCTTGTAACCTATCCTGTGTAATTCGTTTCTAAGAAAATATTGAAATGTATTTACAGTTAGCTTGAAATGCTGAGGGAAGAAAAAAGAAAAACACTGTGGATACGATTTTACTGCGTCCTTTTAGATTTTTGTGAGTCAGGGACACAGGATGTGTATCTATCAGCATTTCTGGGAATGGTTAGCGGAATGAGAACAGGATACCCCCGTGGAATAAATAAAAGGTTAGGTCAAAGTTCCGTGATGGCTCCCGAACACGACAAGAAAATTCCTGAGTTCGAAAAGAAGGTTACCGAGTCCGAGAAGGTTCCCGAGTCTGACAAGAAATACCTGAAGAAGGCCGGAGGGTATATCGGCCGAAACGTTGTACAAATAACAATGAAGATGGGGACAATAGTCTGAAGAATGCAGATAATACTAATTTTCAATATTGTTAGACGATTTTGTTTTTAATGTTAAAATTTCAAGTCAAATTATTTATTTTTCTCAAAATGATTCTAATTGCATAAAAAATTCAAACCATTTTCTTAATTTGTAGGTAGTAAAAAAAACAAACAAACAAAAAAAAAAAAAACTTACCTTTTTAACAGCAACAATTTTATCATCTTGCAAATCTCTGGCTTTATAGACAGTAGCAAACTATGAATGAAAGAAAGAAAGAAAAAGGTTATCATGTAAATCTTATTATAATGGAGATTGTGTGTTTTTCTGTCTGTAACTGAAACTAAATCACTACTCAATGTGCATATACTTGCTAGTATCAATAATATTTCAAATAAGCATAAACGTATCAGAGAAAATAAATGATAAATCAATGATTTATTACAGTAAATAATCCATGTAAGTTCAACACATTTGTTCTGTAAGGTGAAAAATTGCACAAATTTATGATGGTTTAACAAAAAGGGGGGGGGCATAAAAGTACATTTAGATATAGGTATAACCCTTTGTAGTGAAATAAAATGACCTACCTCAAAGCGGGGGGTGAACATGTCTTGCATACAAAATAAGTGAATGGTTTGAAAGAAAAGTAAATACGGCTGCTTTATCACCTTGATTTAACGAAACGTGATTTCAAAGCCAGGAGAATTGGTGAGAATGTATTTGCATGTATGCAAATTTTTTGAGATCGAGTTGTGCATAAAACAACAGAGGTGACAGGGAAACAGCCGAATGTGGTATTGAGGATACTGCAGTGTTATTCTTGTTAGCAATAGACCTCATAGTCAGAACTTTGAAATTGCAAAAGCAATTATGGAATCAGTTTGCAAAGATCACACATTCAACTACTTGAATTTTTTGAGATCGAGTTGTGCATAAAACAACAGAGGTGACAGGGAAACAGCCGAATGTGGTATTGAGGATACTGCAGTGTTATTCTTGTTAGCAAAAGACCTCATAGTCAGAACTTTGAAATTGCAAAAGCGATTATGGAATCAGTTTGCAAAGATCACACATTCAACTACTTTAATTTTTTGAGATCGAGTTGTGCATAAAACAACAGAGGTGACAGGGAAACAGCCGAATGTGGTATTGAGGATACTGCAGTGTTATTCTTGTTAGCAAAAGACCTCATAGTCAGAACTTTGAAATTGCAAAAGCGATTATGGAATCAGTTTGCAAAGATCACACATTCAACTACTTTAATTTTTTGAGATCGAGTTGTGCATAAAACAACAGAGGTGACAGGGAAACAGCTGAATGTGGTATTGAGGATACTGCAGTGTTATTCTTGTTAGCAATAGACCTCATAGTCAGAACTTTGAAATTGCAAAAGCAATTATGGAATCAGTTTGCAAAGATCACACATATAACAGTACTATTATAGTTGCCTCGGGTTTTCTCTTAGGTGTCGCTTTTTAGCCAGAACCCCCCAAAAAAAAAAAACTTGGGTTATCCTGTATTTCCCTCCTTTCTCCCCCTCTTTTCCTTTCTCTTCCCTCGTTCTTTTCACTTCCTGACTAACTGACGCCTGTTCACTGAATGACTTTACCTCTGGCAGAGTAAGCTCACTACCAGGAAGAACGGCTGTTAAAGAATCTTGAAGTGAAAAATTAATTTCCTTCCATTAAATCTCCTTACCTGAGCAATTAAAATCATTCATGACTGCTCAACAGACATTGACGAATTTCTCCCAATTTAAGTTTTGCTTCTGTTTCAATAAAATGAAAACAAATCCTGGACCATATGACATTTAGGCACCCCTTTTTGATCTCGATTCAGAAGGACATGTTTTTCATTTACACTGTCAATATCCGGTTGCTTGTTAGGGGTTACGGTTAGGGATTAGGGATAGGGGTTAGTTTTATAATAAAAAAAAACCTCTAAAAATCGTCTGTTAACAAACAAATGGATATTGACAGTGTAAATGAAAAACATGTCCTTCTGAATCGAGATCAAAAAGGGGTGCCTAAAGGTCATGTGGTCCCAAATCCTTCTTTTAATTTAAACACAAACATCTGCCTCTCTAATTCAATCAATTTGAAAGTGGGGGAACACAGAAACATAAGTTGTACTAGATTATGTTTTTCTTACAGGAAGAAACCAGAATGAAAGGGAATATTTGTTAATGAGTAGAGAGAAGGGGAGATAACTAGTATTCCTTTCTGTTTTTCTAAACAGCAATTAACATTTCTCTAGGAGGTAAAATGTCAGTAGTTAATTTATAGAAGTAGAAAAAAATAAAAAAAATATTTATATTTTACCAATATTTAAATTTTAGAGGTCATTTTCTTCTCCCCTAATTTTGTTTTTATGTGTTTTATTTTTGTTAACTCAATCCCTCCCCCACCTAATTTTATAATCAGAATAAGTCTTGTTACATGATGCAGTCTTCTGTTTTTGTCTGGATTTTATTACAGATAAAAGTTAAAATAAAAAGGTTTTCGTTCTGTTATTTGGTTGAAATATTTTTTCATCTTTTTAATTTGTACACTTATTTTCAAGAAAATTCATAACATTATTTTCTCAATTTTTTTAAAATAAGAGATTTTAAATGATTCTTTAATTTCTTTTAGAACAGGATACCCCCGTGGAATAAATAAAGGGTTAGTTTCAAAGTTCCGCGATGGCTACCGAATATGACAAGAAAGTTCCCAAGTCCGACAAGAAATACCTGAAGAAGGCCGGAGGGTATATCGGCCGAAACGTTGTACAAATAACAATGAAGATGGGGACAATAGTCCGAATAACGCAGATAATAATAATCTACATTAATAGATCTTTACGCCCCCTCCTTTTTATGAAGAAATTTGTTTATGATAAATTTCCAACTCGTCTGAAGAGTCAAAAATGAATTATTTTTTGTACACCAATCAAAGATGGAGAAGTGAACTAAGTTATAAGTGTGAGTGTAGACTCAATTAAGAATTTGATGATCTTCAATATCACCTTCTTTCTTTTCTTTCTTTTGGAAGTCCGTTGCAGACGACGATGACATCACTCCATGTCTTCAACAGTTGTGGACCCTCTGGTGGCTCGTTAGTTCAATTCTGGACTTGCAGATGCGGTCACACACATTGCAGGGGAAATTCCCATCTACATTTGGTTGTTCATGACGACAAAGACGTCGCTGCTCTTCAGTCCTGTTTATCTCGTTATTGAGCTGCTTAGCTCCTGTGCGGCAGGGGTCTCACCAACCCTGTCTGTTGGAGGCCAGATCTTCCACACTTGAAGGTGTGATGGTACATTTCTTCAGCGCTGTCTTAATATGGCCTTTGAACTGCTATGGGGAAGGGGTTCCTGTCTTCCGCGTGCCATCTGTGAGTTTGCCGTAAAGTATTTTACAGGGGAGTCTGTCTGCAGGCATGTGGATGGTGTGAGCCAACCATCGCAGTTGATGTTGCGATAGGATAGTCTCAATTAGGTTAATGCGAGCTATGCTTCTAATTTCTAAGTAGGGGATTTTGTGCCACTATTTTACACCCAGTATGCGCATTGGAGGAAGTTGATGTGGAATGCCTCCAGTTTTTTTCAGGTGTCTGCCATATAACACCCACGACTCACTTCCATATAAGAGTATGGATAGGCATACAGCTTTATATACAGAGATCTTAGTATTGATGGTGAGATCTCTGTTCAATATCACCCAAGAACAGTGAAGACACATCAGCATTTTATGGATGATGCTATATGAAATAATATCAAGTATTTGATTTATATGTAATGTTACGTTCCATCAGATCATAGAACTTTTAGAATATTCTGATAGACGTGATGACGCCAGGAGAGGGGGGGGGAAGTCACAGAATTTGACTCTAAAGCTCACCGGAAGGAGAAAAACTGCTTACTCATGGACCGTGGCCGGCATGGCGAAGAAGAGGAAGGCACACGAAACGATCGCCTGATACTACCTCGCTGCTTTGCCTACGTTGGAAAAACGTACTGATACAGGTGACGTCACGGTTTAGAGGAAGGGAAGGCGATCCCTGTGGTCAGTCTTGGGCAGTGTATACCAGAGGACCGATGAATGAACGTCTCGTGAGAGAGGGAAGACGAAGAATGTCTCCCGAACCAATGTCATCACAAGGAAAATGCCGGATAAAGGAATTAATACCGGAAAAATTAACCACGGAAAATGAATCACCCATATAAAAACAAGATAAGTGTAACTTCTTTCGTATGAACCTTATATATATATTGATTTTGAATAAGAAATTCAACCAAAAGGACATTGAAAAACTCTAGCCTGTCGGCGGTCGTATTTAGATTCTAAAAGATTTTAAACCTCGAATTAAATGTTATATTCTAAAATAATACCATGCGTTATTGTTGTTTATTGCCAAATTTCTGTATGCATGTCTTTTAACTCTCTTTGGTATCTCTGATGGAAGCGCTGTATAGCGTTGAGCGATAGGCGTATGTAACAGTAAACAGATTTCAAAACTTATCTAACAAATATGTCTTATAAGTTAACTGAATAAATGAGAGAGATTTAATGAACTTTGGACTAATTATCCTTTTAAATAATTTGTTAAACTTTTTAATACAGATTATCAGTTAATATAAGTTGAGGTTTATTTAAAAGCTCAAACTTTATTTTTAGTTCATGTAGTTGGCTTTTTTTTTTTATATAGTTTTCATTAGAAAAAAAAAAAGAAAAAAAAGAGTATTAAATTAGCATTTCCCGACTAGGAAACACAAGGTTTCGGGTTCAATACCTTCCCTCGCCAACTCAGTGTATGAGCAGCACAGAGATCTGTGCGGTATAGTGAGGAACTCATGGTAGGTGTGGTGCTCCACCTCAGACGCAAAAACAATCTCCTTGGTGTTGGCTTTTTCCGTTATAAGGTGTGTACCAGATGGTCACTTCTACTTATAGACTCGCCGATAAGCACGTGACCAACCTATTGTTCAATCACTGGCAGTGCTCTGCTGCTGATATTATTATTTATACTGGCTGATTCTAATCTTAGCTCACTACTACTTGGATCTTCTTGGACGACGGACCTAAAGATTATACTTATTCACTTACCAAAGGATTCTATACTACAGGACTTATTCACTTACCAAGGAGGATTCTATACCACAGGACTTATTCACTTACCAAAGGATTCTATACCACAGGACTTATTCACTTACCAAAGGATTCTATACACAGGACTTATTCACTTACCAAAGGATTCTATACCACAGGACTTATTCACTTACCAAAGGATTCTATATCACAGGACTTATTCACTTACCAAAGGATTCTATATCACAGGACTTATTCACTTACCAAAGGATTCTATATCACAGGACTTATTCACTTACCAAAGGATTCTATATCACAGGACTTATTCACTTACCAAAGGATTCTATATCACAGGACTTATTCACTTACCAAAGGATTCTATATCACAGGACTTATTCACTTACCAAAGGATTCTATATCACAGGACTTATTCACTTACCAAAGGATTCTATATCACAGGACTTATTCACTTACCAAAGGATTCTATATCACAGGACTTATTCACTTACCAAAGGATTCTATACTACAGGACTTATTCACTTACCAAAGGATTCTATATCACAGGACTTATTCACTTACCAAAGGATTCTATACTACAGGACTTATTCACTTACCAAAGGATTCTATACTACAGGACTTATTCACTTACCAAGGATTCTATATCACAGGACTTATTCACTTACCAAAGGATTCTATATCACAGACTTATTCACTTACCAAAGGATTCTATATCACAGGACTTATTCACTTACCAAAGGATTCTATATCCAGGACTTATTCACTTACCAAAGGATTCTATATCACAGGACTTATTCACTTACCAAAGGATTCTATACTACAGGACTTATTCACTTACCAAAGGATTCTATATCACAGGACTTATTCACTTACAAAAGGATTCTATATCACAGGACTTATTCACTTACCAAAGGATTCTATATCACAGGACTTATTCACTTACCAAAGGATTCTATATCACAGGACTTATTCACTTACCAAAGGATTCTATATCACAGGACTTATTCACTTACCAAAGGATTCTATACTTATTCACTTACCAAAGGATTCTATACTTTTCACTTACCAAAGGATTCTATATCACAGGACTTATTCACTTACCAAAGGATTCTATATCACAGGACTTATTCACTTACCAAAGGATTCTATATCACAGGACTTATTCACTTACCAAAGGATTCTATATCACAGGATTCTATATCACAGGACTTATTCACTTACCAAAGGATTCTATATCACAGGACTTATTCACTTACCAAAGGATTCTATACAGGACTTATTCACTTACAAAGGATTCTATATCACAGGACTTATTCACTTACCAAAGGATTCTATATACAGGACTTATTCATTATTCACAGGACTTATTCACTTACCAAAGGATTCTATACTACAGGACTTATTCACTTACCAAAGGATTCTATATCACAGGACTTATTCACTTACCAAAGGATTCTATACTACAGGATTATTCAGGATTACCAAAGGATTCTATATCACAGGACTTATTCACTTACCAAAGGATTCTATAACTTACCAAAGGAACTTACTTACTTATTTACTTTAAGTTCTTTACAACTGGCCAAGGATGGCGGCCAGATACTTAACACTTGGTCTAGCACTAGTGAAAAGGGGATACACCATCGCTGTCTGGCTGATACCGACTTCAGGTCATCCTTACGACTTTACTTACTTTTTTATTAGCATACCAGTGTAATGACTAAGGCCAATTTTTCACTTCAAAAACAAGGAGTCATTCTTTAGACAAGATATGTTTTTTGAAACGTCAAAGCTTATCTTGTTTCTCAGCCTAACATTTCCAAAACTTCAATCCAGAGTGCCCCTCCCTCCCCCCCTTCGCATAGCCTAGACCTTAACAAATGCTATTAGTGAAAATGATAAAGTTTTTACTTAACATTGTTTACTATTTATAACACCTGTGTAATATATGATGTACAAATATTATAAATAGTAAAGAAAGTTACATAAGGACTTCATTATTTTCTGTATCAGTGGTGAGTTTTTAGTATGTTTGGAATATCCAAGTAAACACAGTAAGCTACACAAAGGTCTAGACTACATTGTTTATTTATGGTATTATAATAGTTTTGAAAGTATGAGTGTTTGAAATGTTTTCTCTTTATGTCATTGGATGTTGAAAAAAATATTTTTATAGGGTAACATATGCAAAAGTTAGGGGTTGTTCATTACAAGTAAAATATGAAAAAAAAAAAAACTTTTTGTAGCTAAAAAATTAGGTGTTCTTTATTGTCATTCATTACTTGAACTAGCAAATATATGCACCCTCCGGGTGCAAGTATTTAAGTTTTGATATAATAAAATATCATATTAAATTAGAAAGGCTAATGAAACTGACTAAGAATGCAGATAAAAAGATCTGCAACAGAGGGGGTATAATCGAAAAATAGAACAACTTTGAAACTAACTATTCCATCATTTTCCATTACTCCCCTCTTTCATTGGTAAATTTTCCTAATTTAACTATTTAGTTAAAATAGGAAGTAAAGGATAATATTACAGTTATTTCTTCTTGTAAATAAATTTCTTTTAAGATTTATCCACAAGATTTTGTTTTATTTTCTTAAGATAAAACCAAACAATTAGAAATCAATAATACCAATCACATATTTATTAAAATAAAATTTTAAATATCAATATGCAAATTAGCCTTCTCGTTCAAACTGTAAACCGCTATTTTGTTGTATATATAAATACAATTGCATGTTATTAATACGTAGATATGGTCAACAGTATTAATAATGTAAAACAATTTTTATTAATAACTTAAGGTTTAAAAGAATGAAATCATGGAGAATTTGACGTAAATAATTAAGGGAATTGTGACTTGAGTAGTAATATAGTTTCGGTTACAGACAGAAAAACACACAATCTCCATTATAATAAGAAGATATATATAATTGTTTTTTGTTTGATTTGATGCAAGTTAAGATGTTAGAAACTTTCACTGGTTCTTCTTGTAAAGAGATAACAATGTCATCACTTTTTGAAGAGACAGCTTTTTTTTCTTCTTTTGCATGGTCTGTCTGATCATTTAAATCAATGATATTTTCTTTTCACCAAGAAAATTCTCTAAATTCTTGTGTTAAATAATTAGAAAACAAACTACATAAAGATACAAGGAAATATCTGATGTCACTAATAAGGCTATACAGTGCTGATCAGGTGCCCCAGGTGAGTGCATGAAAACGGAGAGATTCAGATAGATAACTGGAAGAGATTAACTGGTTGATGTGATGACACTATCAGCAGAGGTTATCTTTTAATGATTGATTGTGGAACATGGGGATTCGGTTTGAAATTGCTGAGGTGCCTATTTTTCAAGAGGGGCCCCAGGTGGAGAAGGTGTAAATAGATAACAGTACACCCCCGCCCAAAAATATTCAAAGAAATACTGGATAAGTAGAACATCAAATGTTTCTTTATAGTTGAGTATAGACTAAGTAAGTGGTAAAGGTATTATTGAAAGACAAGGAAAGTTATGGAAGAAATGGAAGTAGTATTTTGTTACAATATTGCCTAGACAAGGACAAACAGAAGATTCAGTGTTTCAAAAACAGTATCTAAGTAAGAATGGAGGCATTCTAAGAGTGATAGAGTACTTTTGCTTACTACTTAAGACGTTGTGGACGCACAAATATATGGCAAGTGAAAAATGATATAGACGTTATAGGTTGACAAAAGTTGCAAAGAGAGTGACATACGATTAATTGGATGAGAGATTATCTACTATGATATGGAATAAAAATTTATCTGATAAAGATTAATGGTAATAATTTTAAGTTTGTTAAGATTTTCTCCAATCGTGATGTTGTTTATCTTCGGTGTTGGTGGGGGGGGGGAGTGATTAATATAGCACGTGTGTCGTCAAAAAGGTGAGTAAGTGACGCAATGTGAGAGATTTGAATGCTTTGAGAGAGAGAGAGAGAGATGGGGAGAGGCAGGAGGAGAGAGAGAGAGAGAGAGAAGAGAGAGAGAGAGGAGAGAGGAGAGAGACAGAGAAGGAGAGGGGGAGGAGAGAGAGAGACAGAGAACGAGCGGGAGAGAGAGAGAGAGAGAGAGAGACAGACAGACAGAGAGAGAGAGAGAGAGAGAGAGAGAGTTGAATGTTATTTCACTATTCCCTGACAATAGTTTGAAAATACCAGCGTGTGTTCAACTTCGAGTGTCCGCTGAGGTAAGTTTTTATTATTATTTCATTAATTCAACGAAAGAAACAATTTCTAAATAAAATAAAAAAAATTGTCACCTGAATGGTTACTTTGTTTATATTGGTCAAGATAAATCCCTTCTTAAACATTCTTTTTGATCATCAAACGTAAACAAACTAAATTTGGGGTGTGAGTTTTAAGAAAATCAATCAAAACCATAAAAATGTTGGCAAATTTAGTACCATTTAAAAAAAATATTATTGGATTCCAATTTTTTTAAAAATAAAGATTTTTTTCTCGTCATTAATAAATCTCTAATTCTATTTTGTCAACCTAAGAAACTAACAAAAAATTAAAACAATTCTAAATGAAACTTAAAATAATTTTGTATTAATGAAAATCTATTTTTTTACCATCGGGATACAAACAAGTTTTTTTTTTTAATTAAAAAACAACACATATTGACATTTTCTTACTTAAATTAATTTAGCACTTTATTTTAAAATATTAAAACATTATTGAAATCCTGTCTCATCTAAAAAAAAAATGTTAACAATGCAAACTTCTTAAAACTTTTCTCGAGATTTTTCTCTCCTTAAATTAAGTTTTGTCAAGACATTTCTAATCCTTTTCTAATAAAAAATAAATATTTAATAATTTTTTAAAAGTCAAATAGTTTAAAAATTTTAACTTTCAGATTAAAAAATTCAAATATACAGAAGAAAATGGATTTAATTCGTTTAATTTGAAAATATTCTTAAAAAAAAAAAGAAAAGACGTTTTATATCATAACGACTTTTTGCATTTTCTAACAATAACATTCATTCATTTTTAATAAAAATGGTCGACCTGACTCATCTGACTTTTTGTAATTTTTTTTATATTCATTTATTGAGAAATGTGTCAGGATAGAAATCTCGACATTTTTCTCAATTAAAATAACATTTATTTTGTTCATCTCAAAAGTAATGAATTTGCTAAAATATTTTGACGAGGAAGGCATGTTTATTGTTGATATTCGATTTTCAAGTGTTCATTTTTAAAACAAATAATTTCATTTTACCCCCACAAAATAAATTAACCCAATACAATTTTCCAGATTTTTTCTAAATGTTTAAAAACATTAAATAAACCTACCTGTCCTTCACCTAAGAATTCAATTTTTTCGTACCGACGTTGTCTGTCATCCATGTTGAAACAACCCCCCCAAACAATTTACCGGTAAGAGAGCAGATACGCACAAAATAAATTCGTCTCTCTTCCCTTTCAGTTTTATTTATTTATTTCTAAAATAAATTAATAAAACTTGCATAAAGTTTCTTGAATTTTTATAAGGAGAAAATGAGCTATTTAAAATAAAACAACAATGTCAAACAAAAAAAAATGTATTTATTGTCGCCGCTTTTTATGTTTTTTTTTTTTTTCGAGTTATGTTGTTTATGAATTTACAATTTAAACGTTTATTTTTATCTAAGTTTTTGTTTTCAAAGATAATTCAGACAAAAAGTAAAAGTTTATTTTTTTATCATCAGTTTGTTTATCGTTACAACACAATTGCCGAAGAAAATATGACTGAAGCTTCAGAAAGGATTGTTTGGGTCGATTTAGAGGTAATTTTTTATTTATTTTACCCTCCTTTTTTTTTTTTCTACCCCAAAATATTTTTTCTTTCTTTCTTTATCAAATTGTTTTTATTTTTTAAACAAATTCTCTTTTAATTTTTCAACATATTTTGGATTTGATAAATAAACATCAGGATAAATTTTATATTATTGAAAAGAAAAAAAATCGGTTTTTATTAAGAACATTTATTTTCTTTTAAAAATAAAACTTCTGCCGGTTTTGATAAATCTTTACTGATAAAAAAAAAAATTATTATGAATTTTAAATCTTTAAAAAAATCGGCAAAATAAAAACTCCTGAAAAATTGATGTGTCTACACTCTCCAGCATTTTTATTCAAAATAAATAAAATTAAAATAAAAAGACTGACACCGTAAAAATATTCCTATTTTTCAAGCAACAAAAATATAAAACATGTTTTGAGTTTATTTTATTTGAGCCTTCAGATTTACAGTTTCATATTTTCTTGGATTTAAAGACCGTAAATAAAATAACAACGAGAAAAAAAAATTATTTAACCTTTTTTTTATTGATAAAAATTATTATAAATTATCAAAAATTAATGAAACGATTTCCAAAAATGAATCAGCTTCGCAAATGATAAATTTTAATATTTTATTAATCGTTTATTTAATTGTCCGTTCGACTTTTTTGGTTTAATTCTCTGAACGATGAGAATTTAACAGAAAATCTTCAAATAATTAAAAACCCTGAAATATTAAGTACAAATTAATTTTTAGCACACGAGTAGCACATATTGGGTGTAATCTTATCTGTGCAGTAAAATTGGGAGCTGACGGTAGGTCTGGCGCTCCAGCTAAAACACTCTCCCTTGTCTAGCGCTAGCGAAAAGGGGATAGACTCCCTTGCTGTCCAACTGATTCTGACAATAGGCCACTCCGCCAACTTTACTTTCTTTTAAATTCTGAATTTAACTAAGCAAATTAACTTAATAGTATTTTACTGATTTCCAAGGGAAAAAAAAATCTGACAAAGTGTTTTATTCTTTTTAACACCTTTGATTTGGTAAGTAAACTTTTTCGACCTGTTCCCCGGGGTCAGATTTGGTCGTTTCATAGGTGACTTAAAGTAAAATTTTCATGAGTCATTTTTTGGTTAGTTTATAGTACTGTATAGTTCTAGGTTATGTTCGTTAGTACTGATATCTTGTCCCCAATAAAAGCTGGTTCTTTCTTCTTGTGGGCTGGTAAGCTGAAATGGAATTTAAGGAACGAAAAGGAAAGAGATAGAGGCAAGAGATAGTTTTATGACTTAGGCTTTATTGAATGGGGCATAGTCGGCCGTAGCGAGGGGATATGCCCCTGGCCAGGACAACGACTGCACTCAGTTGCGGACTAAATTCAAATGACTGAGGTATCCTTTTTGGGGTAGGGAATCGGTCCTTCTTGTCAGACATGCGCATAGGGGCTCTTCCGGTCGAGGCCATATGGGAGTTTATTGTTTTTTTATTTTATTTTTTATTTTATATTTAAAAAAATCCTCACAAGTGACAAATAGAATTCTTTTCTACTTTTCTTTAATTTCATGGAAATAATTTTTGAGTTCTGGATGATTAGATTTTAAAAGAATAATCTATGGATACATCCCATCTTGTATAGGATAGCCCATCTTTGCAATGTACAAAAAATTAAATGTAGTAAATATTTACATTCCCGCCCTGTCGGTGGGGCATTAGAATGCACCGACTGCACCTCTGCAGAGGGGTAGGACTCCCCCAATGGGGCCACCTGTTGGCCGTGGGTGGCGACCCGTGATGCTTAAGGATAGAGCCCAGGTGGATGAGCAGTTCATGACATGCAATACTCCACTTTGGCCCTATCTTGGGCTAGACGGGTGCTCGGAGAGGCCCCCTCCGATCAATCGGCTGGTCACGTCAAGCCCTAGCACCTATATGATTTTCCCAACCCTATTGCCCTTATGGCAAGCCCCAACCCCTTTTTATCATATGGGTGCTAGAAGGCGGTGACTGAGGTCTACATGTCCTGGGAATGACGTTAAACTCTATCTGATGGTGAGGTTCCAGTTTTGGAGGTTTGGGGAATGTGGAGCACCCCTTCATCACCATTGCTCCCTGGTCCACTCTGACCTGGAGTGGTAGTACCTGTTAGGGTCCTATCTATGGGTTAAATAGAAAAATGTATTTATAAAAAAATTGTATTATCCATTAAGAATTGATTTATTTCAAAACTTTATCGGCATTAAATGACCCACTGAGGTTGATATGCCACAAAACAAACCAAACCAAAATATTTACATTCATAAGTCATTTACTTTTTTTTCTTACCAAACAGTTACAGTTAAGTTCCAAAAATGAAAAACTGGACATCAGACATAACTTGTGAGGAAAAAACTAAAGAAATGTGGTCGATGGTCGAATTGTAGCTAGTTTAAGGAAGACAATTTTGGGATTTAAATTTAACTGTTTAATAAAAAAAAGAGAAGGTAAATGACTGAAATTTACTCTTATCTGGATGCTGATTGAAACTATTACATTTCTATCTAGTTTTTTGTACATTAAAATAAAATTAACATAAATTTTGAAACCTGAAAAATAAAATCCAATGCAATTTTTATGCACTGTATTTACAGTGTATCCCACAAGGCCCTATTAATGTGGGACCATCCACGAGCTGAAGCTCATGGGTGGCGTGTGCAAAAATGCGTTGATCCTGTCGGTATTCCCCCTCAAGGGGGGTGCCTCAGGCACTGGGCAATAAATCCAGCCCTGCCCCTTTAAATTAAGGTGGCAGGTGTTGCCTGTGCGAAGCCCCCCAGGGATCAATGCTGATAATTTCTTCAATGGTCCTGAGCCGAAGCCACTGGACCTCCGGTTGAAAATGGCAAAGTAAATTGATATTTTAAAAAGTAGCAGATGACTTTTTTGTATCATCAAACATATCACCATATGTACCAGAATTTTCCAAGTAAAAAAATAAAATTAAAATAAGATAATAAAAAAAAAAAGTAAAAGTAAAATATTTGTGTGTACAATGTAAACAATGGTATCTATATATATATATAAAAGGAAGTTTGGTATGATTTACAAACAAGAGGTCATTCAGATTTGAAATCTTGCATACAACTTGATATGCTTATAACTAAGAAATACACAAAATTTATTTTTTGATTTATAATAATTAAGTGATATAATTCAATAATTAAGAAAAATTTAAAAAATACTGTATACACACCCCTCCACCCCCACCCTACTCTCGTCGACATGAGTATAGTTTTGAACTTCCCAGACAGCAAACTCGGTATGAAAAAAAAATACGAGTGTTTATTTTAAAAAAAACAAAAACTACCGTTAAATAGACCCTTCCATCCCATCTCCTGTCGGCACAAATCAAGCTGGTGTTCTTAAAAAATTTTTAGTCTGGTCATGGACTGGGTACTTTTGCTAGTATTGTATATTACTGAACAATCTTCAATCTTCGTCATAGTTTGAATAAAAATAATTTTAAAAAGTATCAAAAAATGCCCTGATTTTCCCAACCCTATTGCCCTTATGGCAAGCCCCAACCCCCTTTTTATCATATGGGTGCTAGAAGGCGGTGGCTGCGGGTCTACATGTCCTGGGAATGATGTTAAACTCTATCTGATGGTGAGGTTCCAGTTTTGGAGGTTTGGGGAATGTGGAGCACCCCTTCATCACCATTGCTCCCTGGTCCACTCTGACCCAGAGTGGTAGTACCTGTTAGGGTCCCATCTATGGGTTGAATAGAAAAACATGAGTTATAAACAAAATTGTATTATCCATTAAGAATTGATTTACTTCAAAACTTTATCGGCATTAAATGACCCACTGAGGTTGATATGCCACAAAACAAACCAAACCAAAATATTTACATTCATAAGTCATTTACTTTTTTTTCTTACCAAACAGTTACAGTTAAGTTCCAAAAATGAAAAACTGGACATCAGACATAACTTGTGAGGAAAAAACTAAAGAAATGTGGTCGATGGTCGAATTGTAGCTAGTTTAAGGAAGACAATTTTGGGATTTAATTTAACTGTTTAATAAAAAAAAGAGAAGGTAAATGACTGAAATTTACTCTTATCTGGATGCTGATTGAAACTATTACATTTCTATCTAGTTTTTTGTACATTAAAATAAATTAACATAAATTTTGAAACCTGAAAAATAAAAATCCAATGCAATTTTTATGCACTGTATTTACAGTGTATCCCACAAGGCCTATTAATGTGGGACCATCCACGAGCTGAAGCTCATGGGTGGCGTGTGCAAAAATGCGTTGATCCTGTCGGTATTCCCCCTCAAGGGGGTGCCTCAGGCACTGGGCAATAAATCCAGCCCTGCCCTTTAAATTAAGGTGGCAGGTGTTGCCTGGGCGAAGCCCCCAGGGATCAATGCTGATAATTTCTTCAATGGTCCTGAGCCGAAGCCACTGGACCTCCGGTTGAAAATGGCAAAGTAAATTGATATTTTAAAAAGTAGCAGATGACTTTTTTGTATCATCAAACATATCACCATATGTACCAGAATTTTCCAAGTAAAAAAATAAATTAAAATAGATAATAAAAAAAAAAGTAAAGTAAAATAAAATATTTGTGTGTACAATGTAAACAATGGTATCTATATATATATATAAAAGGAAGTTTGGTATGATTTACAAACAAGAGGTCATTCAGATTTGAAATCTTGCATACAACTTGATATGCTTATAACTAAGAAATACACAAAAATTTATTTTTTGATTTATAATAATTAAGTGATATAATTCAATAATTAAGAAAAATTTAAAAAAATACTGTATACACACCCCTCCACCCCCACCTACTCTCGTCGACATGAGTATAGTTTGAACTTCCCAGACAGCAAAACTCGGTATGAAAAAAATACGAGTGTTTATTTTAAAAAAAAAAAAATACCGTTAAATAGACCCTTCCATCCCATCTCCTGTCGGCACAAATCAAGCTGGTGTTCTTAAAAAATTTTTAGTCTGGTCATGGACGGGTACTTTTGCTAGTATTGTATATTACTGAACAATCTTCAATCTTCGTCATAGTTTGAATAAAAATAATTTTAAAAAGTATCAAAAAATGCCCTGATTTTCCCAACCCTATTGCCCTTATGGCAAGCCCCAACCCCTTTTTATCATATGGGTGCTAGAAGGCGGTGGCTGCGGGTCTACATGTCCTGGGATGATGTTAAACTCTATCTGATGGTGAGGTTCCAGTTTTGGAGGTTTGGGGAATGTGGAGCACTCCTTCATCACCATTGCTCCTGGTCCACTCTGACCCAGAGTGGTAGTACCTGTTAGGGTCCCATCTATGGGTTGAATAGAAAAACATGAGTTATAAACAAAATTGTATTATCCATTAAGAATTGATTTACTTCAAAACTTTATCGGCATTAAATGACCCACTGAGGTTGATATGCCGTAAAACAAAACAAACAAACAAGAAAAAAAAAAAATTACTCTAGACCGAAAAGTGTATAAAAATACATACATACGTATGTGAAGGGATTGTGTGTGTGTGTCTTAAGATAGATGTGAATCGACTGGGATAGATATAAACAGAGTGGGATAGGTAGATCCTGAAAGCAAAGAATATGAAGTTTGATTTATTTTCTTCTTTGAAATAGGGTTAAATAGAAAAATGTATTTATAAAAAAATTGTATTATCCATCAAGAATTGATTTATTTCAAAACTTTATCGGCATTAAATGACCCACTGAGGTTGATATGCCGTAAAACAAAACAAACAAACAAAACAAAAAATGCCCTGAGTCACTTTTTTTTTTGGAAAACATAGAAATAAATAGTAAATCTTTTGATTAATTTTTTTTTTTTTTTTTCAATGTTCTCACCATACCTTTTATTTTTGCACGCCCAAAATGTGGAATAACAGGTTTATCCAGGGTTAGCGGATCTGAACTGTTGAAGAAAATAACCCCAAAAAAACTAGAGGAAGAAGGATTAAAAATAGCAAAATTGTTATGAAAGTTGGTATTTACCCAACCCATTTTGCCATGTGTAGGATGTGACACAAGGTCATACCTATGGGTCATCCAGCAATAATTGAACTCGCTATTCAATAGTAATGGACCTGCAAGACTATTCCATGTACTGAAAGGTGGTGACAAAAATAGCCTAATTCTGTCAGCACTTTTTAGTGAGATAGAATAGGTGCTGCCTGATGGGTTGGAATGAAACATAGAATCTGAGTCTGAAAATTATTATTGGTCATAAATGACCAGAGATCTTTACTGAGCAAGTAGTAACCCAATATTTTTTTTTACTAATTAATATGGTTTTTATAGTGGTATACTGAATAGAATAGTATACAATTTTAATGCCTTTATTGATATTATCATTGGATGTAAAATAAAAAATAAAAAGACCCATAATGGTAGGGTTTTACAATATTTATCTTTTAGAGCCTAAAATTTAAGAATAAGAGGCTCTTTGTTTGAATTTCTAAGGTTAGCCAATGGCTAATTTGCATAAGTACCATCTTCTGCCTCTAAGACAATGGGGAATTCCTTCCTCACCCTTGTTTGTTCCTGCTTTGTTAGTAAAATACAGGGACCATATAACCTTTAGGCACCCCTTTTGTGATCTTGTTTCATAAGGACATTTTTTTCATTTACACTGTCAAAATCCGGTTGTTTGTTAACAGATGATTTTTAGAGTTTTTTTTTTTTAATTATAAAACTAACCCCTAATCCTAACCCCTAACAAACAACTGGATTTTGACGGTGTAAATGAAAAAAATGTCCTTATGAAATGAGATCTCAAAAAAATTTTTGGACCACTTGGCTGGTACCAAGAAGAGACTATATGACCTTTAGGCACCCCGCCTAAAGGTCATATAGTCTCTTCTTGGTACAAGCCAAGTGGCCCAAAAAATACACCCCATGGGTTAAAGGAAGACTCTACTGGAGTTCCAGAAGGACAAAGATGAACTGCCTTATAGCCTTCATTAAGGATAGCTGGGAATATCACCCACCATGATGACACCCCCCCACTGACGAAAAAGAACTAACACCCACACTCAAAAATGGTCCTAACTCACCTCAACTTGTCCATGCTGGTCAAGCAATGATATATGACCGAGCATGAATGTAGCAAAAGGGAGCTTCGCCAATGGCTAATTTGCATATGTACTGTCCTCCACCAATAAGATGACAGGTCACCCTTTCTTTGCCCTCTTTTGTTCCCACATTTTTTTGTAGTATACAGATCATTCTGTGTTTGGCTCAGTTAGTATTACTTTATAACTGGTGTCATTACTAGATATACTTACCTATATTACCTATACTAGCAAATATATGCACCCTCCGGGTGCAAGTATTTAAGTTTTAATGTAATAAAATATTGTATTAAATTAGAAAGGCTAATGAAACTAAATAAGAATACAGATAAAAAGATTTGAAACAGAGGTAGTATAATAAAAAATTTGAAACAGAGGGAGTATAATAAAAAATGGAACAACTGAAACTTACTCTTCCATCACTCTCGTCTTTCATTGTTATTTTTTCTAATTTAAGTATTTAGTTATAAGAGGAAGTAAAGAATAAAATGACAGTTATTTTATCTTGTTAATGGATTTCATTTAAGATTCATTGAAGAGATTTTTGCTTATATTCATTAAAATAAAACCAAACAATTAGAAATCAATAATACTAAGCACATATTTATTAAATTCGATTTTTTAATATTAATATGCAAATTAGTCTTCCCGTTCACATTGTAAAGCGCTATTTTGTTGTATATATAAATATAATTGCATGTTGTTAGTATGTAGACATAGTTAACAGTATTAATAATGTAAGACAATTTTATTAATAATTGAGGTTTAGATAAAAATAAAATCATGGAGAATGTGATGTCAATAACTAAGAGAATTGTGACTTGAGTAGGAATATAGTTTCGGTTACAGACGGAAAAGCACACAATCTCCATTATAATAAGATGGGTCATATTCATAAAGTACTTTGTGTTATAATCTTTCATTTATTTGTACCTATCATACATATCACTTTCATATTCTGATATCACAAATATTTTCAGCTAGACCACATCTATTAATAATGGATATTCGCTTCCGGTTTTTGTCTGTATCAAAAATTACGTCACTGCTTATCTTAACAGAATAAATACACTCAAAATTTGAACATGCAGCATTAGACAGTCCTCATTGGGTTTTTTAAAACAAGTTTTAATAAATACATGACTGGTATTATATATCTATATATAGTTTATTTTATTTTAATACATATTTAAAGTTTACATTTCAAATTGTGTTATTTAATACTTTAATGAATTTGATGATTTTACTTACTTAGGGTACAAAGTCGCTGACATTGAATTTTTTACTCCCACCCCTCAGGCAATATGTTTCAAAAATCTATTTTTACATCGCCCGGAGGGTGTTTTTTTTATTTTGTACTAGTTATTTATAATGTATTTCTTTTTCTCCTTCTTTGACTTTTTGGTGAGGATTTGTCAGAATTTCCAATTCTGTTAATGGTTACATAGAGCTGGCCATGTCAAAAGATGTCAATTTTAAAAAATTTCCAAATTTCCATTTCAGTGGCCATTGAAAGTATAAAAGTTGCATAGCTGCATGAAGAGACCCCCCCCTTATTTTACCAGTCAACGGTAGCAATGTATAAAATACAAAACAATATAAATTATCCCACAACTGGGTCTCGTTCTACTACCAATTGTCAAAAGATAGTTGAATGGCAGTCACTCTAATGGTGGAAGATCATCCTATATATAGTCTGTTGCCAATTAACTTTCTTCCTCTTTTGCCAAAGAGTTCCTTCTACTGAAACAGTCCAAGGGAGATAACTCAATCTACACTTAGCTTCACTTGGCCATTTCGTCCCTCACAAAAATTCTTCCTTTTTTAATAAATAGATCTTTTTATAGACACATATTTGTGACTTTTTGGGATGATCTGTTAAAAGGCAGTTGAATGGTTGAATGGTGGACGATGGTTGTATATAAATAGTCTGTTGCCAATTAACTTTCTTCCTCTTTTGCCAAAGAGTTCCTTCTACTGAAACAGTCCAAGGGTGATAGCTCATAATCTAGAAATGGGGTGGCATTAAACCCCCAGAAAATACTGATAAATGGTTAAGGGTTAATTAAGTCAAAGATATTAAATCTAATTCAAGACAGGATTTCTAAAGACTGCATACAAGCAATGAGTTAGTTTTAAGGTTTTTGTTTTTAATTTACTGAAACAGTTTCAGGTTCATTTGGAGATTTTGTAAGGATCTCAAATAATCTCAAACTTAATAAATAATTTGGAATAAATAAAGTAACATAAAGTCGTCAGGGTGGCCTAAAGTCTGTATCAGCCAGACAGTGAGGGAGTCTATCCCCTTTTCACTAGCACCACACTAAGGAGATTGTTTTTTGCGTCTGAGGCAGAGTGCCACACCTACCACCAGCTCCTCACTTTATTGCACAGATATCTATGCTACTCATACGCTCAGTTAGCGAGGGCTGGTATCATACGCAGAACCTTGTGGTTCCTACTGGGATGCTCTACTGCTAGGTATAGTATTGAATTTTTAAAAAATGGTTTTTAAGTGCGTTTTTTTTTTTTTTTTTAAATTTCAAATTTTTTAGACCAGGTGACTGTTGAGTTTAAAAGAATTATCTCTTACAAGGTCTGCATATGGGGAGGGGTGAGATTACGAGGAAAGTAGGCAAGTGAGGGGTGGGGGCTGTAAGACGTAGAGGGTGAGAGACAGATCCCATTTGAACTGGATCTCCCAAGAATGACGCTTACAGTTTTAGCCGTTGAACTTTTTTGCTTTTTTCAGGTGTTCGCAAAACTTTGATATAAATTTAATTTTAAACTCAAGATCTTCTTTCAACGTGTATAAACATTTGGTTATTTCCTATAAGTCCAACATAAACAAAGGGGAACCACTCTTAGCTGATAAATCATCTATTTATTTTCCCATTAAACTAACCCTAAACCCGTTTTCTTTTTTTCCTAGTAGATCAATAAATAAATAAATAATTTCAGTCAAGAGTGGTTCCCCTTTGTTTATGTTGGACTTATAGGAAATAACCAAACATTTATTTGAATTTGGTTGATATGAAATTTAACCTAACACACTGCCATTGTACATTAAAAAAAAAAAAAAGAATTGTTACAATTTTCTTAAAAAAGGAAAAAAAAGTTTCAACTTCCATTCCACTAAACTCAAAATAATATTTCAATTCTTCTACAGATTATTCATTCTACTTTAAAATAATGTCAGTTTTTACAAAAAAAAACCAACAACATTTACAATAACAACAATAAATAAGTGCAAATAGACTCCTTTAAATATTTGTATATGTCTATAAATCTTTTACCATAAAATTAATTTGTGGAGCAATTATTATGATTTTGTTGGGTTATCTCCCCTTATCTGTTGGAAGAAATTTCTAAATGATTTGTAGGAAGCAACATAAGAAG
Organism: Doryteuthis pealeii; assembly: GCA_023376005.1. Lineage (NCBI taxonomy): Eukaryota > Metazoa > Mollusca > Cephalopoda > Myopsida > Loliginidae > Doryteuthis > Doryteuthis pealeii. The sequence goes on along the minus strand of CM042161.1, from coordinate 8,055,323 downwards.
TTGCTATAAGAACAATAAAAATATTTCTACTATTTCAACAAGACACTATGGACATTTTTGATAATATATATTATTAAATAATATCTATTATTATACCAAAGCTGAGTGAATCAATAATTGCTTGCTAAAGGCTTTTTTCCTATTTGATTTAATGACACAAAATACATCCAAAAATATTCCTTAGTTTTAGGATTAAGTTATGTTTGAAAAAGATTCCATTTTATTTGGTTCTAATTTGCAATCAAGTCAAAAACTTTTCTTTTTTTTTTTATTCTCTGGTTGTATTTATGTTTTTAATTTTATTTGTGTTACAAACTAACTTTCTTCCTAATCACAATTATCTACCTAGAGCTCAATGGATGACACAACTAGTATATTATTAAAAGATTAAAAGTGATCAGAGTAAATTTTTTGCAATTCTTTTTCCTACAATTATTATGATTACATGTTTTGTCTTGTTAAGATTATGCATAAATGAACAAAAATTAGAATGGCCTTTTTTTTTTAGTAAGCTTCTTCATATTACAGTTTTACTTTACATAGGGAATATAAAGAAGAGAAAATTTTGGGACCATATGACCTTAAGGCACCCCTTTTGCGATCTCAATTCGTGGGGACATTTTTTCCATTTACACCGTCAAAATCCAGTTAATTGTTAACAGACGATTTTTAGAGTGTTTTTTTTTAAATCATAAAACTATCCTCTAACCCTAACCCCTAACAAACAACCGAATTTTGACAGTGTAAATGAGAAAAGTGTCCTTGTGAGTCGAGATTGCGGTCATATGGTCCAAATTTTGTTTGTAAGTTTGTAATAAATCTTGATACTTAAGACTTAACAAAATATGTAAAAAAAAAAAATCATGAAAAGATTTTATTTGTAAAAATTGATTTTACATAAAAGTATTGTAAATGTGGAAAATCATCCTCCCTCCATTTTTACCTCAGTTAAAATATTTTGTTCATATTTTAACTGAGGTAAAAAATTATTCATATGAGATTTCTATTCAATTTATGATTTATATTAAAAAAAACCAAAATCAAAAAAGCATCCTAAATTTTTCTATTGTCTTTTTTTTTCTTCTTCTTCTTCAAGATGACGGGTTTGGATTTGGAAAAGGATCGGATTATTGAAATGGCCTGCATCATCACTGACAAAAACTTGAATGTCATTGCAAAGGTTTTTAACATTTTTTGAATTGTGAATTACAAAAAAGAAAAAAAAAAAGAAGATTATTTATGAATTTAATTGAGAAAAAGTATATAATTTTGTTATTTTTCATTTTTTTAAAAAACTTTTTTTTCTGATCAAAATGTGTTGTGCTTGAAACTTTGTATTTCTCCAATGTTAAAAAAAAACAAAAAAAAACTAAACAATTGAATGTTTCATTCAACTTAATAATTTGCCAAATCTGAAAATCAACAGAAATTTGGGTTATTTCCTATAACTACAACATAAACAAAGGGAACCACTCTTGACTGATAAATTATTTATTTACTTTCCCATTAAACTAACCCTAACCAATACACAAGTATTAATTGTTAATAGACAGATCTCCTTTACAAATGTTATTATTATTGCATTACTTGATATATTTTAGGGTTATTTCCTATAAGTCCAACATAAACAAAGGGGAACCACTCTTGACTGATAAATTATTTATTTATTGGGGGAACCACTCTTGACTGATAAATTATTTATTGATCTACTAGGAAAAAGAAGATGGGTTTTAGGGTTAGTTTAATAGGAAAATAAATGATTTATCAGTCAAGAGTGGTTCCCCTTTGTTTATGTTGTAGTTATAGGAAATAACTGAAATTTGGTTGCAAGTAAAGACTACAAGAAAAGTTACAATAAATGTTCCTTTTAATTTTAACATGAACTTCATGGAACCAAAAAGCCTGTGTGAACAACTGAGAAATTGGATTGGGCAGAAAATATTTTGAAAGATTCAGTGTTTTGGCAGTCTACAATTAAAACACAATATTCAGTTTATATTTCAAATATTTTGATAAAATTTATATCATTCACATATTGTAAAATATTTTAATGTTTTTAACTTGGAGGATTCAGTTTGTATGTGTGTATAGTTAGGGTAAAGTGTGTTTGTGTGTGTGTATATAGTTAGGGTAAAGTGTGTGTGTGTGTGTATATAGTTAGGGTAAAGTGTGTGTGTGTGTGTGTGTATAGTATGTGTGTATAGTTAGGGTAAAGTGTGTGTGTGTGTGTGTGTGTATAGTTAGGGTAAGTGTGTGTGTGTGTGTGTGTGTGTGTGTGTGTGTGTGTATAGTTAGGGTAAAGTGTGTGTGTGTGTGTGTATAGTTAGGGTAAAGTGTGTGTGTGTGTATAGTTAGGTAAAGTGTGTGTGTGTGTGTATAGTTAGGGTAATGTGTGTGTGTGTGTATAGTTAGGGTAAAGTGTGTGTGTGTGTATAGTTAGGTAATGTGTGTGTGTGTGTTATATAGTTAGGGTAATGTGTGTGTGTGTGTATATATAGTTAGGTAGTGTGTGTGTGTGTGTGTATATAGTTAGGGTAATGTGTGTGTGTGTGTATATAGTTTAGGGTAATGTGTGTGTGTGTGTGTGTGTATAGTTAGGGTAATGTGTGTGTGTGTGTGTGTATATAGTTAGGGTAATGTGTGTGTGTGTGTGTATATATAGTTAGTGTGTGTGTGTGTGTGTGTATAGTTAGGGTATGTGTGTGTGTGTGTGTGTATAGTTAGGGTAATGTGTGTGTGTGTGTGTGTGTATAAGGGTAATGTGTGTGTGTGTGTGTGTATATAGTTAGGGTAAAGTGTGTGTGTGTATGGATTCAATTTTAAAAATTAGTATTGACCAGTTTGAAAATATTGTTTCTTTATGATAATTTATTTGTGATAATTGTTATAGGCTCCAAATTTGATAATCAACCAACCAGACAGTTTGATGGATACGATGAATGATTGGTGCAAAGAACATCATGGAAAAGTGAGTACAACCATTGAAATTTGTTTTTTTTGTTTTTTTGTTTTATTATTAAATATTGATACAGTTAAGAGATGTCGACTTTGGAATTTGAGTTAAGAATGTAATTGAAAAACAGAAATGAAAAGTGAAAGTAATTCACAAATTTTTTCTTCTTCTGGTTTCTCAAGTCCATCCTTATTAGATATCATCATATATCCCCTACAAAGGGTAAAGAAACACCCACCCGCCCAAGAGGCCCCAACTCTAAAGATCTGTGGAGTCCCTGAGTATGATTGTATCTGGTGATTAGGCCCCAACTCTAAAGATCTGTGGAGTCTGGAGTTCCTCTTCATTGCCATTACTCCCAGATCCACTCTTATCTGGAGTGGTAGTACCTGTTAGCGTCCCATCTATGGGTCAAATAGATCTGTTTAAAGATTTAAAAGTTTGAAAGAAAAAATGATTTGTGCTTTAAAAATAACAAAAATCTCTGGTTATCAGTTTACTTTGTTTTCTGGGATAATTTTTAGTGAAACTTTAAATGCACAGAATTTAATTTGAAATCAAAATGAATAATCCCCATTACCATTTTTTAATCATTATTTGTAATAAGTAATTGAGAGTTACTTCCCCTGTTTTATTATTACCTCCCCTTTGTGTAAATCTTTGACGTTTCTGAGAGTATATAAACTCCCAGTAAACTGTAAAAGTATTCTAAATAGAATAAAGCTTTCTCAAACCCGACCGTGTGTGTTCATTTATTATATATATTTTTTTTTTTTTCAAATTTCTTTTCCTTCTGCCTTTCCCATTCTTTGTGGCGGCACTCAAAAGTCTGTAATGTCTCAGAATTCAAGGAATAAAAAATGCTGCTTGCTATTATTTGTCTTTGTGGAAATGCATCATAAATATTTTACAAGCATGGAGATTAGACAAGCAAATATAAGAGTGAACCATATCTGACAAATGTATGAAAGTCAGTGAGTTATATTTGTGATGAAGGCGTGTGGCATACTGATTAAAGTCGTAGGAAATGAGAGTAAAAACTTGTTTGAATTCAGTTTTCTTTTTTCTACACTGGATGCCTAACAAAGGCTAAAGAACCCAGTCTGCCCTACTATTTACCCAGAGTTGATGTATCTATGTACATTTGTAACACAGCTATTCATTTAGCTCTTTCAGGAATGATAAATTGTTTAGGGTGTTGTCAAATGAAATCACTGACTCCTAAAACTGCATTATTGTTCTTGATAAACACTTTAAAAAACTTTACCCAATATAATGCTCCCTTATGGCAAGCCCCAAGCCCTTTTTATCATATGGGTGCTAGAAGGCGGTGGCTGCGGGTCTACATGTCTTGGGAATGACGTTAAACTCTATCTGATGGTGAGGTTCCAGTTTTGGAGGTTTGGGGAATGTGGAGCACCCCTTCATTACCATTGCTCCCTGGTCCACTCTGACTCGGAGTGGTAGTACCTGTTAGGGTCCCATCTATGGGTTAAATAGAAAAATGTATTTATAAAAAAAATTGTATTATCCATTAAGAATTGATTTATTTCAAAACTTTATCGGCATTAAATGACCCACTGAGGTTGATATGCCGTAAAACAAAACAAACCAAACCAATATAATGGTGGAGGCATTTGTGGTATAATGGTTATGATTGTAGGAAATGGACACGGCAACCCGAGTTCAAATCCTGAACAAGGCCATTTGCATTTCACATAGTGCTAATACCCTGGGGAAAGATATGAATCCATATATTCTCCTTCCAGCTATGTGTAAAATAGTAGGGCAGACTGGGCTCTTTAACCTTGGATAGGTAACCAGTCTAAGAGAAGGAAACTCTGAATTTGAAAAACCTGAGGTCAGTCATTGATTGGGTTTGTGGCATTCCTTGTGCATCAATTCTTTCTTATTACTGTGCCAAAAAGTGTGGATGGTCCAACACAAGCCTTCACCACTATAAAAAACTACTGTGTAGGTTGTTCATTGGATGAACCCTATTACTACTACTTGCTGTCCATCGTATCCGATGATGACACACACGAATCATTTTCCTCCAATTTAATCGGTCTCTAGTTACGTCTTGCCATCTGCCTATGGGGATATTCAAGTCCTTCAGGTTTCTTTTGATGTTGTCTTTGTACCTGAGCTTTGGTCTACCGATTCTACATGATCCCTCTCTCAGTTGAGAGTACAGAATCTGCTTTGGTAGTCTGTCATCCCCATGTCTGTTTAAGTGGCCAGCCCATCTGCCTATGGGGATATTCAAGTCCTTCAGGTTTCTTTGATGTTGTCTTTGTACCTGAGCTTTGGTCTACCATTCTACATGATCCCTCTCTCAGTTGAGAGTACAGAATCTGCTTTGGTAGTCTGTCATCCCCATGTCTGTTTAAGTGGCCAGCCCATCTGCCTATGGGGATATTCAAGTCCTTCAGGTTTCTTTTGATGTTGTCTTTGTACCTGAGCTTTGGTCTACCGATTCTACATGATCCCTCTCTCAGTTGAGAGTACAGAATCTGCTTTGGTAGTCTGTCATCCCCATGTCTGTTTAAGTGGCCAGCCCATCTGCCTATGGGGATATTCAAGTCCTTCAGGTTTCTTTTGATGTTGTCTTTGTACCTGAGCTTTGGTCTACCGATTCTACATGATCCCTCTCTCAGTTGAGAGTACAGAATCTGCTTTGGTAGTCTGTCATCCCCATGTCTGTTTAAGTGGCCAGCCCATCTGCCTATGGGGATATTCAAGTCCTTCAGGTTTCTTTTGATGTTGTCTTTGTACCTGAGCTTTGGTCTACCGATTCTACATGATCCCTCTCTCAGTTGAGAGTACAGAATCTGCTTTGGTAGTCTGTCATCCCCATGTCTGTTTAAGTGGCCAGCCCATCTGCCTATGGGGATATTCAAGTCCTTCAGGTTTCTTTTGATGTTGTCTTTGTACCTGAGCTTTGGTCTACCGATTCTACATGATCCCTCTCTCAGTTGAGAGTACAGAATCTGCTTTGGTAGTCATCCCCATGTCTGTTTAAGTGGCCAGCCCATCTGCCTATGGGATATTCAAGTCCTTCAGGTTTCTTTTGATGTTGTCTTTGTACCTGAGCTTTGGTCTACCGATTCTACGATCCCTCTCTCAGTTGAGAGTACAGAATCTGCTTTGGTAGTCTGTCATCCCCATGTCTGTTTAAGTGGCCAGCCCATCTGCCTATGGGGATATTCAAGTCCTTCAGGTTTCTTTTGATGTTGTCTTTGTACCTGAGCTTTGGTCTACCGATTCTACATGATCCCTCTCTCAGTTGAGAGTACAGAATCTGCTTTGGTAGTCTGTCATCCCCATGTCTGTTTAAGTGGCCAGCCCATCTGCCTATGGGGATATTCAAGTCCTTCAGGTTTCTTTTGATGTTGTCTTTGTACCTGAGCTTTGGTCTACCGATTCTACATGATCCCTCTCTCAGTTGAGAGTACAGAATCTGCTTTGGTAGTCTGTCATCCCCATGTCTGTTTAAGTGGCCAGCCCATCTGCCTATGGGGATATTCAAGTCCTTCAGGTTTCTTTTGATGTTGTCTTTGTACCTGAGCTTTGGTCTACCGATTCTACGTGATCCCTCTCTCAGTTGAGAGTACAGAATCTGCTTTGGTAGTCTGTCATCCCCATGTAAGTGGCCAGCCCATCTGCCTATGGGGATATTCAAGTCCTTCAGGTTTCTTTTGATGTTGTCTTTGTACCTGAGCTTTGGTCTACCGATTCTACATGATCCCTCTCTCAGTTGAGAGTACAGAATCTGCTTTGGTAGTCTGTCATCCCCATGTCTGTTTAAGTGGCCAGCCCATCTGCCTATGGGGATATTCAAGTCCTTCAGGTTTCTTTTGATGTTGTCTTTGTACCTGAGCTTTGGTCTACCGATTCTACATGATCCCTCTCTCAGTTGAGAGTACAGAATCTGCTTTGGTAGTCTGTCATCCCCATGTCTGTTTAAGTGGCCAGCCCATCTGCCTATGGGGATATTCAAGTCCTTCAGGTTTCTTTTGATGTTGTCTTTGTACCTGAGCTTTGGTCTACCGATGATCCCTCTCTCAGTTGAGAGTACAGAATCTGCTCTCATCCCCATGTCTGTTTAAGTGGCCAGCCCATCTGCCTATGGGGATATTCAAGTCCTTCAGGTTTCTTTTGATGTTGTCTTTGTACCTGAGCTTTGGTCTACCGATTCTACATGATCCCTCTCTCAGTTGAGAGTACAGAATCTGCTTTGGTAGTCTGTCATCCCCATGTCTGTTTAAGTGGCCAGCCCATCTGCCTATGGGGATATTCAAGTCCTTCAGGTTTCTTTTGATGTTGTCTTTGTACCTGAGCTTTGGTCTACCGATTCTACATGATCCCTCTCTCAGTTGAGAGTACAGAATCTGCTTTGGTAGTCTGTCATCCCCATGTCTGTTTAAGTGGCCAGCCCATCTGCCTATGGGGATATTCAAGTCCTTCAGGTTTCTTTTGATGTTGTCTTTGTACCTGAGCTTTGGTCTACCGATTCTACGTGATCCCTCTCTCAGTTGAGAGTACAGAATCTGCTTTGGTAGTCTGTCATCCCCATGTCTGTTTAAGTGGCCAGCCCATCTGCCTATGGGGATATTCAAGTCCTTCAGGTTTCTTTTGATGTTGTCTTTGTACCTGAGCTTTGGTCTACCGATTCTACGTGATCCCTCTCTCAGTTGAGAGTACAGAATCTGCTTTGGTAGTCTGTCATCCCCATGTCTGTTTAAGTGGCCAGCCCATCTGCCTATGGGGATATTCAAGTCCTTCAGGTTTCTTTTGATGTTGTCTTTGTACCTGAGCTTTGGTCTACCGATTCTACATGATCCCTCTCTCAGTTGAGAGTACAGAATCTGCTTTGGTAGTCTGTCATCCCCATGTCTGTTTAAGTGGCCAGCCCATCTGCCTATGGGGATATTCAAGTCCTTCAGGTTTCTTTTGATGTTGTCTTTGTACCTGAGCTTTGGTCTACCGATTCTACATGATCCCTCTCTCAGTTGAGAGTACAGAATCTGCTTTCTGTCATCCCCCATCTGCCTATGGGGATATTCAAGTCCTTCAGGTTTCTTTTGATGTTGTCTTTGTACCTGAGCTTTGGTCTACCGATTCTACATGATCCCTCTCTCAGTTGAGAGTACAGAATCTGCTTTGGTAGTCTGTCATCCCCATGTCTGTTTAAGTGGCCAGCCCATCTGCCTATGGGGATATTCAAGTCCTTCAGGTTTCTTTTGATGTTGTCTTTGTACCTGAGCTTTGGTCTACCGATTCTACATGATCCCTCTCTCAGTTGAGAGTACAGAATCTGCTTTGGTAGTCTGTCATCCCCATGTCTGTTTAAGTGGCCAGCCCATCTGCCTATGGGGATATTCAAGTCCTTCAGGTTTCTTTTGATGTTGTCTTTGTACCTGAGCTTTGGTCTACCGATTCTACATGATCCCTCTCTCAGTTGAGAGTACAGAATCTGCTTTGGTAGTCTGTCATCCCCATGTCTGTTTAAGTGGCCAGCCCATCTGCCTATGGGATATTCAAGTCCTTCAGGTTTCTTTTGATGTTGTCTTTGTACCTGAGCTTTGGTCTACCGATTCTACATGATCCCTCTCTCAGTTGAGAGTACAGAATCTGCTTTGGTAGTCTGTCATCCCCAAGTCTGTTTAAGTGGCCAGCCCATCTGCCTATGGGGATATTCAAGTCCTTCAGGTTTCTTTTGATGTTGTCTTTGTACCTGAGCTTTGGTCTACCGATTCTACATGATCCCTCTCTCAGTTGAGAGTACAGAATCTGCTTTGGTAGTCTGTCATCCCCATGTCTGTTTAAGTGGCCAGCCCATCTGCCTATGGGGATATTCAAGTCCTTCAGGTTTCTTTTGATGTTGTCTTTGTACCTGAGCTTTGGTCTACCGATTCTACGTGATCCCTCTCTCAGTTGAGAGTACAGAATCTGCTTTGGTAGTCTGTCATCCCCATGTCTGTTTAAGTGGCTGATGAACCCACATGCGTTGGAATCAACAAGAGAGTCCATTTACCACTTTATATCTTGTTTCCTTGGTTTGTTTTTTTACGGCATATCAACCTCGGTGGGTCATTTAATGCCGATAAAGTTTTGAAATAAATCAATTCTTAATGCATAATACAATTTTTTTTATAAATACATTTTTCTATTTAACCCATAGATGGGCACTTTATATCTGTGATATTGTTTAATTTTTCAATTTTTAATCAAATGCTTTCAGATTTTGTCTTCCTTTACTTCAAATATTTTTATTCTATTGTTGTGTTTTTAGTCTGGCCTGACCGATGCTGTGAAAGAAAGTACGTTAACTGAAACTGAAGCTGAAAAGAAAATGGTGAAATTCATCCAGAAACACACTCCAAAATCCATTTGTCCTTTGGCTGGCAATACTGTACATGTAGACAAGACATTCTTAGATAAATATATGCCCAGTTTTACAGATCATCTTCATTATCGTATCATTGATGTGACTTCTATCAAGGAATTATGCAGGTGAGTAAAATATGATGCAGTCATTCTTTCACTCGCAAGCAAACAATTCTTAATATTAATTTTGTACAAAGAATATTTTCATCTTTATTGTTTTATGAAAAATTATAACAGTACTTTTCTTAATTCACGTGTATGTAGTAAGGGTAGTGTGTGTGTGTAGAAGGGGGAAAAATAGAGGGGAAAATAGATATTTGAGTCAACAGTCTTCGACCAGCAGCTGAAAAATCCGTCGTCGTCAAAATAATCTTTACTGACTGCTGTCCCACGTAGGCCGAATGCTTCCCTGCTTGTCACGCCACGCTCCACTTGCTTTGGTTATTTTATGGGCATATTACCCAAACATCCGGGCACATCAGTCGAACCTTGCGTCCGTCCAGTTCCTAAATCGCATTTGTTTTTGCATGCGGGAGGACGCAGGTTCGATCCTGGCAGGCAAGACAATGTCTTGCTCTTTTTCCTTTTTCGTTTACCGTCACAGTGTGTGTAGTAAGGGTAAAGTGTGTGTGTTGTATTATCGTCGCACGGAATAGGAATCTTCCGGCAAAAAGACAAAGAGAAATATAAAAATATATATCTTTAAAAAAAGGGGAAAACGGAAGAGAGGTTTTCCGGTCAAAGAATCAGGGAGAAGATAAAGAAATATATAACAAATGTCAGTTATCAGATCAAAAGATAAAGATGTGTAGGCGTATTTATCAATATAAATGCCAGAGGATTCGAGCCGACATTCAGAGACCCCAGCAAGCAGCCAAGAGGACAACCTCGCGTCTCCCGTCAGCAAACAACCCTCGGGTATTTTAACTGTGAACACTTATCGCCGTCTTCGTCAGCCACTCGGCATTTTCATTGTGAACACTCACCGCCCCTCACCACTAACTCACCGAAGAAAATAAAGACGGGTCTTATTTTTGTATATACGTATCTGTTGTTTATTGAAGTCCGGTCAAGCTGCTATACAACGTGTGTGTGTTTAGTAAAGGTAAAGTGTGTGTGTGTGTGTGTGTGTGTATGTTTTAATAAGGGTAAAGTGTGTGTGTAGTAAGGGTAAAGTGTTTTACCTTGTTTTACAATGAAATTTTCTTCAAGTTCTTTTGATTTATCTTCCATTACAAAAAATGTGTAGTGAAATAATGTACACCTTATTGAGAAAAAAAGGGGCCCGCACACCGGAAGACAAGGGGCAGAAGTTGGGGTGTGTGTATGTGTCCACACGTACATGAAGATAACCGGGCACCCCAGTGTATAAAAGATCCTGGCTGAGTGATTCAAGCAGGGGTGGTGTGGTATTTGTTGGCACCATACTCGGATTTATTTTGACAAAAAATTCTAACAAAATGACTGTCCAGGATTTTCATTTTTATCCCAAATTTGATTTGTGGGGACATTTTTTCCATTTATACCGTCAAAATCCGGTTAATTGTTAACCGAAGATTTTTAGAGGGTTTTAAAAAAAAATTATAACCCTAACCCATTTTTATCCCAAATTTGATTTGTGGGGACATTTTTTCCATTTATACCGTCAAAATCCGGTTAATTGTTAACAGATGATTTTTAGAGGTTTTTAAAAAAAAATTATAACCCTAACCCATTTTTATCCCAAATTTGATTTGTGGGGACATTTTTTCCATTTATACCGTCAAAATCCGGTTAATTGTTAACCGAAGACTTTTAGAGGGTTTTAAAAAAAAATTATAACCCTAACCCATTTTTATCCCAAATTTGATTTGTGGGGACATTTTTCCATTTACACCGTCAAAATCCGGTTAATTGTTAACAGATGATTTTTAGAGGTTTTTAAAAAAAAATTATAACCCTAACCCATTTTTATCCCAAATTTGATTTGTGGGGACATTTTTTCCATTTATACCGTCAAAATCCGGTTAATTGTTAACAGATGATTTTTAGAGGTTTTTAAAAAAAAATTATAACCCTAACCCATTTTTATCCCAAATTTGATTTGTGGGGACATTTTTTCCATTTATACCGTCAAAATCCGGTTAATTGTTAACAGATGATTTTAGAGGTTTTTAAAAAAAAATTATAACCCTAACCCATTTTTATCCCAAATTTGATTTGTGGGGACATTTTTTCCATTTATACCGTCAAAATCCGGTTAATTGTTATTTTTAGAGGGTTTTAAAAAAAATTATAACCCTAACCCATTTTATCCCAAATTTGATTTGTGGGGACATTTTTTCCATTTACACCGTCAAAATCCGGTTAATTGTTAACAGATGATTTTTAGAGGTTTTTAAAAAAAAATTATAACCCTAACCCATTTTTCCCAAATTTGATTTGTGGGGACATTTTTTCCATTTATACCGTCAAAATCCGGTTAATTGTTAACAGATGATTTTTAGAGGGTTTTAAAAAAAAATTATAACCCTAACCATTTTTATCCCAAATTTGATTTGTGGGGACATTTTTTCCATTTATTCAAAATTTAATTGTTAACAGATGATTTTTAGAGGTTTTTAAAAAAAAATTATAACCCTAACCCATTTTTATCCCAAATTTGATTTGTGGGGACATTTTTTCCATTTATACCGTCAAAATCCGGTTAATTGTTAACAGACGATTTTTAGAGGGTTTTAAAAAAAAATTATAACCCTAACCCATTTTTATCCCAAATTTGATTTGTGGGGACATTTTTTCCATTTATACCGTCAAAATCCGGTTAATTGTTAACAGATGATTTTTAGAGGTTTTTAAAAAAAAATTATAACCCTAACCCATTTTTATCCCAAATTTGATTTGTGGGGACATTTTTTCCATTTACACCGTCAAAATCCAGTTAATTGTTAACAGATGATTTTTAGAGGTTTTTAAAAAAAAAATTATAACCCTAACCCATTTTTATCCCAAATTTGATTTGTGGGACATTTTTTCCATTTATACCGTCAAAATCCAGTTAATTGTTAACAGATGATTTTTAGAGGTTTTTTAAAAAAAAATTATAACCCTAACCCATTTTTATCCCAAATTTGATTTGTGCTTTACATTTTAATAAACAGAAAAAAAACATTTAATTCGAGGCATTTTTGATTTATAAGAATAACATCTCTTAATTTTTTTCGTTTTTTTTTTTTTTGCTGTAGGCGATGGTATCATACTGCATATCGTGGTGCTCCCAGGAAATCACTTACTCATAGGTATGTATATCTTATTATAATGGAGATTGTGTGTTTTTCTGTCTGTAACCGAAACTATATTCCTACTCAAGTCAAAATTCTCTTAGTTATTGACATCACATTCACCATGAATTTATCCTTATTTTAACCTCAATTATTAATAAAATTGTCTTACATTATTAATACTGTTAACTATGTCTACATACTGACAATATACAATTATATTTATATATACAACAAAATAGCGGTTTACAGTGTGAACGGGAAGGCTAATTTGCATATTGATGTTAAAAAATCGAATTTAATAAATATGTGCTTAGTATTATTGATTTCTAACTGTTTATTTTTATTTTAATGAATATAAGCAAAAATCTCTTCAATGAATCTTAAATGAAATCCATTAACAAGATAAAAATAACTGTAATTTTATTCTTATTTTCCTCTTTTAACTAAATACTTAAATTAGAAAAAATAAAAATGAAAGATGAGAGTGATGGAAGAGTAAGTTTCAGTTGTTCCATTTTTTATTATACTCATTCTGTTTCAAATCTTTTATTATACTCCCTCTGTTTCAAATCTTTTTATTTGTATTCTTATTTAGTTTCATTAGCCTTTCTAATTTAAAACAATATTTTATTACATTAAAACTTAAATACTTGCACCCGGAGAGTGCGTATATTTGCTAGTTAATCTAAAACTCCTTCTTTTGTATATTGTTATTTAAAAAAAATTTTTTTTAAATCAATTTTGTAACCTTTTGGTGTTAACAAAACTCACAAATGTTTTTGTTTTTAAAACTTTTTATTTAATTTTAATCAAAGACTAAAACAAGAAATAAACCTATTGACTGGGGCTGTAGAATACACCAACTGCACCCCACAGGGGGGCAAGACCCCCCCAGTGAAGAGATATGTTGTATAATGTTAAGTTTAAAAGAGGTGTATAAGATAGAAATATATATATTTATGTTGCAAATGTACAGTGATATATATTATGTGAGTTTAGGCCTGGATAGCGTTTGTAAGTAGTTCTATCCCTAAGCGTCTGCTATCAGTTCATGATCTTCCTACGCTGCCGTGTTGTGTTGTGTCATGTAAGGAAGTAGTTCGTAATACTATTACATCCCCCTCACCAGATGAGAGGAGATGTGATGATAATAATTGTTTGTTATTTTTTGTATCTTGTAGGTGTGTGGATAAAACGGCCACTTCTAGTTGTTTTAGGTGTTGGTTGTTTAGGGTAATGCTGGTTATGTGTGTCATGTAAGGAAGTAGTTCGTAATACTATTACCCCCCCCCCCCATGGACCCACCCGTTTGTCATGGGTGCCAACCTGTGATACTTAAGGATTGAATCCTGGTAGCTAGACTGTCCATGACATGCAACACTCCCCTTTGGCCTTTACTTAGGCTAGACGGTCGGTCAGAGAAGCCCCCTCTGATCAATCAGCTGGTTAAGTAAAATCCTAGCACCTATATGATTGTCCCAACCCTAATGCCGTTAGAGCACCCCCCCAGTCCTTTTTATCATATATTTGCTAGAAGGTGGTGGGTGAGGGTCTTAATGTCCTGGTTATGACGTTAAACTGCATTTAGTAGTGAAGTTCCAATTCTGGAGCTCTGGGGAGTGTGGAGTACCCCTTCATCACCATTAATCCCAGATCCACCCTGACCCAGAATGTTAATAACTGTTAGGGTCCCATTTATGGGTTAAATAGAAAAAAATTGAGTTTACTTACTACCACTCCGAGTTAGAGTGAACCTGGAAGTAATAGCGATGAAGGGTTACTCCACACTCCCTAGAGCTCCAAAATTAGAACTTCACCATTAAAGACATTTTAACATCTGTAGCTGATTGAAGCATGAAGACCCTCAGCTACTGCCTTCTAGCTCCTATATAAAAAGGGTTGCAGGTTTGCCATAAGGCCAATAGGGTTGGGACACTCATATAGGTGTTAGGGCTTCACCTGACCAGCCAATTGATTGGAGTGGGTCTCTCCAACCACCTGTCTTCTAGTAGTGAAGTTCCAATTCTGGAGCTCTGGGGAGTGTGGAGTACCCTTTTCATTGCCATCACTACCAGGTCCACTGACCTGTAGTGGTAGTATATGTTAGGGTCCCATCTATGGGTTAAATATATCAAGAAATGAGTTTGAAAAATTATGTTGACTTAAAAACAAATTCTGATGCAGAAAGTGTTTCTTCACTGACTGCAGTCTCGCGTAGGCCAACTACTTCTGCCCAGTGCTCCACTCACTTCAGTTATTTATGGGCATAGTCCCCCAACATCCGGGCACATCAGTCAAACCTCGCGCCCGTGCAACGCACAATTATCGTGCATTCGGATGGATGCGTGTAGGCCCCCAACATCCGGGCACCTGAATTGCACCTCGCGTCCATGCAGCGCCTAAATCGCATTTTTTTTTGCATTGGGGAGGACGTGGGTTCGACTCCGGCAGGCAAGACAATGTCTTGCTCTTTTTCTAAATGAGTACGGTAGTACTCGTTCTCCGTCACAGTGGAATTTTTTTTGCATTTAATACAGAATGTACTTACATTCTGTGTGAGTTTTTTTGTGTGTGTGTATTCAATCATTCCTACCAAACATTTGCATTTTCTTTTCATATTGAAATAATCTCAAATGCTTTATAAAGATGGAGGCGTGTGGTCTAATGGTTAGAGTCGTAGGAAATGGACTCGTCGACCCGAGTTCAATTCCTGGATGAAACCCCTTGCATTTCCCATGGCGCTAATACCCTTGAGAAAGGTATGAATCCAATTCTTCCTCCAGCTATGGGCAAATAGCAGGGCAGACTGGGCTCTTTAACCTGGGCTAGGTAACCAGTCTAGGAGAAGGAAAACTCTGAATTCAAACCTGTAAAACTCCGCTTAAGAAATTGACCTTGTGTCACATCCTACCTGTGCGGAGAGGTTAGTAAATATATATAAAGATGTGTTTTTTATTTTTTTAAATTTATTTTTATTTTTTCTTTGAAGGAAAATTAAACTTACAGCTTAATAATAATAATGAAATTTATTGTGTACAGTGCTCAGGTGCACCACAACTCATCAAAGTCTCATGTCAAGTACACAGAATAATGTATTAGTGTCAGGAACATGAACAGTTTACAGTAATAATATACATGTATGTGTACAGTGCTCAGGTGCACCACAACTCATCAAAGTCTCATGTCAAGTACACAGAATAATGTATTAGTGTCAGGAACATGAACAGTTTACAGTAATAATATACATGTATGTGTACAGTGCTCAGGTGCACCACAACTCATCAAAGTCTCATGTCAAGTACACAGAATAATGTATTAGTGTCAGGAACATGAACAGTTTACAGTAGTAATATACATGTATGTGTACAGTGCTCAGGTGCACAACAACTCATCAAAGTCTCATGTCTAGTACATAGAATAATGTATTAGTGTCAGGAACATGAACAGTTTACAGTAATAATATACATGTATGTGCGCGCATGTGTGCATATGTGTGTGGAGAGGGGTATCAGGTATAGTTTTGGCGGACTACAGGAAGCATGGAGGCTTTGAAAGATGCTTCTTATTAATTACTTTTTAAAATTCCACTTATTAATTTCTTTCACATAGAAATAACACAAGTTAAAAGCACTAAGCTGAACTTTTTTAGACCTTATTTTTCTGATGCAGGTTCATTGGGATTAATTATTGAAAGATGCTTCTTATTAATTACTTTTTTAAATTCCACTTATTAATTTCTTTCACATAGAAATAACACAGTTAAAAGCACAAAGCGGAACTTTTTTAGACCCTATTTTTCCGATGCAGGTATCATTGGGGATTAAGAATAGCTTTTAACCTGGACAAAAAAAATAAATCGCTAGAAAAATCTAGTGCAAATAAAGGGAGATAATTATTATATTTTTTTAAATTCATATTCGTTTTTTGTGATTTCGTGTGCCTTTTCTGAGCAATTCCATTTAATCTGGAATTAATATTTGATTATCATGAGATGATAATTTCAACTAATTCTTATTTATTCAATTTTTCAGAGCCCTGGATGACATTGAAGAAAGCATACAAGAACTTAAGTATTACCGAAAAGCAATATTCAAATCTAAAGGTTAATAGAATTCTTCAAAGTAAATAAATGTCAAAAATATCTCAGTTTTATTTTAAAATTGACTTAATTTTATTAAACATGAAGAAAATGAAATCTAATTTAAAATTTAAAAGCAATATCTTATTTTTCTAACCAGTCTGTGTAATTAAAGCAAAAATAGAATCGTGTGAAGAAATGGAATGTCTTAACTAATTTCAATAATGAAAAATTTTTACAAGAAGTTTTTTATTATTTGATAAATCAACCTTTTAGCTTTTTGTTACTTTTTTTTTATTGGCAATTAAAA
The DNA here is from genome assembly GCA_023376005.1 of Doryteuthis pealeii. Classification (NCBI taxonomy): domain Eukaryota; kingdom Metazoa; phylum Mollusca; class Cephalopoda; order Myopsida; family Loliginidae; genus Doryteuthis; species Doryteuthis pealeii. The sequence goes on along the minus strand of CM042161.1, from coordinate 8,038,326 downwards.
GAGAAATTTAATATTAAATTCTGTAGTTATATATATATATATTTTTTCCGTAGTTAGGGTCTTTCCATGTGTGGTTTAACCAAGCTGATGCAGGTAGACCATAAGGAGAGCTCAATGTACCTAATACCAGTGAGTAAAAGGACAGAGCAAGATATTTAGTAAATGAAGAAAAACTCTAAACTTGCTTCATTACAATAATTTATTTCAACCGTATTAATACGGCATCTTCAGGTAATCACAAGAACATGACTCTTACTCGAAGATGCCGTATTAATACGGTTGAAATAAATTATTGTAATGAAGCAAGTTTAGAGTTTTTCTTCATTTACTAAATATATATATATATATATATATATATATATATATGGTGATTGCCACTTCTTCACAGAAAAGGCCACTTCTACAATTGTTCATAATAGCAGGGGAAAAACTTAATATTTCAAATATATATATATATATATATATATATATATATATATATTATTCGTATCAATGTTACCTGATGAATGCATGCGATTTTTGCATGTATGAAACCTAAGGTTGTGACTGTTCTATTGCCATCAAATAAATAGATATGTAATACCTTTATATATTTATTTTATTATATTATATATATATATATATATATATCTTATTATAATGGAGATTGTGTGTTTTTTTGTCTGTAACCGAAACTATATTCCTACTCAAGTCACAATTCTCTTAGTTACTGACATCACATTCTCTATGATTTTATTTTTATCTAAACCTCAATTATTAATAAAATCGCCTTACATTATTAATACTGTTAACTATGTCTATGTACTGATAACATGCAATTATATTTATATATACAACAAAATAGTGGTTTACAGTGTAAACGGGAAGGCTAATTTGCATATTAATATTAAAAAATCGAATTTAATAAATATGTGCTTAGTATTATTGATTTCTAACTGTTTGGTTTTATTTTAATGAATATAAGCAAAAATCTCTTCAATGAATCTTAAATGAAATCCATTAACAAGAAAAGATAAGTGTCATTTTATTCTTTACTTCCTCTTATAACTAAATACTTAAATTAGAAAAAATAACAATGAAAGACGAGAGTGATGGAAGAGTAAGTTTCAGTTGTTCCATTTTTTATTATACTCCCTCTGTTTCAAATCTTTTATTATACCCCCTCTGTTTCAAATCTTTTTATCTGTATTCTTATTTAGTTTCATTAGCCTTTCTAATTTAATACAATATTTTATTAGATTAAAACTTAAATACTTGCACCCGGAGGGTGCATATATTTGCTAGTATATATAATTTAGGCAACTCTTACTGTATTTTTTTCTTTTGGCCATTTTTATAGAACCATCTGATTATTTTCAGGAGGTGCAGATGATTTGGTCTTTTCTTTTTTCTTTATATATATATATATATATCTTTTTCACCAGGCAAAAGTTTGTATTGTGTAATGACAAACTATAAAGCCGGGATTTTTTTTTATACTGTCGGAGTTTAGAAAGAAAAAAAAAAAGTTGTGTAAAAATGAATAAATACATGTGAAAAATAAGTTATGAAGTTCCATATTTGAAAACTTAGTTGATATTTAAAATGTTTTGATTATTAAATTATCTTCTATTAATAATGGAGATTCGCTTCCGGTTTTTGTCTGTAACAAAAACGACGTCACTGATTACGTCACACTACATAAAATGTCATAACGTAGAATAAATACACTCAAAATTTGAGCATGCAATGTTAGACAGTCCTCATTGTTTTTTTAAACAAGTTTTAATAAATACATACCTGGTATTATCTAGCTATATATAGTTTGTTTTATTTTAATATATATTTAAAGTTATCAGAACTAAGTTTCCATTTCAATTTTTAAATATTTTTTACTCCTTTAATAAATTTATTTTATTTTTTACTCCTTTAATAAATTTGATGATTTTACTTTACTTATGATACAAACTCTCTGGTATTAAATTTTCAACTCCCAGGCAATATTTATTTTACGTCACCCAGAGGGCGTTTTTTTATTTTGCTAGTATATATAATGTATATAATCTTCATCAGGACATTGAAACATTATCTGGTAACCAGGGCATATTTATTTTCCAAAGGTTATGAGAAAAGGGGTGGAGAATGTTTTATACGTTTATTTTGCATTAGTGATGACTTGTTTTGAAAAATAAAGATTACATGAAATCAATTAGATGATTATACAGTTAAAGTATTTAAAAGAAAAAGAAAAAAGAAACAAACCTGAAGGCAACCAATGTTTACTGACATGTTACTCAAAATATTTACACTGGAAGTGATTTTTTCTTCCTATTTATGGGAGTACACTTAAAAAAATTTGAAATCCTCAAATGTAACAAACACCACGAAGAGACAGAACAAATTTCAAAACATCGATATAAAAAAAAAAAGTGTAAAAAAAGAGAAAAGTTGTTAAAACTAAAAGAACTGTTATATGAAGCTCTTTACTCTGAATTTCAGGGCTCATCAAAAATCTGTAAAATCTTGTGAATATTTTTTATGAATTTTCTGTACGGTTATCAATTTGATGTGTTAAGTGAGAGAAGAATAATAATTTAAGATTTCAACAGAATAAAAAATTTAAAAAAAATATATCATTTTTTTTGTTGTTTCTTTTTTTCTGACCCCCGAATTTAAATGTTTTCTGTTTAGTTTGGTTTGTAATGTGAAATCTAATGAAGTTTCCCACTGAATTACTCTTAAGGAAATATTTATTTTACTTTTTCTTAATCTACAACTTGCTGTGTAAAATAATCATTCGCAAGGATTAATGTTAAAGTTAATGGTTATTTCCTATAACTACAAGATAAACAAAGGGGAACCACTCTTGACTGATAAATTATTTATTTATTGATCTACTAGGAAAAAAGAAGACTGGTTTAGGGTTAGTTTAATGGGAAAATAAATAAATAATTTAACAGTCAAGAGTGGTTCCCCTTTGTTTATGTTGGAGTTAATACGTGAAATTTGGTTGCAAGTAAAGACTACAACAAAAGTTACAATAAATGTTCCTAAATAACCCAAGTTAACTATGTATATTATGTTATTTTTAAGAATATGCTTTATTGCTTTTGTATAACACCCGGATTTAAAGATTTTTTTTTTTCTTTTATGGATTCTGTTGTTTTCATTTGGCTGAAAACTAAAACCACATTTTCATGAATTATTGTTGGGACGGAGTGAGGGGATTTTAATACAAGTCTTGAAATATTTCTTTGAAATCAGAAATCATTTTGAAATATTGAAAATATGACAAATTTTATTAGGATATTTTGGTAATTAGAGGGGGGGGGGCATGCATGTAATTTTAGATGTTGTGAAATGGAGCTATTATCTGTCAAATGGAAAGTTAAAAGATCACTAATAAAATGTAACACTATTTTAATGTCATGGGTTGATTGGCGATCTGTTAATTACTTACTAATTAATTAAAACTACCCTAATTATTAATTATGGTGGTTTGTTAAACGGGAGGCTGGAACGGGCAGTTTCGACAACTGTAATACTGAGCCGGAGCATTGTTCTCATACATTACATCGTTTACATTGTGAACCCTGTACCCCGCCCATAAGTGTTATATTAGTGCCATGACCAGGTGCTCTATAAATTGAGAACGTGCTCGACATAGTATTATAAAAATCATTAAACAGGAGACCTGCCTTTTGTCTAATTCCACACACACACACACACATATATATATATATATATATATATATATATTTTCCTTCACCGAAGAGCATAAAGCACCGTGTTTGTTGTTCACTTAGCATTCCCTTGCCTCATATGGTAGAGACGTCTCAGTATCATTGACAGGTTAATTTCGCAGGAATTTCTCGGTGCTGTATCGGTGGCCGAGGCAGTATAGTTTCTGACTATCCTGCTGAAGTCCCGGTTTCGATTTCTGTCGGAAGGAGATCGTTAGTATACATCGCTGATGAGACTTAATAAAGTCGAAACAGCTGCTGTACGATGTTGTACACACCGAGTAATTCTTTGCGAGATTCACTTGTCAATATTATTTATCTTCTATAATTATCGAATTTTATGTGATATGCGCATTGTAATTGCCTTTAAGCAAAAATATAAATATTAATATATAATATATATATTTGTTTTTTCTTTCTTTTTTTTTTTTTTTTAAAGCCTCCATTTTGATTGTTTATCAGTAAAAGGTTGTTTGATAATGAATTTAAAAAAAATGGCTTCATAATTCCATTTTTCTCATGAATGGATTCGTTGAAACTTTGGCGTCTGGCAATTGACCTGGTAAACGCTCATAAATCATCTTAACAACAGCAACCTTGAGCACCTTTTTGATCTCCATCTTTCTAACACACGTGGGCATGCCTACAAAGTCAGAAAACAGCACTGCTCACGTGACTTTCGGAAACATTTTTTCACGCTCAGAATTGTGGAGGCATGGAATAAACTGCCTGCATCTGCTGTAGGCTGCCGAAGCACTGAATCTTTCAAAGCCTCCATGCTTCCTGTAGTCTGCCGACACTATACCTGATGCCACTCTCCACATACATATGCACACACGCGCACACATACATGCATATTACTACTGTAAACTATTCTTGTTCCTGACACTAATACATTATTCTATGTACTTGACATGAGACTTTGATGAGTTGTGGTGCACCTGAGCACTGTACACAATAAATTTCATTATCAATGTTGATTATGAAGTGACAAAACAATCTTCAAGAAATTTTCAAGGAAAGAAAAAATTTTATTTTGTTGTTTGTGACAATATAGGACAAATAATACAAGAAACCAGTTTCTCGCTTCAAAAAAAAAAAAAAAAAAAAATGTCCATGAACAAATTGTGAAGTTAATAAAGATACCGTGAATTTTATTGCTAAGTTTGAAATCCAAACACTTATCTAAAAATGAATATAATGCACAATTTAGTTTTCTGTTAACATTAAAGTGGATTAAAACTTTTCAGATCGTTTTTTCTTCATAATAAAATTTCTTTTTTTATAAATCTCATTGTTTATATGAAACTAGCAGCGGCTACCCGGCGTCGCCTGGGTAGAGGAGATTTTTAAAAAATTAGTCCCGCAGATCCATTATTACTGAATTGTGAGTTGAATCCTTGTGGGATGCCCCATTTAAATCCCTGTGTAAAAAAAAAAAAAAAAAAAAAAAAAAAAAAAAAAGACCTTGCATTGATCCAGCTACTCTGAAAAGAAATGTTAATGTCTACTATCTAAAATATTAAATGAAAAAAACATCCATGCTGTTATCATTTAAACTTTATTTTTTAATTATCTTCACGAATATAAATCAAATCTCTATTATTTTTGCTCAAAAACCAAGCCCTGGTGATATTTAATGTATATATATTAACTTTGCCGTTAATTGTTTTTTCGAAGTTTCCTCCGGACATACATATACACAAAATTATTTTTATAAAGATGTCAACAAAAATAAAACATTTACTCAATAAAAACTTGTATTATTTCTCTGAATGTTTGAGATGAGGCTTGAAGATTAGTATTATCTGCGTTATTCGGACTATTGTCCCCATCTTCATTGTTATTTGTACAACGTTTCGGCCGATATACCCACCGGCCTTCTTCAGGTTTTTCTTGTTGGACTTGGGGAACCTTCTTTTCAAACTCAGGAACTTTCTTGTCGTATTCAGGAGACATCACGGAACTTTGAACCTAACCCTTTATTTATTCCACGGGGGTATCCTGTTCTCATTCCGCTAACCATAGCTGGGGTAGGAGTTGTGTTAATTAATTATTTTTCTAACTGCTTTCACTCAGGATTGAACTCGGGTACCTGAATAACTGTCACTTAGAACTGTTTTAACCTAACTGCCTAATCCACTCGGCCATGTGGCCAATGAGAACAGGATACCCCCGTGGAATAAATAAAGGGTTAGGTTCAAAGTTTCGTGATGGCTCCTGAATACGACAAGAAAGTTCAAGTTCGAAAAGAAGGTTCCCGAGTCCGAGAAGGTTCCCGAGTCCGACAAGAAATACCTGAAGAAGGCCGGAGGGTATATCAGCCGAAACGTTGTACAAATAACAATGAAGATGGGGACAATAGTCCGAATAACGCAGATAATACTAAAAATAAAACATTTACTCAATAAAAACTTGTATGTTTTGTTGTTTTGAGAAGCAACAATTCTCAAGTGTGTTAAAATCATTTGAGGTCTTTCCTTGGAATTGAGGTAGTTGAATTGAAACAAAAGGAAAATAAGAGACCAATTCTGAGACAAAATTTATTTCTGTTGACAAATTCATTAAAAAAGAAATATAACAAACATTAAATGTCAGTCGAGAATTCTTAAGTTTCAGATTTTTTAAATTTTTTATTGCATTTTGATTTTAATATTCAAAGAAAAATGACACTTTCTATGGCAACGATGAATTATTTTTAAAATGTCAGTTTCATTCTTCAATCAAAATACCTTGTCTTTTTAATTTTTTTTTATTATTTTCATTGAATATTTGGGTATTATCGCATAAATGCGTTCTGGCCTCCTGCCCTAAAAAACGCTAAGCGATGCCTGCTTAAAAACTACCCCGTGCTACAATTGGACTCCCTAGCTGTTTGAAGGCGTTTTCCCCCCGAAAAGTTAATGCGATATGAAAGCAATATTTTACCCCCCCCAGTCTCTTCTCGACAAGTAAGTAAAGTCATCAGCGTGGCCTAATGTTGGTATCAACCAGACAGCGAGGGAGTCTATACCCTTTTCAATAGCGCTAGACCAAGGAGATTATTTTAGCATCTGAGGTGGAGCGCCACACCTACCATCAGCTGAGTTGGCAGGGGCTGATATCGAACTAGGAACCTTGTGGTTTCTAGCAGAACACTCTACCGACTGAGCTAAACTGGCCCCTCGACAAGTAAATGTAAATATTTTACACCCCCCTTCTTTAAAATATTTTTCTATTGGTTTGAAGGTGTTTTTATCAACAACTTTTTTTAGTTGTTTGAGGGCGTTAAAAGTAAACCACCATCCAGGTTTTTTATCGACAAGTAAATCATATCACATTAACTTTTTTGGGGGGGAAAATGCCTTCAAACAGCTAGGGAGTTCAATCGTAGCGTGGATTGGTTTTTCAGCAGGCACTGCTTAGCATTTTTTAGGGCAGGAAGTCAGGACACATTTATGCAGTATGTACCAAATATTTTGACATCATTTCCATCTTTTTTTTCTTCTTTATTTTCAAAATTTTTTTTTTCTTCTGATCATTTCTTAAACTCTGAAACCAATTCTTACTTCTGATGTGTTTAGCCAGGATGTTAAAATATTTCACCTTTCCTGTTACTTAAGCCACAACAAATGCTAAAAAGAAAGGCTGGAATTAATGTTTTTATTAGTTAATAAATTCAACAAGTTCATCAATAATTGAATTTTATGCTGGTCTTTATTTACAGAAATGAGGTAATATTTATCACTTTCAGATTTCAAAATTACTTTAATGAAAGATTGATCAAAGAATAAAATAAAATGAACAAACTGGAGAGAAGAAATAATCTATGATTTCAATGATGTTTTTCTGTCATGAAATTTTAAAGCGTTTTGTTAGATTATCTCCCTTGGCTCAGAAAAAAGAGAAAATGAATCGCTTTCTTTACAATAATAGCTAAATATAATTTATTAAGATTAAAATAATTTTTTTTTAAAGAAAATAAATATTCTCAAAGGTAAATAGAAATGTTTCTGTTTTAATTTCATCTTTTTTTTTTTTAAATTTTTTTTTTAATAATAACTTTTGTTATTTCTCCCCCACATACACATAAAAACAGGTTCTATTTTCAGACTTTTCTGTGTCCACAAATAAAGTAGAAAAGTTGAAGAGGAAGAGGATTTTCAGATTTAGATAAACTTGGATTCTTTGCATTGATGAAACTAATTCAACATTGTAGCAACTGATGATTGCAAATATTACTTGGGCGAGTCAAAAGTTTTGCAATATTTTGGTATGTGTTAGTTTGCGGCATGTGTATATCATGCTGTTCAAGTCATGATAGGTACTCACTGTGGTTGGTAGTATTGTGGTAGTTGGTGCACTGACATGTTGGACTCCCTAGCTGTTTGAAGGCGTTTTCCCCCCGAAAAAGTTAATGCGATATGAAAGCGATATTTTAGTCTCTTCTCGACAAGTAAATATAAATATTTTACACCCACCTTCTTTAAAATATTTTTCTATTGGTTTGAAGGTGTTTTTATCAACAACTTTTTTTAGTCGTTTGAGGGCGTTAAAAGTAAGCCACCATCCAGGTTTTTTATCGACAAGTAAATCATATCACATTAACTTTTTTTGGGGGGGGGAAAAATGCCTTCAAACAGCTAGGGAGTTCAATCGTAGCGTGGATTGGTTTTTCAGCAGGCACTTCAATCGATGTGTGATTAGAAAGCTGCACAAATGTGTAATGTAGTTTAATTCATGAATTTATGCTTATTGAGTTTGAACTGGGCCTAAATGCCACGTATACAACCAAAAAGAACTTCAATGATTAGGCAAGGTTAGGTAGGCCTAAAAACGTGGATTCTGAGGCTGTGCTCCAAGCCATAGAGGTAAATCTGGTGAGTAGCACTTGGAGAGTATCAGGTGAGCAGGTCAGCATTTCACTGTCCAGTGTGGTTTGTCACCTTTATGTCCACAGCAAATGCATCCAGAGTTGATGAATTGTGTCTCACATTACCAAAATATAGCAAAACTTTTCATTCGTCCTCGTATATACTCACTCATCAGACTGACACTCACAAATGAAATCTGAAAAATGAAATTCAATCAGCCCATTATTATTATTTTTCTTATATTTGTGATTTTAGATTTATTCATTTGATAAAAGGACATGAAATTAAAATATTATGAGAATGAATCTTTTTTTGAAATTCTTTTTTAAAAACAAATGATAAATTTTCTGCTTATGTACATCATAAATTATTTTACAACTTTTCAAAAAGAATATTTTTTTCAAAATGTTTGGGAATGAAACACAATCTATAAATACAATCAAATCCAATTCACTTTGAAAATTTGGAAACTTTTTGAGAAAAAAAATAATGGAAAACATGAAAATTCTCAGAGATGAAGATTTTTTGGAATAAGAAACAAGAAAAAAAAAAAAAATGTTTTAATTTGTATTTTGCAAGTCTAAATAATTGCTGCAAAATATCTCTAATCCCAAATACAACCACAGTTCATATTCACAACATGTTCTGAATATATATATATATATATATATATATATATATATATATTTATTTATTTATTATATATATATATATATATATATATATATATATATATTTCATTTATATACTCTGGTGGACAACATTTGTTATATTAATAATTTAAAAACTCTACAATTTTTAAAGCAAATGATAAAAGTCAACAAAGTTCTGATTACTTTCGTTTTCTTTTTTTTGTTGTTTTGTTCTAAGAAGAAACATAAGGGATGGATTCAGTCTAAGAATGGGAATTGTCAGGAAAATTTTGAATTCACAGATGCAAAAAGAAAGGATTTCCTTTCTTTAAAGAAATATCTCGGCAGAAAATAAGTTTTCTTTTTTTCCTCTGGTTTTGATGATGGCAAATTATAAACGTCAAAAAAAAAAAAAAAAGAAAAAAAAAAACGGGAAATGAGAAAATGCCAAGAAAACAATTTCGCATTTGTGTAATTTTACTGGTTTATAAATTTGTTTGATTTATGGTGGTGATAGCTCGGATGGTCGAGCACAGAACAACCATTTGCAATGTCTAAGTATGAATAGTCGGATAATTGAATAGTTTTTGTTTGTTTTTTTTACAATAGGAAAGGAGTTTTTACATTGCAACTGGCGTTGTGCTTATAAATTCTATCATATACAAAAATAATTCATTTCAGCCGTGTAATGAGTTGGGCTGAGAAAATATAAAAAGTAGAAATCCTGACCATTAAAAGGGGGAAAAATATGGTTGAAGATAATTTTGAGAGTTGATTGTAAATGTTGCGTCGAAAATGATAAAGGGATCTTAAGTGCAGGAGGTGATGATCACATGCGGGGGGGGGGGGGGTGAGAAACAGATACCAATTGTTCATAACAAGTGTATAGAACTTTTATAATTTGCCTTGGGGGGGTCGGCACTTGGATACAAACTCACAGGTGTTTGAACGAGGAAATGTTTGTTAACCATTAATTCTACCATGAAGAGTAGAACCTGCCGCCCCGAGTGGCACAAACTTGTTCTCTGATTGACTTGAGTCTCTGTTTTCTAGTCCCTATCATCTGGTATGTTATGATGCTCAGGATATTTTGTTAACAAATCTGCAGTTTCCTTACTTTGCACCTGATAACATTGGGGTCATTTATAGGTTATCACACAACATAGTTATTGCATGTGATGAAACCCATGTCAGGCAAAAGAGTATATTTACCATGTACCCCATGTGTATGGGTTAGGCACAAGGCCCTATTAATGTGGGACCACCCACGAACCGAAGCACATGGTGTGGCGGGTGCAAAAAATGTGTTGATCCCATCAGCATTCCCTCTCAAGTGGGGGCGCCTCAGGCACCGAGCATTAAACCCAGCTCTGTCCCTTTAAATCGAGGGGGCAGGTATTGCCTGGGAGGAAGGCCCCCTGGGTTCAACGATATTAATTTACTCTGTAGGTCCAGTGTCCGAAGCTTACTGGACCCCCTGGCTTGATTGGAAACTAGAGTTTGATGTTAGGCAAAACAGTTATTAAACTATCAAGTGGGGGCGCCTCAGGCACTGGGTAATAAACCCAGCAACCGCCCCTTTAAATCGAGGGGCAGGTATTGCCTGGGAGGAAGGCCCCCAACGATATTAATTTACTCTGTAGGTCCAATGGCTGAAGCTTACTGGACCCCCTGGCTTGATTGGAAACTAGAGTTTGATGTCAGGCAAAACAGTTATTAAACTGCTACATTACAATACGTTAAGAAGGAAGACGAAATGAAATTAAAGAAAATCACTGAAAGTGTTCATCTTCAAAATAATTTCAGACTGAAAAGATTTTGAAAATTTCTCCTAAAAAGAAAACTTAGAAGTTAAACAATTTTTATCAGAAGAGCTGAACGACAACCTTTGCTTCAAACATTTCAACCCAACTTCCTGGTGAGCATTTCTATCTTGAACTCTAATTATGAACCATCGCTTTAAGGCCAGATTTTATTCTGAAACTGAAGTCACAACTAAAAGTGCCGACTCCAAAATGAATATTTATGAAATTCTGTAATGAAGCATTCAATATTGAGTATGAATCATTTTGAGATGGACTTTGAGGTTAGAAGAAGCTCTGAAAGATTTGGAACAATGAGGACAGAGATAGGGTTTTTCTCCTGTGTGAGTCCTCACATGACGTGTCAAGTTGCTCGGATTAGCAAATGCAGCTTCACACGTGTGGCATTTAAATGGTTTTTCTCCGGTGTGAGTACGGATGTGTTTTGTCAGGTTGCTATGTATGGTAAATGATTTCTCACAGTAACTGCATACATGCGATCGTAACGGCTGCGAATGTGGGGTCAGTGATTTTGGCTGGTTTGACTTTGCCAATTTGGTCTGAACTTTCTTCATTCCCGACTCAAATGATTTTTTGGGTCTTTGAAGAAAATTTTGAATTTGGTTAGGTAAAATGTTGGAATCTGTTTTGTTATTTGACGAAAATGTTTCGTACAAATCAACCAGATCAATCAACTGTTCTGATTGTTGTTGATTTAAAGACGATGATTGATAACGAGGTGGGAAAGTTTTATGTATTTCTTCCGATAATTTGGTTGTATCATCAAGATATACAATTGAATGACAATTATTATTTGTAGCGTCATTCATTTTTATCATTTCACAAATCTCATTCTGATTGCCGACATTTAAGTCAGAAACGTTAAATTGAAGCCTGTCCCTTTCATATTTCAAAGTGCTGGTAGATAAAGAAAAAAGAGATTTATCGTTCCTCTCTTGATATAGTTCTACAATTTCTTCAGAACTGTTGCTGTTATTATCAATAACGATACTGCTCTGAGGAGGAGGTGACTCTCCTTTCTTATTAGTCTCTGGAGTTCGCAGAAATTTGTGATGACTTTTTAAATGCATTCTGTAAGTATGAAAGAGAGAGAATTTCTTTCTGCAGTATTTACATTTATACAAAGAAATCTTGGAATGTGTTTTTAAATGCTCTTTCATATTACTTGAGTTTCCAAAGGCTTTCTTACAAATTGGACATTGATAAGGTTTCTCTCCTGTATGAGTCCGTATATGTCGTGTCAGATTACTGGGGTTGGCAAACCCAGTTCCACAATAGCGACATTTGTGCGGCGTCTCCCCAGTGTGAGTACGTATATGCTTGGTGAGTTGACTACGTTTTGAAAATGACTTGACACAAAATGGACAGTGATGAGGTTTCTGCAAATTGTTGGCGGGAAAAGTTGTTGGAGTCTCGTTAAAGATTTTCACTTGACTCTGGGATGATAGCACGGATGATTCAACCAGAGATATATCAGGCTGAACATGTTCGACCATCAATTGTCGGTCAGAATCCAAAGACATGAAAGGACGACAACTGTATAAGTCCAGCTCCACAGCAGGTGCCTGTTGTAATTGGTTGTTCAAAGAATCAAGATTTAACACGTTTTCTTTCTGGTTTTGCTGGAAATGATCAGCATCATCATCATCATCATCAACACAAATGACGTTATTAATAAGCCCTTTGTTGTCCTCAGCGTGGATTTTCAGGTGTGAATTCAATTCTGCATAAGATCCAAATGTTTGGCACCCATATTTACATATATATAATTCTCCTCCCACAACATCAGATGAATTTTCATTCCTTAGGATTTCCGAAGAGTTTTCCCTGGAATTAGCCTGATAGTCCAAAGAAAATTCTTTATCATTACTTACTCTCTCTTTTATTTCTAATTCAGGTGTAAAGGTGTGAATTTCCAGGTGTTTATTAAGTTCATAAAAATGTACAAATGCAAGATGACACACCTGACATTCGTGCAAACGTTTTTCATTTGCTTGAGAGAAAGAATTTTCAAAAGAATTTGTATTGGAAGAAACAGAATTTGAAAATTCTTTCTTACACAAAATGGAATCTATGGATTGATTCATCTCAGAAATGTCTGTGGAATTGGTACTTTTCTCACCATTCAGCGGATATACAGAATTCCTCTTGAATAAATCCAGAAAATCATTTTGTGTCGCGATCAGATTCTTAAATTCTTGCTCTTCGTTATTTTCATTGCTCTCCCTTTTCACAATTTCTAGTCGAACATTTATTTCTGCATTTTCAGATGAAGCACTATAACTTTCTTCAGTTATCTTTTCTTGCTTGATTGGATTTTCAGTTGCTGAGTCATTTCCTGCTACGGATCTTTCAACAGAGTTTTGTATAAGAGAATCCAAAGAGAAAACAGATAATTCTTTGTTTCTCTTTAATGAATTCATTTCTGATGATGAAACAAACTTTCTACCGTCTATTTCTTTTTCAACTGACTGATCTACAATATCTAACTGATCGTCTGCTTCCATAAATTGGTTATCATCATTTTTAGAATTATCTTCAGATGAGAAATTATTTGCAGAATCGTTTGCACCGGCCGATTCTGCCTGAGGAGAAAGATTTTGCTCCACTCTTGAAGATGCTGCAATAAAATTAGTGTCGGAAAGATTCTTAGAATTTTTTTCTTTTCCCATTTTTTGTTTTCTATTCATAACGAAAGTTTTTGAAAGAGACGGCGAATGAAGAAGAAGGCCATCATGTTCGGATGAAATGTGTTTTCTGACGTGTTCTTTTAGGTTACCCGAAGCCGAGAATCTTTGTGGACAGTAAGGACACTGATATGGTTGTTCACCCGTATGGATCCGTTCGTGGCGAATGAGGTTACTGGGATTAGCAAATGCTTTTGGACAGAATCGACACTGGAACGGCTTCTCGCCTGTGTGTGTACGAACATGTTTTGTTAAATTACTAGATACGGTAAACGTCTTATCGCAATAGACGCATTTGTAGATTGATTTTCTTTGCTTTCTGCGATAAGTAGGAACGACAATAAGATCCGGTCTTATTGTACGAGACGACGGCCATTGTATTTGGCTGGGATGATTATTGCCACTGACAGATTTAGGAGTTGTTTCGATTTGAGAGAAAACTGATGTTAAATTTGGTTCAGTGTTTCTGCTGCTGCTGCTGTAGTTAAGAGGTTTAGAAATGGGTAGCAATTCCTTGTTTAGTTCACCAACATTTTCAATAGAAGACAATTCTATTGCGTAATCAGGATTACAAGAATCTGTGCCATTGTCTTTAGAAGATCCAGAAACTGGTTCCTTTCTGTTCAAAATATTCAAAATTTGACTGACCTCTTTTTGTTTAAGATGAGCCATTTCGCTCCCTTGCGGACTTTTGAATATCGTTTGCAAACTCGAAACTGAATGTTTTGGGACACTGTTATAATCCGAAGGTTCTTTATCTGCAAATGCTGATGATGATTTGCTGTGGAAATAATTTTCAGACGGAGGAGTCAAAGCAGACTCGAGATTTGAGAAAACTTTTAAATTTGCCTCAGATTTGCAGTGGCTGCGCATGTGCAGTTTAAAATTGCTGAACATAAAGAACGTTCTGCTGCAGTAGCGACACTTGTAAGGACTGCCTTCTCGATGGGTGCGCAGGTGTTGTTTCAAATTAGAGGATGCCCTGAAAGTCTTGTTACAGTGCGGGCAGGAGTAGGGTTTTTCTCCTGTGTGAGTTCTGACATGACGCGTCAAGTTACTGGGATTGGCAAATGCTGCTCGACAACATTTGCATCTGAACGGTTTCTCCCCCGTGTGTGTACGGACATGCTTAATCAGATTGCAACGAGATGGAAACATGCGTGCACAGAATCTGCACTTGTGCAATTTAGATGTTCTCATATTCCTAGCAGCAGTTGCAGTGGAAGTTGCAGTTGCTTCAATGGGTTTGGCAATTTCTGAGACTGGTAATGAGTTCTTTCTTTCAAATTTGATGTTTGGGGAATGTGCAAGTGCCAAAGATGGAACGTTGCCATCTTCGTTTTCTTCCAACTGATGCGTCTCAACCTGTTCACGAATTGTCGACTCATTTTGAAGTTCATTCAAACAGTTTTCTTTTTCTATCCGAACATGATCTCTGTCGATAGAAGTTTGCATAAACTCATGCTTTGCTGTGAAAAGACAATTCGGAACATCCTCATTATTCAATTCTACTCTGTCCAATCCGACGTCTGGATTTTTCAATTTCACATTGGAATTTATAATATTGTTTGATGGAATTGCATTCGTCAAATGCTGAGGAGAAATCTCTTTTGTCTTGGAATTGAAACTTTCAATTTGTGAGGTATTTTCTTTTCCATTTGCAAACTGAGATTTTCCTTCGTGGCAATTTAGATTAACGTTTGAAGAAATCGTCTCGGATGAATCCGATTGAAACATCCCAACCGGATTATTGTTTGATGATTCCGTGACAAAAGTAGAATTTCTAAGTAATTTCTGTTTATGAGAAAGCGCACTTCTACCAATTATCGGAGTCTTCAAAGTGAGGCTTTGTTTTGCTAATCCAGAGGGATTTCGGAAACGTAAGAAACTAGAGGAAAATATTCTTCCACCATAGAAAGATTTTCCGAGGTTTGTTTTCATGCCTGCCAAACTGGAAGAACTTCCTCTCATCTTTCTGTTGGCCATGTGCGTCCTGAGATGAATTTTATATTCCCTGTTTTGAACAAACGTCTGATCACAGAAGGAACATTTGATTTGACGATTGGCCGACGAGTGAATATTCATGTGAATCTTGAGATTGCTTGACGATCGGAAAGTACAATGACATATATTACATTTGTAGGGACGTTCACCTGTGTGAGTTCTCAGGTGACGAGTTAGATTACTGGGATTTGCAAATGCCTTTCCGCAGTCCTTACATGCAAACGGTTTCTCCCCCGTGTGGATACGGATATGTTTAACAAGATTGCAGTGTACAGTGAAACCTTTAGAACAGTAAACACATTTGTATGGATGTAATTTGGATATGACAGAAGAGCCGAGAGATTTGAAAGAAATGTTTCTGGGAGATTTACTGCTTTGTAATTTAATTTGATCCAAAGAAATTTCATTATTTAATCTTAAATTCTTGAATGAATTTGACGTCTTTTTACTTTTGTAGAAGTTTTCAAAATTTCTTGTTTCGTAAAATTTGTCTAAAAGTTGATTTGTTTTCAGTGCTGAATGTTCGAGTTGAGAATCGTTCAAGAAATTCTCGGACAAAACAACCGCAGTTTCTGAACCAGAATGACCATAACTATCAAGAGAATTATTTTCCAAATCAATTACTATGATATTATCTTGATTTATTTGTTGATTGCTCTTTTGATTCGCTTTCAGATTTTCTTGCCACGAATTCGGTTGAATTAAAGAAGAATCATTTTCTTGACTGTTGACCTCGTCAATGAATTGATTGGAGAAATTTAAAGAATTGTTTAGAATTGGAGGAAAAATTCTTTGAAGATTTTCACTTCTTTCTTCTTTTTCTTCACATTGGATTTTCAAAGACGGATTTGTTACATTGGCATTTGCCTTTGCTATTGTCATCATTTGAAATAAAAGTAAACATTTCAGATTTCTCTTGATTTGTCAAGAAGGAAATATTTTGATTATTTATTAAATTGTTGGCATTTACTTGTCTTCCAGAAATGCTTTCCATATCTTCACTAACAGAATTTGGACTTTGTTGATTGTGATGAGATTTTAAATGCAATTTGTAATGATTGACCATTGAAAACTTTTCTTGACAAATGTTGCATTTGTATGGAGGGTACTTGAAATGCGTACGCTGATGGGATCTCAGGTTAGATGAGGCACGAAACCGTCTTTCGCAATGCAGACACTTATAAGGTTTTTCTCCTGTGTGAGTCCTGATGTGTCGAGTTAAATTACTCGGATTGGCAAAAGCTGCCGTACAAAAATTACACTTGAACGGTTTCTCTCCTGTGTGAATACGGATGTGCTTGATGAGGTTACTTTGAATGGAGAAAGCTTTCTCACAATATCGACATTTAAAACGTGCTTCACGAGATGATCGGAACAAACCAGACTTTTCTTGTTTTGATAATAGATTCTGAAGAGGATTCTTTAATCGATTACGTATAAGTTTTCGACTTTTATTCAACACTGTTCGATTCAGTTTGCTTTTGGTTAGAGAAGATGTGTTGGAATTCTTTCTCTGACTAAAACTGGAATCATTTTCACCATCTTTGATGTTTTTCATTGTCAAATTATTTTTAGAGTTGCCTAATTTGTCTGGATTATTCACAAGTTCATTAGAGATGTTGCAATTTAAATCTGTTTGATCATCATTAATAAAAAGATTATCATTCTGAAGAACGTTCATTTCTACTGGAATTGATTGGATTAATTCAATTGACATACATTTCCCTTTCTCAAGATTTATTTCATCTTCATCTTTGCTGTTTGTCTCCCAAACTTTTTCATCGATAATCAATTTATCATTATTGTCTTCATTTACACTGAGCCTCACAAGCTCAGCAGATTCCATGTTGCTCTTTTTTGTTTCATTAGAATTTTCTTCTGGCAATTCTAATTCACCAACAACAGAACTTTCTTGCATATTTTCTCGTTTTTCAGACAAAGTATCCACCATCAAATTCTGAGATTCACAAGAGATTGTCTCCAAAACTTGAATTCCACCAAATGATTCATCATAATTAGCAATAAAATCTTTTTTTGTGCTGTCAGGTCCCTTAAAATCTGCATCCGTATTCAAACCGGTTGACTCTGGAGATTTTAAGCACGGGTTGTAACGTTTACCATTTATATTTGTAACACAGATGTGCTGTTTGAGTTGCCCTGCTTCTTCAAATGATGTATCACACAGCAGACACGACAAGTTCTTATCCTGAGGGCCTGGTGAATCGGTCGTTAAATGAATCCTGCTAGCTGATATCTTGTCACACGTTCCACAGTAAGGCTTTTCATTGTCAAGTTGTTTGCTGGAGTCTTCAAGGCTGAAAATCCTCTCACAATAAACGCATTGAGTGAGTTTATTTGCTAGTTCATCTAATGTACATGTAGAATCATCTTGAAGATGAATTTCCTCGGTTTGTTCTAAATGACCAAATTGAAATTTTGGGTAGAATTCTTTAAATGTGACAACATTGGAATCGATATTGTCTAAATGTTCCTCTTCTTTGATGGTAAAAAGATTCCAATCTTTTTCTTCAGTTGGTGAAGAATTCATTTGATTTTCTTGCTTTATAAAAGGAACTTTATCATCGAGATCGACAATTTCGATCGGAGATTTTACTTGAGATAAAATCAAATCTCTTGAGAGAGAACCGACCGAGAGCAATTTTGGTTCTCGATCAACTTGGTTGGCACTGGAATTGGTACCAAAGTCTTTGGACAAGGCGGCGATTTCAAGACTTGGAATAATACTGTTGCTGTCCATAGTGCCCTGTGAAGTTTTATTCTCGATATTGAACAAAGAAAAATTTTGGTGTCCACTGTTTAAACCTTTATTTCCAGGTGCAATATCACAGGTGTTGTTATAATTTTGGACATCACTGCTAATAGAAGCAGCAGCCAAAGACAGCCTCCAAATTTCTTCATTTGTTTCTTCATTGGATGAGTTGAAGGATGGAAAAGAAGAAGATGAGAGTGATATCAGTTTCATTGCTGCAGACGCAGGGTTGTTAATCACATCATCTGTTTGTGAAGTACTCGCTTTTGTTTGTGACGAAGGGAGACGACTCTTGTGGAGAAGTTCTGATGTGATGTCAAAGTGGACTTTCATGTGAGCACAGTAATCGGCAAATGCAGAAAAGACGTCTCCACATTGCTGACACTTGAAAAACGCATCGTTCAAGTGAGTCTTCAGATGATATTTGAGATTGGATGAATCTCGAAATCCTTTTTGACAGAATCCGCATGTGTAAGGTCGGATGCCCGTGTGAAGACGACGGTGTCGGGTCAGATTACTTGGATTGGCAAATGCCTTTTCACACACTTCACACTTGAAAGGTCGTTCGCCCGTATGTGTACGAGTATGTTTTATGAGGTTACTATGTACAGTGAAAGTTTTAATACAGAATGTACATTTGTATGGGCGACGAACTGTACGAACAACATTATTTGACAGTGTGCCAATGTCATGCACCATATTCAAGCTATTTTCTGACGCCATTTCTTTGGTTAGAGGAAGTTTTTTTTTTGTTTTTTTTTTTTAAATTTATAAGTTGCAAATTTCTCAAGATTGAGGAAATTGCTCACAGCCTTGTTGCTCTTATTTCTCAATTTTCTTTACAATTTCTAATTTCACACAGAAATAAGAAATTATTTAAAATCTTTTTATTATTATCCATCCTGAGCATTTGATTGATTTCTAATTGATGATGATGATGAAGATGATGATGAGGATTTGGTTTGTTTTGTTTTACGGCATATCAACCTCGGTGGGTCATTTAATGCCAACAAAGTTGTGAAATAAATTCATTCTTAATGCATAATACAATTTTGTTTATAAACTCGTTTTTCTATTTAACCCATAGATGGGACATGATGATGAGGAGGAGGGGGACATACTTGAAGATTATATGAAAGAATATACAGATTTTTTTCTCACATTGTAATCATCATCATCGTTATTATTATTTCAAATAATTCTCTTTTAAGAATCAATCTGGAAAAAACCCAAAAAAAACTGACCCTTTAATTTGGCCCTAAAAGTCAAAACTCAAAATTGGCCAATTGTATTTTTAGAGAAACGACATTTCTTAAAATTTCTTTTGGTGAAGTAGTTGAGAGAAAAATGCTTGATCAGCAATAAACCATTTGTTAACATTCAAGTAACCATTTTTAATTGAAGTTTTCAACAAATGTCAGAGCAGAATTATTATTGGCAGAAACGGACGACAATCCATTTTTCACCTTCAATCAGTCGCATTTAAGTGGCAGCAGCAGCATGGAAATCTGAAAAATTGCAAAGAAAATAATTTACATAAATATTAAGTAGATTTAATCAACAAAGAAAAAGAATAGAAAAGAAAACAAAGGCAGGCAATTTTAGATTAAAATACAAAGTTATCTCCCTTCAATTTTTTTTTTTTATGTTCTACAAGTTAAAGAAATAGCTAATTATTTTGAATGACAAAATGCCAAGAATTTTGAATGAATAAATAAATAAGGTTTGGTTTGGTTTGTTTTGTTTTACGGCATATCAACCTCAATGGGTCATTTAATACCAATAAAGTTTTGAAATAAATTTATTCTAGCCGACAGAGCGGAAATAAATAAGGAAATTTGTAATTAGTCACTAGGCAGTAAATATAGAAATATTAATTTTTTTCATTCATCTTATAATTCTAAACTTTCTGTATTTTACATCAAATAAATTTTAATTATTGCAAAGAAATGTCAAATTAATTTTTTAATTTTTTTTATTTTAATAATAATAATAATGAAATGTATTGTGTAAAGTGCTCAGGTGCAGCATCAAAGTCTCATGTCAAGTACACAGAATAATGTATGAGTGTCAGGAACATGAACAGTTTACAGTAGTAATATGCATATATGTATGCGCGTGTATGCATATGTATGTGGAGAGTGGCATCAGGCATAGTGTCAGTGGACTACAGGAAGCATTGAGGTTTTGAAAGATTCAGTGCTTTGGTAGCCTACAACAGACGTGGGCAGTTTATTCCATGTCTCCACAATTCTGAGCGTGAAAAAATGTTTCCGAAAGTCACGTGAGCAGTGCTGTTTTCTGACTTTGCAGGCATGCCCATGTGTGTTAGAAAGATGGAGATCAAAAAGGTGCTCAAGGTTGCTGTTGTTAAGATGATTTTAAAACAAATATTAGATTATGAAGATATCTTGAACATTTTTAAAACTGTGTCATCACAATATGGAATAAAAAAAGAATGATATTTATGTGTTCTCATGTTCATAAGGAAATTATGTTTTTACAATGTCATAAGGCAACTTTTCTGTTACAATGTGATTTTTTTTTCAGTCGAATAACAAGGAGAGCAGAATTAGAATACCCCCACCCCACACACCAGCATTTAACAACTCATTTCCAAAGAATCCAAAAATTTCAAAGTCTAAAAATAAAACAAAATCACCTCCCATTAATGAAATCATAAAAAATCATAACTTTATTTTCAATCATTCATAAATAAAACATCATAGCATTCAATTTAAAAAAAAAAAATTTTAAACTCATTTTGTCCTATTTAACCCATAGATGGGACATTAACAGGTAATACCAATCCGGGCACCCAGTAAGAATCGAACTCAATAACAAAAGTCTGCTAACTCTTACACCACGTGAGGTGCCCAAAAAGACGAGGGGTGGGGTGGTAGTATGTGTTGTATATTATCTGTAACTTCATAAATGTAAAATCCAAACTCATTACCGAATAATGTTGGTCATTGTGTTGAAACTTTCTCTTGCACCAAGGGAACACATTTAATAAATCACTTAAAAGATTGAATCTAAATTAAAAAAAAAAGAAAGAAATAGTAAAACTTAAGACCCTATCAAACTGCAGACATTGGGAAATGAATGATTTGGCTGTCATGAACCTGTGGTGAGCTAACAATGGTCCGTCGATCGAAGAGACAGCGGGTGGCATGTTGCACGTGTGGGCGGAAGAAAAACATGTGACGAGTCTGACTAGTTATGGAGGTAAAAATCGTGAGTATCCTTGAGGTGGCGATTTATAGTGGCAAATCTCGTAGGAGGCAAAAGAGGACGAACTTAGTTTGTTTAAGATCTTCACAAGTGTTACATTGTCTTTGGTAGAAGCAGAAGTACATTTCGTTTGCTACTTAGACATCGTTAAATTTTGGGAGGAAAAATCCATCATACATATACTCCCTCCACAACACTAATATCAAGGAATCTTCTTGCGAACGTGATCTGGGTATTACTGTCAGCAATGATTTACGTTGGACAAAACACATCTCCAAAATTGCCAAAAAGGCCGAGGGCGTCCTGGCGTCACTCAGCAAGACCTTTGTCAGCCGCTCACCGGCTATCTATTTGAAGCTGTACAAAGCTATGGTACGGCCACACTTGGAGTTTGCATCACCAGTCTGGAACCCCTACCTTTCTCAGAATATTAACCTCCTAGAAACTGTACAGAGACGTGCAACCAGGCGAGTACCCTCCACCAGGAATCTGCCATACTCTGAACGTCTCGCAGCCCTGGGAATGGATTCATTGAAACTTCGGCGTCTGGCAACTGACCTGGTAAATGCTCATAAGGTCATTAATCATCTGAACAACAGCAACCTGGAGCACCTTTTTGATCTCCATCTCTCCAATACACGTGGGCATGCCTACAAAGTCAGAAAACAGCACTGTTCACGTGACTTTCGGAAACATTTTTTCACGCTCAGAATTGCAGAGACATGGAATAAACTGCCTGCATCTGTTGTAGGCTGCTGGAGCACTGAGGCTTTCAAAGCCTCCATGCTTCCTGTAGTCCGCCAACACTATACCTGATGCCACTCTCCACATACACATGCACACACATACATCCATATTACTACTGTGAACTGTTCATGTTCCTGGCACAACATTATTCTGTGTACCTGACATGAGACTTTGATGAGTTGTGGTGCACCTGAGCACTGTACACAATAAATTACATTATTATTATTATTAAACCATTTCAGTATCACAAACCTGCAACTCAATATTTGTGATCTCTTCAGTGCCCACTAACGTAAATCACTGCTGACAGTAATACCCAGATCATGTTCACACGAAGATTCCTTGATATTAGTGTTGTGGAGGGAGTATATGTATGATGGGTTTTCCTCCCAAAATGCATGGTGGTGCATTTGTCCACAGCCAGCTTCAGTTGCCAGTCAGTGATCCATTGTTGCACTGTGTCCAGGTCCGACTGTAATAAAGATCTGCAGCATTCAGGATCTGTCTTTTTTATCTCAAGGTACAACTTGATGTCATCAGCATACTTCAGTACTATGGTATTCCTTAAGTTAGCATCTATATCATTGATATACGCAACAAACAAGAGGGGGCCCACCAAACCCATCCCCTTTCCCATTAATAAATAATTCAAGAATTAAAGGTTGTCTTGCATTTGTAATTTACTGATTCTTTTTTCATGTAAATTAACAGCCGGGAAATTAGTTAATTTCCATAAATTTCTATTCATAAATCAATTGAATTCCACTAGTTGCCATGAGGAGAGGGGTTGATTTTTTAAATGTTTTACGTTTCAAGATTAAAATCTTTACAAAATACAGAAAAGTTATTATAAATGGAATATTGAATTATAATAACCTCCCCACACCAACAAATCCCTGACAATATTGAAACTGACTTAACAAGTGAAGATTTAGATTACTTTAGTCAGAGCAGGATTTTTCATTAAAATAATTTAATTCTAATTTTAATCATTAAAAATTTGCAACCATAGATAAGAATTAAAATTTCAGGCATTGCGTTTTAATTTTACTTTTTATTTTTTTCTTTATTTTGTAAATTATATCTTTATTTTTATTATTAAATCTTTTTTTTCTAAAAATATTTCATGACCAATTATGTTAGAATTCAGTATTTTTATGAAATAATTAATTTAAAATATATTTTTAAAAAAAAAGATGTTTTATTTCATATATGATCATATGTATTTTTTCATTTAAATGATCCATATGTTTTGATAGACTTGTATATGAATGATATATCACTAATATCCATTACACCTAAACAAACATTCTGCTAGGTGTATGGTATCTGGCAACTAGTCTACATAATCTAGAGATTTTTGTTTTCCTATTATAAAGGGATTGATAAATATAAACTAATAAATTCACTCTTTATGCTTTTACTCACCCTGCCAAAATTTCTATTTATCGCTAGATATTTATATGGACTATTTTAAGAAAGGCCTGGTCTAAAAGCAATTTATTGTCTGTATTTGTGTTTTTTCAGCATCAGTTTATATATAATTCATAATAATAAATAATAAATAATTTATATATAATTCAGCTTTATTTATAAATATAAACTAATAAATATTTCTATTTACCCCTAGATATTTATATGGACTATTTTAAGAAAGGCCTGGTCTAAAAGCAATTTATTGTCTGTATTTTTGTTTTTTCAGCATCAATTTATATATAATTCATAATAATAAATAATTTATATATAATTCAGCTTTATTTATAAATATAAACTAATAAATATTTCTATTTACCCCTAGATATTTATATGGACTATTTTAAGAAAGGTCTGGTCTAAAAGCAATTTATTGTCTGTATTTGTGTTTTGTGTGTTCTGAATATTTTTTTAATGAAAGGCAAAGTTTTATTTTCAATCGAAAGGAGAAAAATAAAAAAATAAAAAATAAAAAATGGAAATAACTGAAAGATGAGCAAAGTGAAGAAAATAAGAATGTTTAAAATATTTGACCCATTTTAATGTTTGATGAATGACGTAAAGGAAAAGAAAAGAAGAAAATCTCCTAATTTGTACGTTTGGGATGGAAATATTCAATATTAAATGGAATGTTTAAAGGAAGCGTATTCACAGGAAATAACATCTTAAATGTTTGACAGAAATATTCTATACCTTCTCTACAAAATGATGTGACCGACAATGTCTTAAAGTGGGAGAAAATATAATAGAGATACAATTTAAACAAAAAGAAAAAGTTGGACATTTTCTTTTATATGGAAAATATTTCTTAGATAATTGCTTGTTCACGTCAGAAGCCGAGTGCTTCCCCTTGAAAGAAAATATAACTGGACTTGTTTAATGTTTTATTTCAAATAAATAGAACAGGGGCAGAAGAAGAAAAAAAGCTGCCACCGTCTGTTGTAGGCTGCCGAAACACTGAATCTTTCAAAGCCTCCATGCTTCCTGTAGTCCACCGACACTATACCTGATGCCCCTCTCCACACACATATGCACACACGCGCACACATACATGCATAGTACTACTGTAAACTATAGAAAGGGGGGAAAAATAGAGGGGGGAAAATAGACATTTGAGTCAACATTCTATTCGACCAGCAGCTGAAAAATCCGTCGTCGTCAAAATAATCTTTACTGACTGCCGTCCCACGTAGGCCGAATGCTTCTCTGCTTGTCACGCCACGCTCCACTCACTTTGGTTATTTTATGGGCATATTACCCAAACATCCGTCCAGTGTCTAAACCGCATTTGTTTTTGCATGCAGGAGGACGCAAGTTCGATCCCGGCAGGCAAGACAATGTCTTGCTCTTTTTCCTTTCTCGTTCTCCGTCACATAAACTGTTCATGTTCCTGACACTAATATATTTATTCTGTGTACTTGACATGAGACTTTGATGAGTTGTGGTGCACCTGAGCACTGTACACAATAACTTTCATTATTTTTATTTGTGACGGAGAACGAGTACTACCGTATTCATTTGGAAAAAGGGCAAGACATTGTCTTGCCTGCCGGAGTCGAACCCGCACCCTCTGGAATGCAAAGAAATGCGATTCAGGCACTGGATGGACGCGAGGTGTAATTCAGGTGCCCAGATGTTGGGGGATTGTGTCCATAAATAACAAGTGAGTGGAGCGCTGAGGAGAAGCAGTTGGCCGACGCGAGACGGCAGTCAGCGACGAAGCGCTTTGTGAACGACCCAACAAAGAAATTGATTTTAATCCAACAAAATAACAAAACTAAATGGGAGTTGCAATTTTTCAGCTGCTAAAATATTTTGACAAAGACGGCTTTTCAGCTGCTGGTCGAAGACGAAGACTGTATTCACCAAAAGAAAGTTTGTCAGTGTTGAGCACGATTCCATGCCTCGCACATTGGATCAGGAAATCAAAGGTGTGGCAAAAGGCTTCCTTGATGCTGTTGACGGGTACCACTCGATCCCCTTAGATAAGGAGTCCCAAGGTGAAAATTGTAGATGACGCCCTGCTATATGACTCTAGCATAAAGGAAGCCTTTTATCACACCTTTGATTTCCTGATCCAATGTGCGAGGAATGGAATCATGCTCAACACTGACAAATTCCAGTTCTGTCATTCTGCAGTATACTTTGCGACTATTCGGGTTTGTATTGGGTTACAACCATTTGTTGCCATGTCTTCCCAATTCGACGGTAATTGGAACTTTGATTATTCTTCAGAGATGAGGCTTGATGATTAGTATTATCTGCGTTATTCAGACTATTGTCCCCATCTTTAAGGAGGCAGCCTTAAATATCCCTCAAGCATGAGCAGATGAGCTAAGATGGAAGGTGAGGCAGGTGCTAGAGAAATTAAAGCCTCCAAAACCAAACATCACAAAGGAGGAGAGACTGGCCATCAAATCACTACAACGTAATGAGTGAATGTGTTCTTGTGAAACTTTGCAAGCAATTCATGTTGTTCGACAAGATATTTAAGAGCAGACCTGTTGGGATTATTTTGATATAGGATGTGCTCTAAATACCCACCTCTATTTATAGACTAGCCAAAGTCATGTGATTGACTCTTGTAACCAATCACTAGCAATACTACTGGCCTGATAGAATACTTAAACCCCCCACATTGGTCATAATTAAAACTGCACTCTGTAAGGACGGACAGACATAGGATTGCCGGATCTTTACCAATACTCTCGAATGACTTATACAATTACCAGTAACTGACAACACTTTAGTAACCAAAGAATTCACATTGTCGACGGACTCTTTATCAAGGATTCCACCAGATAAGCGCTTCTGCTATAAGGCCAAGGAATGACCCTTAAAAACGTAACAAGACTGGCATGTGTATTCATAGCAGGGTTACCAGACAATGTCAAGCAACTTTGTTTTAGCCCCTTTTCAGATGGATTTTATGAATATGGACTAGTTATTGGTGTGACCAATACTGAATGATGATACAAAACTATTGGAACTAGTAGTGGCAGTAACATGAGTTGTGCACATAGCCAGAGGACAGTGTGGCAAAACTAGTATCTATCAACAGTTGGAGGGATATTGAAGTTACTTATTACAAGTTCTATGCACCAAACTACCTTGCAAAAAATTGTTTGTATTGATGAAGAGGGATGAAGAGGGATGAAGGACAGGGATTACAAGGAGAAGATGTTGCCTAGGCGACACTAATGAAAGCATTCATTAGTGTTGCCTAGGCAACATCTCTCAAAAGTGTTTTGGAATAAACAGCACTAGTCCCTTCCCACCCCCCAAGGCAAGATGTAATTATGGTAATGTTATATTAAATGTAATATTAAACATAATTAGAAGTATTTATTTTTAGGGAAATAACAGGTAACTTTAAATGAATAGGAAATTTTTAACCATTTTTTGATAAATCCTTAGAGGAATGGGGCTCTGGACTTTGTTTAAATGTAATATTAAACATATTTAGAAGTATTTGATTTAAGGGAAATAACAGGTAACTTTAAAATTAAAGGCCATTTTTAGCCATTTTTTGATAAATCCTTAGAGGAATGGGGCTCTGGACTTTGTTTAAATGTAATATTAAACATATTTAGAAGTATTTGATTTAAGGGAAATAACAGGTAACTTTAAAATTAAAGGCCATTTTTAGCCATTTTTTGATAAATCCTTAGAGGAATAGGGCTCTGGACTTTAAAAATTCTCAACAGGATGTTAAGAGTTAAAGGAAGCTCAACAAACATGTTGACATGTTATTGCTTTACATTTGCACAAATAAACTAAGAGAATGGCAACAGTAAGGCTGAAATGCCATTCATTAACAAAGTGGATATCCTAAAGTGAATCCTACTACTTATTGTAGGTTGTTTGTCAAAATGTGGTGGTCATGAAAATATGTGAAATACCAATTGATAGATCTTGTACAAGTGAATTGGTAAAAGAGGAAACTGGAATTGAATGACATTTCGTACAGATTGTGAATGGACATCACCCAATATAGAAAAACCACAAATTTTCTAACACATACATTGTGGTTTTACTTATTTTCCAATTTGGTGGCTGTTGGTTATGCAGGACTTTATAAGTGTTATGTATCAACTAGAAACTAAGAGAGAGGCTCACTAACAAAGATACTTAAATACAATTGTTACATAATTGTTAGTATCCTAACACTTATTTACAGTAGTGTAGAAACCAAAATGGCTGTTATAATTTGCAGCCAGCGGCTTTGAAGGATTGAATGACAAGGCTTGACCTCATCCTGATCCTTCCAGTGGATACCGTGAGAATCGGTGGAGAAGACCCTCTTCCGGTTTAGATTAGAAAGAGTTTTTAGTCAGTATCAGCCAAACCATGATGGTGGTAAGTCGTGTTAAGTGCACGGCCGACTCAATCTGCGCAGGTAGTCTGGTGGGGATTTCGGAATAAAATATGATCTAAAGCAAATCGAAGTCTTGTGTTATTATCTAAAAACTACCAATGACACAGGGCTTCTGATAAAGAGAAATCCCCAATGGAAGACCAGACACAAAGTCTCCAAGACGAAGTCCAGATGCTAGAAGAAGAACGTAAGATACCAAAGATGAACAGAAGAATAATAGAAGTAAAGAAACAGAGTATACAACACAATGACACTGCATTCTGTAGTAAGGTGTTCAAGACCTTTGTAGAAGAATGGGGTATCCTCTTGTCTTTATGGTACACAGGCAATGGGATAGAGGAGAAGTGTCATAAGAGTGTAAAAAGAATGGTTGCCAGGAAACAGTGCTCCATACAGGAAGTTGTTTATTTGTACAATGTGATGCCAAAACTGATTTTGTATGATCCATTGGGATTATTAGCTGACAATATGTACTAGTTGACATAATTCAAGAAACTACAACCCTTTTTAGGTTCAAATTGTTATATACACAAGTATAGATATCTCTCGATTCACTAATTCAGCAATTCAATTCGCGCACACACCGCAATAAAGAGATACACTCGCCAACAAAATAAAATATAAGTTGCTGACACCAAACGGAAGTTAGCTCAA
The DNA here is from genome assembly GCA_023376005.1 of Doryteuthis pealeii. Classification (NCBI taxonomy): domain Eukaryota; kingdom Metazoa; phylum Mollusca; class Cephalopoda; order Myopsida; family Loliginidae; genus Doryteuthis; species Doryteuthis pealeii. The sequence goes on along the minus strand of CM042161.1, from coordinate 8,009,349 downwards.
CGGTAGCCTAAAACAAAGTGACCAAAATAACACGGTTCTACGCATAGGCTCCAGCTGAACTTCCAGCTGGAAAACAAGAATTCCTAAACAATAATAAAAAATAATATTGTAAATAAAATTCGCATTTTCATCCAATCCGAACAATTCCCAGGTGAAATGAAAAAGATCTCAGTTGATCCGATTTTGGGTCCCGACAACCTATATAAAGTCAGCTTTGAAAAGCCGACAAGTCAGAGATATCCTGGCGTCAGTGCCGAGCATATCAACGAGGGCGACCTCGCAGAACGAAACATACATCACCAGGCGGCGGACTTTCTTCTATCCCCCAACCCCTACTCTGACCGACCGGCAAGTTAAAGGGGCAAACATCCTACAATAAGACTATGCCAACTGATACACGATACCAACCCACAATCGACTACTAAAAACACAAGACTCTGCCCACCTAATCAACATCTAACTACTACCACTGGTTCATCTGCCCACACCACACCCTACACTACAACTGATTCAGCCACCGGACATTTCACTGACTTTATTATTCACGTTACAACTATCACCAAAATCTCCTTTAAATTCACTTCTAGCCTTTCCTCGCTTTTCATGTTCCTTTTTCCAATACAATTATTAAAACTTAAAATCTGTGTTTGTTTTTCCTCGTCACCATACACTTCATACTAACCCTGTTTATTACAAAATGAATCAGAGTATGACACAAAATCCCTTTTGAGTGAGGGGGAAATTTACTAAGTGCAATTGCCTGGATTCAATGCAACTTTTATATTGCTATACGCATGTTATGTTTATGAATAATAGGATAAATGCACGTATAACGCAATACATCGCTGTTTCATCAGTAGATTACACGTTTATCGAGTATTGTAAATTCCTCATTAGTTTAAATCTGTTATTTGGGATTAGAATGTAGTATCTTCACTTCTCTTATCTTGGGGCAGAAAGAAAACAAAATAATATTAGTCTGTTTATTATTAATATTACTAGCAACAGAAAACACCCTCTGGGCGTCGTAAAAATTAATTTTTGAAAGACATTGCCTGAGAGGGTGGGAGTTAAAAATTCAATGTCAGAGGGTTTGTATCATAAGTAAGCAAAATCCTCATATTTATTAAAAGAGTAAAAAAAATTAAAACAATTTGAAATGAAAACTGAGCCCCGTCTCTCTCAAATAAAATGTTGCGTGTATGTAATAATCAAACAATTATTTTGAATATTTTCCACATCAATTTTACACAAAATCGTAAGTATTTATTTATTTGTAAACTTTTTTGTTAACTTCTTGTTACTGTAAAACTGGCAATTCACCCTGTCTTGTTCAGTCTCTGCGACAATATGCACGACCACTCTGTCCAACTGTCTCCCCCCAGTCCGCTGAGATTTCTCCTTTTATACCAGGTCTGGCTGGCCGAAATTTGCATATGTTACAACTCTCGTCTCACCAGCGATGAGATTTGTGACTTATAAATTGCACCGCCAAGGATGCTCACACTTCTATTTTTCTTTTTACTTCCGGGACTTTAGCACGTAAAACACATTCGCGCTCGTTTCGAACTTTAATGTAGGCCATTTCGCTCGTCACATTTCATCTTATCCAGCCAGGGATGCTTGCTAAACTTACATAAGCGTCTACTGTCCTGCCTACACATGCAACATGTCACTCGTCTCTTTGAATGACGAACCGTAGTTGGCTCATTAAAGGCAGCAGTCTGCGGGTTCTGCATATCAATCTCGCTACAGTAAATAAGTCTTGAAATAATTGATGAAATCAGCTACAATTATGAAGAGATTGAGGAGTCCCCTTTGTGGTGAAGCACCGGATGCAAGAAGTCACCCTTGTGATCAAGAGATCAGGGGGAGATGTAGTGGAAACCTTATGAATTCATCTACTGTCAGAAGTGACTACATGTAGTTGTCTTTGACATTACCAGAGTGTGCATGAAGTGCATACTTTTTGAGACCTGACCCATCTATTAATATAATCTCAATGAAATAAAACCCCATTTTTGCTTGAGGGTTTGTTTTTGTAGGAGGGGGGAGAGCAAAGAATACATTGGGACAAATCTTTGTTGGCAAATCTACAGAATCAAAATCTTACAGAATCTAAAATAGAATTTACCATTTTCAATGATATGAAAACTCCAAGATCTAAACTTTTGTGACTCTTTTAAATTGACAAGAATAACCACATTTATAGAAGGGGGGGAAATATATGGGGTGAAATAGACCTTCGAATCAACAAGCTCCCTTCAATGGGGAACCAAAAACAAGCGAGTTCTCAGTCTTCTCACAAGTCAGACCCTCTGTTGGTAAACATTCTTCGTCTAGCAGCTGGAAAATCTGTCGTAGAAGTCGAAATAATCTTTAGCAGTTCAAAATCACATTTTCTATTTAGTTTTGTTTCTGTTCGACTAAAATCCATTTCTTTACTGAAAAGCACTTCATCGTCGACTGCTTCTGCTGCTGCTGACTGCTGACTGCCCAGCGCTTGACTCACTTGTTATTTTATGGGCATATTAGCCAAACATCCGGGCATGTCAGTCAAACCTCGCGTCCTTCCAGTTCTTACATCGCATTTGTTTTCGCATGTGGGAGGACGCGGATTCGATCCCAGCAGGCAAGACAATGTCTTGCTCCCTTTCATTTCTCGTTCTCCATCACAACATTATCATAGTCTAACCATCATCATTGAATCATTGTAATCTGATCAGATTTTCATTCATAATTTCACCATCTGACTCCTATAATCAAACTATCATTTTATTCCTTCAAGATCTGACAATCATAATAAGGCAAATAAATGCTTTAATCTTGGTTGATCCTCTTCAATCTTTTAAACTGAAAATTTGTTCTCTTATATTGCAATATAAGTAATCACTGAAATGTTTGTTGATTGAACAAATTTTTTTCTCATATTTCTTCCTACATAAGCTTCAATCTGGTATTGATAATTAAAAACCAGGTAATTTATGAGGAAGTGCGTCCCGGTCTCCTGCCTCAGAAATTGCTACCCGGTGACTATTAAAATAACGTCCCCCAGCTATGTCGTCTCGGTGGTGTTACTTGAAAGAAAACAACCAACTTAGGGCATTAAATGTATTTTAGAGGGGGGGGGGCTTCTCTTTTTTGTCGTAATTCTTATCTATTTATCGTAATTTGTTTAGAAATTTATTTATAGAAATTTGTCGTAATTCTTGTTTATTTATAGAAATTTGTCGTAATTCTTGTTTAGATATGAAGATGGATATCTATCTATCTATCTATCTATCTATCTATCTACCTCAATTTGTTCATTTTTTACTTTGTTTATATATATCTATCCACCCATCACCATTTATTCATAAAGAGAAGCCCCCCACCCTCTAAAATAACGCCTTAAGTTGGTTGTTTTCTTTCAAGTAACACCACCAAGACGACATAGCTGGGGACGTTATTTTAATAGTCACCAGGTAGCAATTTCTGAGGCAGGATACCGGGACGCACTCCCTCATAAATTACCAAAAAACCAGCATATATAATCAATTAAAAATTGGGTACTAATGCAAAATAGCACGCAAGAGATAATATCATTAGATTATGTATAAAAAGCATTACATTTCATTATATTTAACGGAAATACCAGAAACCTTTGAGGTTTTAGGGTTAGGGTCAGGGTTAAGGTTAGTGTTAGGGTTAGGTTTAGGGTTAGCCTACTTCGGGAGTTTCCGTAATGTAATGGTATTTATACGTAAAATGCGATTCTAATGATATTATCTTTTGCGCGCTATTCTGCATTTTTACCAAAATTGTTGTGCAAAAGAAAAAGGTATTTTTAAGTTTAAGAAAATATTCCCTTTTATGAATTTTCACAGAAAGTTTGAATTCATACACGAAAATATGATTTGAAAATTATATATAATATATAATTTTCAAATCATATTCTGATTTTTTTAATATATATTATGTATAAAAAAAATCCGAATTTTTGTTTTGACAAATGCAACATTTAAAAAACGTTTATAGTTTTAGTTGTCAACATTTGTTCAAAAAGTTTAAATATTAATAAGTGATATCACTATAAACTTCAATATGTGAAGGTAGAGTGTAGTCGAAAATTATTTCTGTTTTTTTTTCTCCTCTCTCTTTTACGACTACGACTACTATAGTGGTCGTAGTTACATTAACAGCTGACGAAGGAACTATAAAGATGATGATATTGATGATAAGTTAAAGCTTAATATGGTTTCTTTTGAAAATATTTTTGAAAACTGAATAATATAAACAGAAATTTGTCTCATAATTAATCATTTTTTAAAACTTTTGAACAGAACAGACGGACGCATCTGTAACAATAACGCTTTCTTTTTTGGTGAATTAATTAATTAAAATCTGCTGGGATTTTTAAATACAAAACAATGATTAATAACGAAGAATAATTTTCTAAATAATATTTATAGACTGTTTCTTATTTAATCTCACCGATTTCTGTTTTGAGATAACAATTTATTATTGGTTGGGTTTATAATCGCCATCATCATCATAAACATTCGATCATCACAAGATTGCTCATCTGGGTTGTTTACAAACAACAACATCAGCTTAGAATAAAAAATGGCTTTTTTTTTTAGGAATATCGGACGATTAGCTTACTAAGTTAACTTATCCAGCCAGTTTGATTCGAGATAATAATTCAAAAACAAAACATAATGAAGTCTCATTTGAAGATATCATCTACTTTACAAAATGTACTACTATGAACATTGGTAAGAAATGTTGAAGTGTACTGTAACATTCGGTGTCTTATATTATATAAATAAATCAAATCGTAACATCATAAGAAGCAAAGACAAATTGAAAATGAAAACATACAATTTTAGCAACTTACTTGATACATTGTAAAACTTAAAGGATTTTTCTTGGAGAAATTAGTCGATATTTTTTTAGAAATAAATAAATGTTTACATACAATACATAGACGCCTACAATTTGAACGCTTCCGGTTTTTCCGGTGTTGCATGAAAAAATGTCCCTTTTGCAGCTGAATTATAAAAGACAAAAAAATTTTTAAACAATTATTAGTAATATATCTGAAAGCTAAAAAATAAGTATATTAATTATGTTTGGTTTGGTTTGTTTTGTTTTACGGCATATCAACTTCAGTGGGTCATTTAATGCCGATTAAGTTTTGAAATAAATCAATTCTTAATGGATAATACAATTCTTTTATAAATACATTTTTCTATTTAACCCATAGATGGGACCCTAACAGGTACTACCACTCCGGGTCAGAGTGGAACAGAGAGCAATGGTGATGAAGGGGGGCTCCACATTCCCCAAACCTCCAGAACTGGAACCTCACCATCAGATAGAGTTTAACGTCATTTCCAGGACATGTAGACCCGCAGCCACTGTCTTCTAGCACCCATATGATAAAAAGGGGTTGGGGCTTGCCATAAGGGCAATAGGGTTGGGAAAAATCATAAAGGTGCTAGGGCTTGATGTGACCAGCTGATTGATCAGAGGGGGCCTCTCCGACCGCCCGTCTAGCCAAAGATAGGGCCAAAGTGGAGTATTGCATGTTATGAACATATTAATCATGATTAACACTCAATTCATTATGTGAATTTAATGATTGATAAGATGGTGTTTATTGAGTTAAGATAGTTTGCTCCAAAATGAAAGTATTTCTATATTATATTCATCAAAATTAAGAAATATATATTATTTGGACTATTGTCCTCATCTTTATTGTTATCTGTACAACATTTCGGCTGATGTGCCCTCCAGCCTTTTCCAGTTATTTTCTTGTGTGAATTATATCAAACAGGGGGAAATTATGTATTATTTGGACTATTGTCCCATCTTTATTGTTATCTGCACAACGTTTTGGCCAATGTGTCCTCTGGGTTTCTTCAGGTATTTCTTGTCAGACTTAGGAACCTTCTCGAATTCAGGAACCTTCTCTTCGAAGTTCTGAAGGCTCCTGATTATGACAGGTTCCAGAGTTTGAAGAGAAGGTTCCTATGTTCGAGAAGGGGGTTCCTGCTGGGTCACCTATTGAGCTCTGGGTAGAAAATTATGATCAGGAAGAAAGTTACTTTGCAAAACGAATTAAATTTAAAAAATAAATACGACTGGAGAATAAAAAAAGAACATTAAAATCATTTTGCTAAAATTTGCAATTAAGTCAAAAACTGACTCATCTTATAAATATGCCAGCCGTTAGCTGCTGAAAATTAACATACGAATAAATTCATCTACCACTCACACTCTCCAATCTCTCTCTTTACACTCAGAGAAAACTAACATATATAAGGAGTAGTTAATTCAAGATATATATATAGAGAGAGGGGGAAAGTGACAGGCAGAATGTGAATTAAGAGATAGGTGAGTTTTTGACTTAATTGCAAATTATGACTAATTAGAACCAAATAAAATGGATTTGTTTTCAAACATAACTTAATTCCAAAACTAAGGAATATTTTGGGATGTATTTTATATCATTAAACTAAATAGGAAAAAAGCTTTTAGCAAACAATATTATTATACAAAAGCTGAGTGAATACTCAGCTTTTGTATAATAATAGATATTAAAAAAAAATCAGATCACTCTCTGCCTATGAAAAGATCCATACTGTATAAAAAATATATCTAAGGTAGGTGGGTTGTCTCCCTTGGTCGGCATACCTCCTTTTCAAACCAACCAATCACCAACCTGCAAACTTTAGCAGCAAAATTGAAGATAAAAATTCTTTCTCTTTGGTGCCATCATCTCTAGAAGTCGGACGTGGAATACGGCGCTCCTTATATTCAAAAGAGAGAGGCAGAGAGCTGTAGTAGGTACGATAACTTACCAACTTTACAAGGACTCAGTTAAGTGGAATTGTATTTGTTATATTTATATAATTAGCATTCCCGCAGACAATACCTTCGTTTGCAGCCCACAAGTATTTCAAGTGTAATTTCTTGTTTGTGTAATGTATTAATACATGTTATTTGAAATTCCGGACCATATGACCTTTAGGCACCCCTTTTGCTTTGCTGATAAGTACATTTTTTCATTTACACTGTCAACATCCGGTTGTTTGTTAACAGATGATTTTTAGAGTTTTTTTTTTTAAATTATAAAACTAAACCCTAACCCTAACTCCTAAGTTAGAAAGACAACTCAGCAGTTGTCGAGTGGCATCTGAGAGATGAGAAATAGTAGGGCAGCAAAAACCTACATTGATCAGCTTTGTGCAGATACTGGATGCTGTGCAGAAGACCTTCCAGGAGTGATGGCCGATAAAAAAATGCTTTTATGTACCATGCATATGAAATGCCTGAGGAAGGGGCTTTCCCCCACTCCCAATCCCATGGAATTTGGATAACACAATTATTCTACTTTGTATTTGCATATATATATATATATATATATATATTATTTATATTTTTGCTTGAAGGCAATTACAATGCGTGTATCGCATAAAATTCGATAATTATAATCTTGACAAGATCTAGTCAAGATTATAATTATTGAATTTTATGCGATACACGCATTGTAATTGCCTTCAAGCAAAAATATGAATAATAATATATATACTTTATTCAACAATGCTTCTAAAAAACAAAAAAACATCCAAAAATCTTATTCACTTCGCCGAAGAGCATAAGGCCTGGTTTGTTATTGTTCACTCAACGTCCCCTTACCTATTATGGTAGAGGCGTGTAAGTATCATTGACATGGTTAATTTCGCAGGTGTTGTTTGGTGTGTATCATGGCTGAGGCAGTATGGTCTCTGACAATGCCTGCTGAGGTCCCGGTTTCAATTTCTGTCGGAGGGAAATTGTTAGTATACATCACTGATGAGACTTAATAAAGTCGAAACAGTCTGTACGATGTTCTATACACCAAACAATCCTTGGCTGGGATTCACTTGTCAAGATTATAATCATTGAATTTTATGCGATACATGCATTGTAATTGCCTTCAAATATAAATAATAACATATATACTTTATCAACAATGCTTCTAAAAAAACAAACATCCAAAAATCTTATATATATATATATATATATATATATATATAGCAGCAATAGCATAATCTTTACAGATCATTGCCGTCCCTCACAATCCTATAACTCCACCACCAGAACCTTTCCTCTCATGAACCCTCAAATGACTCATCAAACCCGCTGCAGATCCACAAAGTTTGATGCAAATATGACATAGGAAGGACGTCCTTCCCATTGAATCTGATGAATCAGATGATAAAAATTTGATGCTTATGCACCACCATATGTCTCTTAAGACCAGAAGCTGACTTACAGATTTTGTTACAGATTGCACAAGACACATTATTTGATTCTGGAATTTGCATGAATTGTCTTTGATGAGATTTCCTATGATTGACATATCCAGCCTTAGAAAGCAGAATTCGACCACATGTCTGACATTTCCAACCCTCCATGTTCTCTCCAATATGACAGGGGTATCCCTTTCGAAGTTGACGCTTGAGGTTTTCATGCTTAATTCTTCTACTCTCAAAACGTGTGTATATATATATATATATATATATATATATATAACTATAGTCTGGGATAGTCACTGCTTCAGCTTTCACTGGAATGTTGTGCCAAATTGCAGTAGTATTAGGAGAGTGCTCGATATAAAGAATAGAGCTATTATAATATAATTAAATAAAAATATAAAGGTATTACATATCTATTTATTTGATGGCAATAGAACAGTCACAACCTTAGGTTTCATACATGCAAAATCGCATGCATTCATCAGGTGACGTTGATCCGAATACAAGGAAAATCGAAAAAATCGAAAAATTCAAAAGGTTTTTATGGGCATAAGATGTTTATGATTGGATGAAGTGATATGCGTATGTATTTAGTGTATTGGGGATGCGTATGTGTGTTTATGGACAATGCAAAGAATGTGTATACAAATCGGTGGGTTCCACACACATTCACATTGTTTTATTAGTGTGCAATGACTGAACAATACTGAAGTGTGAGCATTTGTATTTGCATGCATATGTGTGCGTGGGTGTGTGTATTTTGTTGGACGGATGTTGACATGTAAAAATGGGTACTGTCAACGGTTTGGGTGGGGTGTGTGTGGGTGCGGGGTGATACAATCAAGGATGTTAAATAATTCTAATATTAAGGTTTCAAATATTTTGTATACTGTGGGTGGGTTGGGGTATGGGTTGTGGAAATTAAGCAAATTGGGGATGGTAAAGGGTTCCAAGTGCGATTTTGCATGTATGAAACCTAAGGTTGTGACTATTCTATTGCCATCAAATAAATAGAAAATTTCTCAATTTTTGCGCGCAAGTCGCACGCAAGTCACGCGCAAATCGCACGCAGGGATTGAAAAAAATAACGTAGCATTCAACTGTTATTACACAACCATTATAATAAAAAAGTTACAAAATCACACACAACCTATCAAATATCGGACATATTCTGCCAAAATAATAATTCAATGCCTGAAGAAGACAACAGATCAGAAACACATGTCGTATTCATATGTAAGTTAATAAAAATTAAAAAAAAAACATAATCCTTTTTGCAAACCTTCTTTTTTCATAATATATATATATATATATATATATATATATATATATATATATATATAATAAGATAAATATATAAAGGTTTTACATATCTATTTATTAGGTGACAAAGGAACATTCACAACCATATTGGTTTCATGCGATGCAATCATCAGGTGAAGGTGTTTCAAATATATATACAATGAAGAATTGCAAATATGTAAAGTGTTTGTATACAAAAGTGGTCAATGCTGAATTATTAATGCAGGTTTAAAACCTCAAATAAAATATCATGGTGCTAATTTACAATAACTAAAGTTTCATGCTTATTAGGCAATCCTCAGACGGTTGAATAGCAAATATATATATATATATATATATATATATATATATATATATACATATGACTCACCCTTATATTAATCAACATATACAAGATCATAATACTGTTATGATTATTTAACAGTTATTAGTTGATAACACAAACATTTCATATACAAGCACAAATAGCAAAAAAAAGAAAACTCCAAATCCAAAATGGTATCTTTTTAAAGACAAATCCATAATATATATATACATATATATTGTATCCATAATATATATATATACATATGACTCACCCTTATACACCTGTCTTTTTACCTGTTGATTGCTTCACAATGGAGATGCACTGAGGTCAGTGATGTTTGTACGGTCATTTCTGTAACTAACTGCATGTAAAGTATTCCTATTAAAGTGTTTTAAAATGTTTTTTTCAACATCTTTATTGAGTATACCTGTTTTTTTTACCTATCATTATGTAATTGTTCCATAACTATGCACGAGCAAAATCATTTTCAGTGCAAACAACTTTATAACATCGAGGAAGAAATTGTTTTCTGCAAGTCTGCCTATTTTTACAACAATCTGTTCACAAATAACGATACTATGAGCTTTTGAATGTACAGACCCATTTTTAGCTGTTTTTTACCAAATCCTTATGGGAACAGAGGAGTTTGGGCCTAGAATTGCTTCTGGGAAGTTAAGAGTTAATCAACATATCATACAAGATCATAACACTAATAATAGCAAAAAAAAAAGAAGAAAACTCCAAATCCAAAATGGTATCCTTTTAAAGACAAACAATCCAAATCCAATAAAATATTTGGACCAAGTAACCAATAAGCACCCCAAATCATCAACTTAATGAAAGGTTCATATTTTAACTCATCACCGGTAACTTCCGCTTCCAAATTTTTGTAAACAAATGATTTTAATCAGAAGTTTATGTAGATGTTGAACTCACAATAAATTGAATAAATAGATGGTTGGTACACGTAATCAAATTAAAATTCAATAGCAAAATCTTTTTTTAAATAAATACTTTTTAATCAGAAATGTATGAATATTTTACAACACTTACTATGATTTAAAAAAACACGAAAGACGTTTTTATACTAAAATAGTTTTTACTTAATCAGAAGAGAAATGCAATTATGTTTATTTGAATAAAGATACAGTTTTTATTTACAAAATATTTTTTATGCTTATTTAGATAAAAGGATGTCGTTCAGAAATAGTATCACAAATTTGTAAATTTGTTTTTGTCAGATACAATATAATTGCAAAAATCATCTGTTTGTTTATTTTCAAATATTTGAAAGCGAAACTTACTGGTGATGAGTTAAAATATGAACCTTTCATTAAGTTGATGATTTGGGTGCTTATTGGTTACTTGGTCCAAATATTTTTTACCCTAGAAATGAGAGTGTTAAAGTGCATCTAATACATGTGCAATATTTTAAACCTGAGATAAAATATGAACCTTTCATTAAGTTGTTGATTTGGGGTGCTTATTGGTTACTTGGTCCAAATATTTTTTACCCTGGAAATGAGAGTGTTAAAGTGCATCTAATACATGTGCAATATTTTAAACCTGAAATAAAATATGAACTTTCATTAAGTTGTTGATTTGGGTGCTTATTGGTTACTTGGTCCAAATATTTTTTACCCTGGAAATGAGAGTGTTAAAGTGCATCTAATACATGTGCAATATTTTAAACCTGAGGTAAAATCAGTCACATGATCCTTAATGGTTTATTTTTCAAACACTAAATCTGGCACAACTGTTTCAGTTATTCACACATGACATCCCTAGCACGGTGAACACACCCATTTTCAAAAATTCCTTGATAAAATCACTATTTTCTGAATTTCACAACACAACACAACACTTCATAATGACCAACAATAGTCAAAAGGACTTGAACTATATGAAAAAAAAACAAATAATCTTTTGATAAGTTTTCTACAGCCTTCATCTACATTTTGCAGCATAAGGCGAGTTTAGCTCAGTCAGTAGAGCATCTGACTAGGAACCACAAGGTTCCTGGTTCGATACTGGCCCTCATCAATGTGAGTGTATGAGTAGCACAGGGATCTGTGTGGTAAAGTGAGGAGCTGATGGGAGGTATGGCGTCCACCTTAGATGCCAAAAACAATCTCCTTGGTCGAGTGCTAGTGAAAAGGGAATAGACTCCCTCGCTGTATGGCTGATACCAATTTTAGGTTGATAGTGACATTAGGCCACCTCGATGACTTTACTTTACTTTACTCATCAGCAAGAAAAATGCAATAAAAAAATGGAATAAAAAATTCTAGTCTATCATATTTAATGGAACATGTCTAAAAGAGGATCTGCTGTCTAAATACACATTATGTTGCATGTGCGTATGCATTTGTCTGTGTGTGTGAATGTGGATGTTTGTGTGCATGTTTTGTGCTTGCGTATGCATTTGAGTGTGTACTTGTGTATGTGCGTGTGAGTGTTTGTGTGTGTGTGTGTTCATCTTTATGTTTGTATGTGTATTTGTGTGTTTCGTGTGTGTATACGTTTGTGTGTTTGTGTGTGTATGTAGTTTTTGTGTGTATGTGTATATGTGCTTGTGTGCATTTGTGTTTGCATGTAAGTGTGTGTGTTTATGTATGTGTGTATGCATATATGTTTGTATATGTGTATGTGTTTGAATGTGTGTGTGTGTGTGTGTGTGTGTGTGTGTGCGTGTGACAATAAAATTGCAATACCTTAAAAGATGATTCAGATTTTGACCTGGGTGCTGTATATGCAGGTCAGGGGTCGTACATATTCTGAAAAAAAATGGTTATTTCCTATAAGTCTAACATAAACAAAGGGGAACCACTCTTGACTGATAGATTATTTATTTATTTATTTATTGATCTACTAGGAAAAAAGAAGATGGGGTTAGGGTTAGGGTTTAAGGTTAGGGTTAGGGTTAGGGTCTAGGGTTAGTTTAATTGAAAAATAAATAAATAATTTATCAGGGTTAGGGTTAGGGTTAGGAATTGATTAAACATAAAAGGTTATTTCCTATAAGTCTAACATAAATAAAGGGGAACCACTCTTCACTGATAAATTATTTATTTATTTATTGATCTACTAGGAAAAAAGAAGACGGGGTTAGGGTTAGGGTTAGGGTTTTAGGGTTAGTTTAATGGGAAAATAAATAATAATTTATCAGTCAAGAGTGGTTTCCCTTTGTTTATGTTAGACTTATAGGAAATAACCAACATTTTTTTTAATTCTTTGGTTTAAAATAATGCATCACAGGATGGTATTCACCATCTCTAGAATTTTATGCAAGTGAAGATACAATCCTGCAGAGTACTGTTGTCACACCTCTTATTTGGGAACCTAATGCAATCATTTACTCAATTCCATCTATATTTTATGTGGTTATTTCCTATAAGTCTAACATAAACAAAGGGGAACCACTCTTGACTGATAAATTATTTATTTATTTTTCAATTAAACTAACCTTAAACCCTAACCCTAACCCCATCTTCTTTTTTCCTAGTAGATCAATAAATAAATAAATAATTTATCAGTGAAGAGTGGTTCCCCTTTGTTTATGTTAGACTTATAGGAAATAACCTTTTATGTTTAATCAATTCCTAACCCTAACCCTAACCCTGATAAATTATTTATTTATTTTTCAATTAAACTAACCCTAGACCCTAACCCTAACCCTAACCTTAAACCCTAACCCTAACCCCATCTTCTTTTTTCCTAGTAGATCAATAAATAAATAAATAATTTATCAGTGAAGAGTGGTTCCCCTTTGTTTATGTTAGACTTATAGGAAATAACCTTTTATGTTTAATCAATTCTGATGCATATTCAGGATGTTGAAATTTTATTTTCCAACATTGTATTTATATTTTATATAATTTTTAGGTTGGTGGTTGGTTGGTTGGTTTTACAGCATATCAACCTTTGTTGTTTATTTTATGCTGAAGACATTTTGTTTTATTCATTCTTGTTGGGTATTCCAATTTTTAAAACAAATCTTTTTAAAACTCCCTTTTTGATCTATTTAGCCCATAGATTGAACCCTAACAGGTACTACCACTCCGGGTCAGTGGAACTGGGAGTAATGGTGATGAATGAGTACTCCACTATCCCCAGTGCTCCGGAATAGGAACTTCACTGCCAAATGCAGTTTAACAACATTCCCATGACACTAAGACCCTCGGCCACTGCCTTCTAGCACATATATGACAAAAAGGGTTGGGGGTTTGCTATAAGGGCAATACAGTCGGGACAATCATATAGGTGCTGCTCACTTAGCGCTAATACCCTTGGGAAAGGTATGAATCCTATTCTCCCTCCAGCTATGGGCAATAGTAGGCAGGGGGGGGGGAAGTGGGGGGGGGACTCGGGGAGGGGGCGGGGGGAGGGATGGCGGGGGGGGATCGGGGGAGGGGGGGAGGGAATTGGGGAGGAAGGAGTGGGGAGGGGGACTATGGGGAGGGGGGAGGGCGGGGGAGGAGGGGGGAACATCTCTCTCTTTTNAAAGTTAATTTTAATCAAAAGAGAAGAAGAAATAAGACAAATGAGAAATTAATAAAGAAACAATTTTTTCCTTTAATTAACTCTTAACATTCCTTTGAGAATTTTCTACAGGATTTAATCAATAAATGGCTTAAAATGGCCTTTTTATTTAAAGTTACTTGTTATTTCCCTTAAATCATAGACTGCTAAATATGTTTGGTTTGTTTTGTTTTACAGCATATCAACCTCAGTGGGTCATTTAATGCCGATGAAGTTTTGAAATAAATCAATTCTATGGAATATATACAATTTTTTTATAAATACATTTCTATTTAAACCCATAGATGGACCCTAACAGGTAATACCACTCCGGTCAGAGTGACCAGGGAGCAATGGTGATGAAGGGGTGCTCCACATTCCCAAACCTCCAAAACTGAAACCGTCACCATCAGATAGTTTAACGTCATTCCAGGACATGTAGACCCGCAGCCACCGCCTTCTAGTACCCATATGTAAAAAGGGGTTGGGGCTTGCTATAAGGCAATAGGGTTGGGAAAATCATATAGGTGCTAGGGCTTGACGTGACCACCGATGATCGGAGGGGGCTCTCCGACCGCCCGTCTAGCCCAAGATAGGGCAAAGTGGTATTGCATGTTATCGAATGCTCATCCACCTGGGCTCTATCCTTAAGCATCACGGGTCGCCACCCACGGCCAACAGGTAGCCCATTGGGGAGTCTACCCTCTGCAGAGGTGCAGTCGGTGCATTCTAAACGCCCCAGCCGACAGGGCGGCTGCTAAATATGTTTAATATTACATTTAAAAGGCTATCATTTGGGCAGTTTAGGAAAAATAAATGTGACTTCTGGTCGGGTGGTGAATGAGCAGTGTTGGACGTTAGAGTTAAAATAAAAATGGCTGATACTTTTCTTTGAAAAGGAACGTAATATTTAGAGGAAGTGCGTCCGGTCTCCTGCCTCAATCCCACAATGAGACATGCATCGGGGGGGGGGAGTTGAAGAGCTTCATATCCCAAATATGAGAGAAAAAAAGAAAAAAGTTACAATATCCTGAAGTAGAGAAATTATGAACTGTGTGAGGGATAATACTATATGACATGTAAAGATGACGCATATTGAATAAATAGTAGATAAATGGTATTTAGAGGAAGTGCGTCCGGTCTCCTGCCTCAGAAATTGCTACTCGGTGACTATTAAAATAACATCCCCACTATGTCGTCTCGGTGGTGTTACTTGAAAGAAAACAACCAACTTAGGGCGTTAAATGTATTTGGGGGGGCTTCTCTTTTGTGTTGTAATCTTATTATATTATTGAATTGGTTTAGAATTTATTTAAGAAAGTCGACGATATATAGAATCGTATACTGTGATATGATTAGATTTTACGATATCTATCTATCTTTATGTATAATACTATCTATCTATCTATCTATCCTATCTACTACTACCTCAATTTGTTCATTTTTACTTTGTTTATATATATAGATCTACGACCCATCTCCATGTGTATATCAAAAAGGCCCCCCCCTCATCAAATACATTTAACGCCCTAAGTTGGTTGTTTTCTTTCAAGTAACATCACCAAGACGACATAGCTGGGGACGTTATTTTAGTAGTCACCGGTAGCAATTTCTGAGGCAGAGACCGGGACGCACTTCCTCATAAATTACCAAGGATGAATATTGAATCTGAACTTATTTGCTTAAATAACAAATTCTCTTAAAAATTCAAAATTTTTTCATCAAAAGTCAAAAAAACAGTTTGATGCTTTTCTGAATGGATCAAACTGACTTATCGTTAGATTGATAATTTGTAACAAATTCTGGACCATATGACCTTTAGGCACCCTTTTTGATCTCGATTAAGAAAGGACATGTTTTTCATTGTACACTGTCAATATCCGGTTGTTTTAACAGATGATTTTTAGATTTTTTTTAAATTATAAAACAACCCCTAACCCTAACCCACAACTGGATATTGATGGTGTAAATGAAAAACATGTCCTTCTTAATCGAGATCACAAAGGGGTGCCTAAAGGTAATATGGTCCAAATTCTAAATAACCCCCTAATTTCTTGGAATCCAAAATGAAGAGGCTGATCACACACTTTGTGACCATCTTGTCTTCTGCTTTTAACCCAGCCTCTTTATTATTGTTTCATCATTCTATTTTTTTTGTCACCTTCATTGGAGTTTTTTTTTCCTGCATGTATTAACTGTTGTAAAGAAACAATGAATAATTGTCTTCCTTAAATAATGGGTCATTCCATGTCACATTTAGTGGCAGAGATAAAATCTAGAATTATAAAAATTATGAATACTATATTTCATTACTATATACAATACTATGAAAATATATGGAAATTAATCCGACAGTATGAAATATAACATTTTGAAAAACATATGATGTTTGTTATGTGATTGCTGACAAGCTTGTTTCGACCAAAATGATAAGTTGGTCTTCATCGAAGACGACATAGACGAGAAGAAAATATCCGTTAAAAAGACTGTTTACAAAACGAACGCTGATATCAACCGCTGAAAAATTTTTTTGAAAATGCATGTTCTGTTTTAAAAATAAAAATAAAATAATTTTATTTTTTTTTTTTTTTTTTTTTTTTTTATAATTAAAATTTTTACAATAAACTCTTTTGAGTTTTACCTTAAACTATAATGCTTCTGATTTTTAATTATAAAAATAAAAAAATAAAAAAATAAAATAAAATTTATTTATTTTTATTTTAAAACAGAACATTCATTTTCAAAAAAATTTTCAGCGGTTGATATCAGCGTTCGTTTTGTAAACAGTCTTTTTAACGGATATTTTCTTCTCATCTATGTCGCTCTTTGATGAAGACCAACTTATCGTTTTGGTCGAAACAAGTTGTCAGCAATCACATAACAAACATCATATGTTTTTTTCAAAATGTTATATTTCATACAATACTATATACAATACTATTAGAAATATTTATAACATTTTATTCTTTGCAATACAAACTGTATCATCCACCAAAACTTTCAAATTTTTAATGGTCTCTGTTTCAAAAAATGATTCAAAAAATATCTTTTTTTCGAATATTTTTAAAATTCTGTTTTGTCTCCAACGGATTTTTCTCTACTCTAAAAAATAAAAATTCACTCTGATGAAGGTCGTAAAAAAATCTCTCTGTGTACGGAATATTTTTACATTTTTCCTATTATATTATTATTATTATTATATTATTATTATTATTCAATTTCATCTGATTATTTTAATAATAATAATAGCGTAATCATTTTGATAAACGACCGAAACACATGTGTAAGTGATATCGATTAATGTGATATCGATTAAATTCATTTTTATCCATCTACATTTCTTTTCTTTACTCATTTTTCCCTCATATTGTCGGATTCAATTCCCTTTCCATTCTTACATACAATACTATATACAATATATAATGCTATATACTCTATACCCTAATAGGGCCGGGTTAGCCCAGTCGGTAGAGTGTTCGGCTAGAAACCACAAGGTTCCTAGTTCGATACTGGCCTCCGCCAATTCAGCGTATGAGTAGCACAGGGATCTGTGCGGTAAAGTAAGGACCTGATGGTAGGTGTGGTGCACCACCTCAGATGCAAAAACAATCTCCTTGGTCTAGCGCTAGTGAAAAGGGGATAGACTCCCTCTCTTATTGGCTGATACCGACTTTAGGCCACTACAAACGACTTTACTTTACTTTTTTTATACTATATGAATGAAATGAACTTTATTGTGTCCAGTGCTCAGGTGCACCACACTCATCAAAGTCTCATGTCAAGTACACAGAATAATGTATTAGTGTCAGGAACATGAACAGTTTACAGTAGTAATATACATGTAGTGTACAGTGCTCAGGTGCACACACACCATCAAAGTCTCATGTCTAGTACATAGAATATGTTTAGTGTCAGGAACATGAACAGTTTACAGTAATAATATACATGTATGTGTACAGTGCTCAGGTGCACCACAACTCATCAAAGTCTCATGTCTAGTACATAGAATAATGTATTAGTGTCAGGAACATGAACAGTTTACAGTATAATATATCATGTATGTGTACAGTGCTCAGGTGCACCATAACTCATCAAAGTCTCTAGTCTAGTACATAGAAATAATGTTATTAGTGTCAGGAACATGAACAGTTTACAGAAGTAATATGCATGTAGGTGTGCATGTGTGTGGAGAGAGGGCATCAGGTATAGTGTCGGCGGACTCAGGAAGCATGGAGGCTTTGAAAGATTCAGTGTTCTTGCAGCTACAACAGACGTGGGCAGCTTATTCCATGCCTCCACAATTCTGAGCGTGAAAAAATGTTTCCGAAAGTCACGTGAGCAGTGGCTGTTTTATAATAATACTACATTATACTATATATATATATACAATTAGGTACGACTTTAATTAAGCACATAATCTCCAAAAATTGTCAGCCTCGCCATTTCAAACACATTGTTTGTCCACTTCATACTGTCGTGCCATAAGTCACCCAAAAAGTGCGATATACACATAAGTTTAAAATAAACAAGAAATTCTGGGAGCCTGCTAGTGTAAGGTTAGAATGTCCGCCTGTCAGCCTGACAGGTAGGGTTCGAATCCCCACACAAAGCACTGCTCTGTCTATAGCTCTGCTGATGAGGCTAATAGGCTGAAATGATACATACAGAGATCGACTTTTTCTCGATTTGTTTACGCTTGTACATTTAAACCGATATGCACGCCTAATTCATTTAATTAATATATTAATTAACAAATTAGGTATGACTAATTAAGCACATATCTTCCACAAATGTCGCCTTCGTCGCCATTTCAAACACATTGTTTTTCCACTCATATATATAATGTGTGTAATGTATATTCTGTATGTATACTAGCTTATGTGTCTTTCCTTCTATTATATTCAATATTAATTTATCAATAGATACTTCTTATTATAATGGAGATTGTGTGTTTTCTGTCTGTAAACCAAACTATATTACTAATTGAGTCCAATTAACATAGTTATTTTCATCACATTCTACATGATTTTATTTATATTTAAACCTCAATCATTATAAAATTGCTTTAACCTTTTTATTAGTGTTGTCCATATCTACATACTTATAACATGCTATTGTATTATATATACAAAAACAGCGGTTTGCAGTGTGAATGGGAAGGCTAATTTGCATATTGATATTAAAAATGTGATTTTATATAAGTATGTGCTTGTATTATTGATTTCTAACTGTTTTGGTTTATTTTAATGAATATAAGCAAAAATCTCTCCATGAATCTTAAATGAAATCATTAACAAGAAAAAATAAGTGTAATTTATTCTTTATTTCCTAATTTAACTAAATAGTTAAATAAGTAAATTCAGCAATGAAGACGGCAGTGATGGAAGAGTAAGTTTATTTCTATTTTTCTATATACCCCCTCTGTTTCAAATCTTTTTATCTGGATTCTTATTAGACTTTCAAATTTAATACGATATTTTATTACATTAAACTTAAATACTGCACCCGGAGGGTGCATATATTTGCTAGTACTAATAATACAATATTGGAACTTGGTGAGTTGGGACATGATTAAATATCCTTTCGGGCACCAGCCATTACCAATAACCAGTCTCCACTACATAATTACATGGTTTAACTTGCATTTGTTTTATGTATGAATGAATGGTGTATATTCTTGAAATATAATCAGATTTGAAATTTGCCATCAACAAGAATATAAAAATATGAGATGAAGAGTCTTAAGAAGAAGAAGAAGCCATTTTGTAATCAAAAGAAATCTTTATCAAAAAACGATCAGGTCTCAACTTGTTGAATAATTATATGTATGTTTGCTTGAAGGGAGAGGAACGATTCAACATGAATACATCCGTTGTGTGGAAACTGGACATTATTTAAAAGTCTCCTAACACAGATTTTCATTGACAAATTCACAAGTAATTTATCAGGTGACACTTTCTTTATATTAAGCTTCTTTTTTTATTCTATGGAGACAAATTTATATTTTTTTCTTTATTTATTCCGGATAAACTTCACTAAAAGAAACCTGCTTTTTTTTGGGGGGGGGGGTCATTTTAGTGTGATGGTGGGTATTTTTTGTATTTTCTCTTTTTTTATGTCTTTGTCTTTGCTTCTTTGTTTATTTCAGGTTTATAGGAATGAAGGCGACATTCTCTGATATGGTTCCTACTTTGGTTTTTATCTCAACTCACACACACACACGACGCGCGCACACACACACACACACAAACACACACACACAAACACACACACACACACACACAAACTCACACAAATACACACATACACAACACACACACAAACCACACACACACACAACACATACAAACACACACACACACCACACACACAAACACACACACACACAAACGCACACACAACACACACACACACAAACACCGCACCACCCCTCCCCCCACACACCCATACACAACACACACAACAAACATACACACACAACACACCACCCCCCCCACACACACCCATACACAACAACACAAACACAACACACACAAACACAGCACCACACACACACCCATACACAAACACACAAACACACACCCACAACCCACAACACCACATCACACACAGCAACACAACCGACACACACACACACACACACACAACACAACATACAACACACACCCACACACAACACAACACACACAAACACAAACACAACACAAACACACACACACACATACACACAAACACACACTCACACCACACAACACAACACACATACACACACACACCCACACACACCCACACACACACACACATACACACACACAGAGCACTTGAGTTCACAGTTAGACACACCACTGTCACCTTTGACTGATTGCTAATATTCTTTCATTTATTTAAGGTAAAGGTCGGATTGTTACATTTCCTTATTTGCTTGAAGAGTTGAAGAGGAGACAAAGTTGAGAGTCAGATCAAATTCAAATTTGCAACTGACGACACCAACCAAAATTTTCAAACACTCAAGAATATTTTTTATTTACTCTACATTTTTTTTTTTTTCTAAAAGAAAATTTCAGACTTTGTGCTTGTTTAAATACTTATGGAGTTCTTTTTTATTTGCCTTCATGAGCAATTCCCATTTTATAGATACCGGGTCATAAATATTTGAACAAAATAAAATCCATTTTATTGCTTAAGATTTGCAGCGGCATTATTAGATTTTTGAGGCGAAACTTGCAAATCGTCGTCAAAAATTAAAACGGAATTTTGATGACGATTTGCAACACATCAAACTAAATTTGAAATTAAAATTAATTTTAAAAATCGATTCAAAACTTGACTTTTTGACCATATTACTTTAGGCACTCCCTTTTTGATCTTGATTAGAGAAAGGACATGTTTTTTCATTTACATGTCATATCCGGTTGTTTGTTAGGGTTAGGGGTTAGTTTTATAATATTTTTTTAAAATCTAAAAATCGTCTGTTAAAACAACGGGATATTGACGGTGTAAATGAAAAACATGTCCTTCTTAATCGAGATCAAAAGGGTGCTAAAGGTCGTATGGTCGGAATTTGAATATTTGTGTAATTGTTCCAATCATCATCACCACCACCACCATCATCAACCACCCCACCACCACCATCATCACCACCACACCAATCATCATCATCAATCATCACCACCACCCTCATCATCATCATCACCACACCACTACTCATCATCATCATCACCACAACCATCACACCACCACCACATCATCATCATCATCATCACCATCACCACTACCATTCACCATCATTCACATCATCATCATCAAGTCATGCTGACAGTTACAGATTCTTTGACACTCGCTATCTGTCTCTATGGTCATTGCTCCTGGCAAGTCATCAACAGGCATCAGGTTTACAATACACAGAGCTGATTAATGTACGTTATTGTTGATCAGCAACACTGGTATGTCCCTGGCGGTTCACAGGAAAGATATCACTTAATGAGTCTGTCTTTACATCCTGGGCAGTGCTCAGCAAATCTTGTTTATCTTTACATTTCGGTGCTTTGTGTGATAGGAGGTAAGTGGTGTACAATCACTTTTTGTAGGGTTGCTGCTCCCAAGATTTGTCCAAAACTGCACACAGCATTTGGCTTTTTCTCCCAAGAGTTTTGGTAAAGTTCAAGTGGTAATACCATAACAGTAGTGTTGAACCTTGTGTTGCCAGTAGTTGTGTTACATTAATCTATGCGGTTGCATAAGATATTGTCACATCCCTGTAATTCTGAGGGGATGAACCCTTTCATACCATGGCGGGTCCTTCTATGGAATTACAGAAGCCGCCAAATATGTGAAGTCACATGGACGCTTTTTCAGAGTCCCCAGTTGGCAGTTAGACGTCAGACAGAGCAGTCGGCCATGACGCTCTGTCTAAAACTGTAACTCTGTATACGCGCGCTATGTTATGTCTGGGTTGGGGATTTTGGAAATAAAGTAACATCAACGTAAACCGAAGTTTGTGTTTATTACTAAAACTAACAATGACCGAGGGCTTCTGATAACGAGAAATCCCTAACAGAAACACAGACCCGAAATCCCCATAGAAGACCAGACCAAGACCTTAAGGAGATCCGAGACGCTAAGACCAGACCAAGATGTTAGAAGGATAGAACCAAAGCCGGCCAGAGGAGAAGACGACTAGAGTAAGAGAAGAAAAGGGTATATAACATTATATCGATTTGGTACTGTGAAAACACATCAGTATGCACGTTGTGTATATTTTTTATCATTATCAATCATAATGGAAATGTGATCTCTCTGATAAAATAAAACAAGAATTCTTCCAAGCTATAGCCATATTAGACTGATAATGATATTAAAAAATATATATACACTCTTTCAATCACAAGGTATATTCTTAAGGGCTGACGGGCGAGTCGGAGAGGCCCCCTCCGATCAATCAGTCGGTCACATCAAGCCTAGCACCTATATGATTGCCCCAATCCTATTGCCCTAATGGCAACCCCAGCCCTCTTTATCATATGGGTACTAGGTGGCGGTGGCTGAGGGTCTACATGTCTTGGGAATGACGTTAAACTCTTAAATGGAATAGGTGAACTGATTGTGTTTCACTTTGTGCTAATGCCCTTGGGAAAGGCATAAAACCACCTGTTCATCCTAGCTATAGGTAAATAGTAGGGCAGACTGGGTTTTAACTTTGGGAAGTAACCAAAAACTAAAACAAAAGTAAGGAAAACTCTGAATTCAAAACAACACACTCAACAAAACATTAACCTTGTGTCACATCCTACTGTGGCGAGAGGGTTTGAGTAAATATGCACGTTCTTCCCATTAGTTGGCCTTGTGCCTGACTAGCGAGTAATAAGACATTATGATGAAAGGGTAAGTCTGTCTTAGCTGTTTTTTGTACTACACAACATGAGATTCTATCATTAAATATAAGTGACTTTGTTTTGGGCCAAAAGGAGTAATAGGAAACTCTTCTCAAGTGGATCATTTTTTAATACAAAGCATTTTATTACGACATTGAATTTGGCCATCCCCATTTCTGAAGATTTTCTGTCTTGTTATCAATTTAAACAAAATAACAGATAAACGTTCTGCTAAAATTCTTTGTGGTAAAAAACTCTGAAAAAACATCCAATCAAAAAGATTCTTTGAATGAAAGTTTGGACCATATGACCTTAGGCACCCCTTTTGCGATCTCGATTCGTGGGACAATTTTTCAAAATCCTGTTGTTTGTTAGGGTTGTTAGGGTTAGAGGTTAGTTTTATATTTAAAAAAAACTCTAAAAATCATCTGTTAACAATTAACCGGATTTGGATGGTGTAAATGGAAAAAAATGTCCCCACGAATCAGAATTGCAAAAGGGGTGCCTAAAGGTCATATAGCCTGAAAGTTTTTTTTCTTTTTTAATAGTTTTTTTCAATGTTTTTTTGACATCTCAAGTGAAATTTTTTTGGTGTGAAATCCTGAAATCAAAGTTATCTGAATAGAAGCAAAAACTGGTTTCATTTATATGAATTAAAAACAGTATAGCCCTATCAGCTGGGGCTGTAAGAAAACACTGACTGTACCCTTGTAGAGAGGTAAAATTCCCCAATGGGGCCATCTGTTGGGCATGGGATGGGTGACCAAGAGTGCTTAAGAACAGAATCCTGGTGGTTGAGTAGTTCTGACATGCAACACTCCACTTTGGCCCTTACTTGGCTAGATGGGCAGTCAGAGCAGCCCCCTCGTCGATCAATCAGCTGGTCACGTCAAGCAAGCAGCACCTATATATATTTCAACGCCCTCCGCACGACGGATAGCGACACAAGGTCAATTTCTTAAGCGGAGTTTAACGGTTTGAATTCAGAGTTTCTTCTCCTAGACGCGTTGCCTAACCAAGGTTAAAGAGCCCAGTCTGCCCTACTAATTGCCCATAGCTGGAGGGAGAATAGGATTCATACCTTTCCAAGGTATTTAGCGCTAGTGAGCAGCAACCTATATGTTGTCCCCGACTGTATTGCCCTTATAGCAAACCCCCAACCCTTTTTGTCATATATGTGCTAGAAGGCAGTGGCCGAGGGTCTTAGTGTCCATGGAATGTTGTTAAACTGCATTTGGCAGTGAAGTTCCTATCCGGAGGCACTGGGGATATAGTGGAGTACTCATCATCAACCATTACTCCCAGTTCCACTGACCCGGAGTGGTAGTACCTGTTAGGGTTCAATCTATGGCTAATAGATATCAAAGGGAGTTTAAAAAGATTTGTTTTAAAAATTGGAATAACCAACAAGAATGAATAAAACAAAATGTCTTCCAGCATAAAATAAACAACAAAGGTTGATATGCTGTAAAACCAACCAACCAACCAACCAACCTAAAATTATATAAATATAAATACATGTTGGAAAATAAAATTTCACAATCCTGAATATGCATCAGAAGTTGATTAAACATAAAAGTTATTTCCTATAAAGTCTAACATAACAAAGGGAAACCACTCTTCACTGATAAATTATTTATTTATTTATTGATCTACTAGGAAAAAAGAATGGGGTTAGGGTTAGGGTTTAAGGTTAGGGTGTTAGGGTAGGGTCTAGGGTTAGTTTTAATTGAAAAAAATAAATAATTTCTCAGGGTTAGGGTTAGGGTTAGGAATTGATTAAACATAGAAAGGTTATTTCCTATAAGTCTAACATAACAAAAGGGGAACCACCTTCACTGATAAATTATTTATTTATTTATTATCTACTAGGAAAAAAGAAGATGGGGTTAGGTTAGGGGTTTAGGTTAGTTTAATTGAAAAAATAAATAAATAATTTATCAGTCAAGAGTGGTTCCCCTTTGTTTATGTTAGACTTATAGGAAATACCACATAAAATATAGATGGAATTGAGTAAATGATTGCATTAGGTTCCCAATAAGAGGTGTGACAACAGTACTCCTGCAGGATTGATCTTCACTTGCATACAATCTAGAGATGGTGAATACCATCCTGTGATGCATTATTTTAAACACAAAGAATTAAAAAAAATGATTGGTTATTTCCTATAGTCTAACATAAACAAAGGGAAACCACTCTTGACTGATAAATTATCTATTTATTTTCTCATTAAACTAACCCTAAACCCTAACCCTAACCCTAACCCCGTCTCTTTTTTCCTAGTAGATCAATAAATAAATAAATAATTTATCAGTGAAGTGGTCCCCTTTGTTTATGTTAGACTTATAGGAAATAACCTTTTATGTTAATCAATTCCTAACCCTAACCCTAACCTGATAAATATTTATTTATTTATTCAATTAAACTAACCTAGACCTAACCCTAAACCCTAACCTTAAACCCTAACCTCAACCCCATCTTCTTTTTTCCTAGTAGATCAATAATAATAAATAAATAATCTATCAGTCAGATGGGTTCCCCTTTGTGTTATGTTAGACTTATAGGAAATACCATTTTTTAGAAATAATGTACGACCCCTGACCTGCATACAGCACCCAGGTCAAAATTCTGAAATCATGCTTAAAGGTATTGCATTTATTGTCACAACGCACACAGCACTAACACACACACACACACACACACATTCAAAACACATACACATATACAAACATTTGCATACAACACATACAAACACAGCCACGTTACATGCAAACCAAATGCACACAACACATATACACATACACACAAAAACTACATAACACACACAAACACACAACGTATACACACAGAACACACAAATACACATACAAACATAAAGATAGAACACACAACAACACATAACATCCACGCACATACACAAGTACACACACATGCATACGCAAGCACAAACCATGCACACAAACATCCACATTCACACACACAGACAAATGCATACGCACATGCAATAATGTGTATTTAGACAGCAGATCCTCTTTAGACAGTTCCATTAAATATGATAGACTAGGAATTTTTTATTCCATTTTTTTTCCATTTTTCTTGCTGATGGAGTAAAGTAAATGTAAAGTCATCGAGGTGGCCTAATGTCACTATCAACCTAAAATGTGTATCAGCCATACAGCGAGGGAGTCTATTCCTTTTTCACTAGCACTCGACCAAGGAGATTGTTTTTGGCATCTAAGGTGGACGCCATACCTCCCCATCAGCTCCCTCACTTTACCACACAGAATCCTGTGCTACTCATACACTCACATTGATGAGGGCCAGTATCGAACCAGGAACCTTGTGGTTCCTAGTCAGATGCTCTACTGAGCTGAGCTAAACTCGCCTTATGCTGCAAAATGTAGATGAAGGCTGTAGAAAATTATCAAAAAGATTATTTGTTTTTTTTTCATATAGTTCAAGTCCTTTTGACTATTGTTGTCATTATGACAGTGTTGTGTTTTGTGTTGTGAAATTCAGAAATAGTGATTTTATCAAGAATTTTTGAAAATGGGTGTGTTCACGCGTGCTAGGATGTCATGTGTGATAACTGAAACAGTTGTGCCAGATTTAGTGTTTGAAAAATAAACCATTAGGATCATGTGACTGATTTTACCTCAGGTTTAAAATATTGCACATGGTATAGATGCAGCTTTTTAACACTCTCATTTCCAGGGTAAAAATATTTGGACCAAGTAACAATAAGCACCCCAAATCAACACTTAATGAAAGTTCATATTTTATTTCAGGTTTAAAATTATTGCACATGTATTAGATGCACTTTAACACTCTCATTTCCAGGGTAAAAATATTTGGACCAAAGTAACGAATAAGCACCCCAAATCAACAACTTAATGAAAGGTTCATATTTTATCTCAGGTTTAAAATATTGCACATGTATTGATGCACATTTAACACTCTCATTTCTAGGGTAAAATATTTGACCAAGTAACCAATAAGCACCCAAATCATCAACTATGAAAGGTTCATATTTTAACTCATCACCAGTAAGTTTCGCTTTCAAATATTTGAAAATAAACAAACAGATGATTTTTGCATTAATTGTATCTGACAAAAACAAATCTTACAAATGGTGTGATACTATTTCTGAACGACATCCTTTTATCTAATAAGCATAAAAAAATATTTGTAAATAAAAACTGTATCTTTATTCAAATAAACATATTGCATTTCTCTTCTGATTTAAGTAAAAACATTTTAGTATAAAACGTCTTTCGTGTTTTTTTAAATCATAGTAAGTGTTGTAAAATATTCAACATTTCTGATTAAAAAGTATTTATTTAAAAAAAAGATTTGGCTATTGAATTTAATTTGATTACGTTGTACCCAACCATCTATTTATTCAATTTATTGTGAGTTCAACATCTACATAAACTTCTGAATTAAATCATTTGTTTACAAAAAATTTGGAAGCGGAAGTCCGGTGATGAGTTAAAATATGAACCTTCATAAGTTGATGATTTGGGGTGCTTATTGGTTACTTGGTCCCAAATATATTTATTGGATTTGATTGTTTGTCTTTAAAGATACCATTTTGGATTTGGAGTTTTCTTTTTTTCTTTTTTTTTTGCTATTATAGTGTTATGATTTGTTGATATGTTGATTAACTCTTAACTTCCCAGAAGCAATTCTAGGCCAAACGCTCTGTTCCCATAAGGATTTGGTAAAAACAGCTAAAAATAGGGTCGTACATTCAAAAGCTCATAGTATCGTTATTGTGAACAGATTGTTGTGAAAATAGGCAGACTTGCAGAAAACATTTCTTCCTCGATGTTATAAAGTCGTTTGCACTAAAAATGATTTGCTCCGTGCATAGTTATGGAACAATTACATAATGATAGGTAAAAAAACAGGTATACTCAATAAAGATGTGAAAAAAACATTTTAAAACCTTTAATAGGAATATTTACATGCTAGTTAGTTACAAATGGACCATACAAGACATCACTGACCTCAGTGATCTCCATTGTGAAGCAATACACAGGTAAAAAGACAGTGTGTATAAGGGTGAGTCAATATGTATAAATATATATTATGGATACAAGTATATATGTATAATATATTATGGATGTTGTTTAATAAAGATACCATTTTGGATTTGGAGTTGTTCTTTTTTTGCTATTTGTGCTTGTATATGAAATGTTTGTGTTAATCACTAATAACTGTTAAATAAAATCATAACAGTATTGAGATCTTGTATATGTTGATAAATATAAGGGTGAGTCAATGTATAATATATATAGTATATATATATATATATAGATATATATATAGTATATTTGCTATTCACCGTCTGAGGATTGCCTAATAAGACAATGAACTTTAGTTATTGGTAATTAGCACCATGATATTTTATTTGAGGTTTTAACCTGCATTAATAATTCAGCTTGTACCATTTTGTATACAACACTTTACATATTTGCATTCTTCATTTGTATATCATAGTATCTATATATATATTAGTATATAATATTATATTATCAATATGACTCACCTCTATATTAATAACATATACAAGATCATACATACTGTTATGATTATTTAACAGTTATTAGTTTATAACACACATGTTAATACGCAAGCAATATAGCATAGAGAAAAAGAAAACTCCAAATCAAAATGGTGATCTTTTTAAATGACAAATACCAATCATATATATACATTATGTAGTTTGGATCCATAATATATTATATATATCATCTATACTCACCCTATACACTGTCTTTTTTACCTGTTGATTGCTTCAACAATGGAGACGACTGAGGTCAGGTGAGTTTGTATGGTCATTCTGTAAACTAACTCAATGTAAAGTAGTTCCTAATTATAAGGTGTTTTAAAAATGTTTTTTTCAAACATCTTGTATTGAGTAACCTGTTTGTTTTGTTTACCTAATCATGTGTAATTGTCCATAACTAGGCACGACGCAAAATCATTTTAGAGTGGCAAACAAACTTTATAACTGAGGAAGAAATTGTTTTCTGCAGTCGTGCTCTTTTCACAGACTAACTGTTCACAGATTTAACGATACTATAGCTTTTGAATGTAATGACCCATTTTTAGCTGTTTTTTACATCTTAGGAACGAAGGCGTTGGCCTAGAATTGGCTTTGGGAAGTTAAGAGTTAATCAACATTATAAAGATCATAACCTAATAGCAAAAAAAAAAATGAATAAAAAGATAAATCCAAATTCAAATTGGTATCCTTTTAAAGACAAACAATCAGATTCCAATAAAATATTTGGGACCGAAGTAACCATAAGCACCGCAAATCATCAACTTAATGAAAGGGTTCATATTTAACTCATCACCGTACTCCGCTTCCAATTTTGTAAACAATGATTTTAATCAAAGTTTATGTAAGTGTAACTCACAATAAATTTGAATAAATAGATGGTTGGTAACACGTAATCAAATTAAAATTCAATAAGCAAAAATCTTGTTTTATAAATAAATATCTTTAATCAGAAATGTAATGAATATTTTACAACATCGTACTATGATTTAAAAAAAAACACGAAAGACGTTTTTATACTAACATAGTTTACTCTAATCAGAAGAGAATGCAATTATGTTTTTTGAATAAGATAGTACAGTTTATTTACAAAATATTTTGTAATGCTTATTTAGATAAAAGATGTCGTTCAGAAATTGTATCACACCATTTGTAAGATTTTTTTGTCCAGATACAATATAATTGCAAAAATACTGTTTGTTTATTTAATATTGAAAGCGAACTTACTGGTGATGAGTTAAATACTGAACCTTTCATTAAGTTGATGATGTTGGGGTGCTTTTTGGTTACTTGGTCAAATATTTTTTACCCTAGAAATGAGAGTGTAAGTGCATCTAATAATGTGCAATATTTTAAACTGAGATAAAATAGACTTTTCATTAAGTTGTTGATTTGGGTGCTTATTGGTTCTTGGTCCAATATTTTTTACCTGAATGAAGTGTTAAAGTGCATCTAAACATTGCAATATTTTAAACCTGAAATAAAAATTGAACTTTTCATTAGTTGTTGATTTGGGGTGCTTATTGTTACTGGTCCAAATATTTTTTACTGGAAGAGAGTGTTAAAGTGCATCTAATATCATGTGCAATATTTTAAACGCTGAGGTAAACAGTCAACATGAACTTAATGGTTTTTTTCTAAACACTTAATCGGCACTGTTTTCAGTTATTCACACATGACATCTCAGCCGTGACACACACCCCATTTTCAAAATCCTTGATAAAAATCACTATTTCTGAATTTCAACAACACAAACACAACACTTCATAATAGACCAACAATAGTCAAAACGATGAACTATATGAAAAAAAAACAAATATCTTTTGATAAGTTGTTCTACAGCTTCATCTACATTTTGCAGCATAAGGCGAGATTTAGCTCAAGTTCAGTAGAGCATCTGACTAGGAACCACAAGTTCTGGTTCGATACTGGCCCTCATTCAATGTGAAGGTCAGATGTACACAGGGATTGTGTGGTAAAGTGAGGAGCTGATGGAGGTATGGCGTCCACCTTAGATGCCAAAAACAATCTCCTTGGCTCGAGTGCTAGTGAAAAGGAATAAGACTCCCTCGGCTTGTATGCCTGATACCACCATTTTAGGTGGATAGTGACATAGGCCCTCGATGAGCTTTACTTTATTGTACTCATCAGCAAGAAAAATGAATAAAAAAATGGAATAAAAAATTCTAGTCTATCAATCATTTAAGGAAATGTCTAAAAGAGACGTCTGCTGTCTAAATACACATTATGTTGCATGTGCGTATGCATTTGTCTTGTGTATGTGAAATGTGGATGTTTTGTGTGCATTTTGTGCTGCGTATGCCATTTTGTGAGGTGTAGCTTGTGTATGTGCGTGTGATGTTTGGTGTGGTGTGTTCATGCTTTATGTTTGTATGGTGTATTTGTGGTTCGTGTGTGGTTAACGTGTTGTGCTGGTTTTGTGTTGTATGTAGTTTTTGTGTGTACGTGTATATGTGCTTAGTGGTGCATTTGTTTTGCATGTAAGTGTGTTGTTTATGTATGTGTTAGGCATATATTGTTTTTATGTATGTGTTTGAATGTGTGTGTCGTGTGTGTGTGTGTGTGTGTTGCGTGTGAAATAATAATTTGCAATACCTTAAAGATGATTCAGATTTTCGACTCTGGGTGCTGTAATATGCAGTCAGGGTCGTACATATTCTGAAAAAAAAATGGTTATTTCCTAATAAGTCTATACAACAAACGGGGAACCACTCTTGCTTGATAGATTATTTTATTTTATTTATTGACTACTGGAAATAAGAAAGAAGGGTTAGGTTAGGGGTTTAAGGTTAGGTTAAGGGTTAGGTCTAGGGTAGTTTATTGAAATAAACTCAAATAATTTATCACGGGTTGGGTTAGGTTAGAATTGATATAACATAAAGGGTTATTTCCGATAATCTCGACATACTAACAAAGGGGACCACTCTTCACTGATAAATTTTATTTAATTTATTGATGCTACTAGAAAAAAGAAGAGGGGTTAGGGTTAGGGCTTAGGGTTTAGGGTTAGTTTAATGAGAAATAAATAGATATTTATTCAGTCAAGAGTGGTTTCCGTTGTTTATGTTAGACATTATAGAAATACACAACATTTTTTTTGAATTTTTGGTTTAAAAATGCATCACAGGATGGTATTTCACCATGCTCTGAATTGTAGATGCAAGTGAAGATACAACCTGCAAGTACTGTGTCAAGCACCTCTTTTTGGATACCTAATGCAATCATATTACTCATTCCATCTGATATTTTAATGTGTTATTTCTAATAGTCTAATACGAACAAAGGGAACCACTCTTGATGAAAATGTATTAATTTATTTTTCATTAAACTACCTTAACCTAACCCTAACCCATCTTCTTTTGTTCTAGAGACTCAATAAATAATAAGATAATTTGATCAGTGAAGAGTGGTTCCCCTTTGTTAGTGTTGACTTATGGAATATAACCTTGTTATGTTTAATCCATATTCCTAACCCTATACGCCTAACCTGATAAATTATTTTTATTTTCAATTAACCTAACCCTTAACCTAAACCCTAACCCTATACCTTAAACCCTAACCTAACCCCCATCTTCTTTTCCTAGTAGAATCAATAATACAATAAATAATATAATCATGTTAAGAGGCGGTTCCCTCCTTTGTTTATTTGACTTATAGGAATATAACTTTATGTTCATCTTGATGCATATTCAGGATGTTGAAAGTTTATTTTCCAACATTGTATTATTATGACTTTATATTAATTTTAGGTGGTTGGTGTTGTGTGGGTTTTTCAGCATCACCAACCTTTGTTAGTTTTATTTATGCTGAGACATTTTGTAATTATTACTTGTTGGTATTCAATTTTTAAGAACAAATCTTTTAAAAACTCCTTTTTGATCTATGTTAGCCACATTAGATTGAACCCTAACAGGTAGCTACCAAGCTCGGGTCATTGAACTGGAGTAATGGTGATGATAGTACTCCATATCCCAGTGCTTCCGGAATACGGAGACTGTCACTAGCCAAATGCAGTAGTTAACAACTTCCATGACACTAAGACCCTCGCCACTGCTCTTATGCCAAATATAACATGACAAAAAGGGTTGGGGTTTGCTTAAGGCAAAGTACAGTCGGGCAATCATATAGGTGTCTGCTCACTTAGCGCTAAATACCTTGGGAAGAGGTATGAATCTATTCTCCTCCAGCTAGGCAATTGTAGGCGCACTGGCTCTTTACCTTGGGTAGCACCGTTCTACGGAGAAGCAAACTCTGAATTCAAACCTGTTAAACTCGCTTAAGAAATTGACCCTTGTTCGGACATCCGCTCGTTGCGGAGGGTTGGTAAATATCTAATAGGCTCTGGCTTGGGCTTGACAGCTGATTGATCGGGGGGCTGCTCTAACGTGCCCATCTACCCAAGTAAGGCCAAAATGGAGTGTGCAGTCTGAACTAACTCAACAAACTCAGGATTTGTTCTTAAGCATCTTGGTCACAATCCATGCCAACAGATTGGCCCATTGGGGGAATTTTACCTCTCTACAAGGTGTACAGTCCAGTGTTTTCGTTACAGCCCAGCTGATAGGCTAATGAATCATATAGAACCAGTTAATCATTGGCCACATCAACCCGGGATACTTTGATTTCAGTTTCAGCACCATAAAAATTCTACTTGAGAATGTTCGAATAAAAACATTGAAGAAAAACTATTAAAAAAAAAAAAAAAAAACTTTCAGGCTATATGACCTTTAGCACCCTTTTGCAGCAATCTTGATCTGTGGAAGGAACCATTTTATCCATTACACCAAATCAAATCCGGTTATTCTTAACAGAGTGATTTTAGAGTTTTTTTTTTAAATTATAAAACTATCCTCTAACCCTAACCCCTAACATACAACAGGATTTTGAAAAAATTGTCCCCAACGAGTCGAGATGCAATAAGGGTTGCTAAAGGGTCATATGGTCCAAATTTCAATTCAAAGAACTTTTTGATTTGGAGTTTATTTCAGATTTTTTAACCACATTAAAATTTTAGCAGAAGCGTTTATTCTGTTATTTGTTTAAATTGATAACAGACAGAAACTCTTCAAGAAATGGAATGGCAAAATTCAATGTCGTAAATAAAATGCCTTTGTATAAAAATGAATCCACTTGAGAAGATTTCCTATTTACTCCTTTGGCCCAAAACAAGTCACTTATTTTAATGATAGAATCATCATGTTGTGTAGTACAAAAAACAGCTAAGACAGACTTACCCTTTCATTCATAATGTCTTATTACTCGCTATCAGCTACAAGGCCACAATGGAAGAAGCGTGCATATTTACTCAAACCCTGCCACAGGTAGGATGTGACACATGGTTAATGTTTTAAGTTGAGTGTGTTGGGTTTGAATTCAGACGTTTTCCTTACTTTTGTTTTTAGTTTTGGTTACTTGCCCAAGTGCTAAGATCAGTCTTGCCCTACTATTTTACCTATAGCTAGGATTGAACAGGGATTTTATGCTTTCCCAGGCATTAGCACAAAGTGAAAACACAATCAGTCACCTATTCCATTCTAAGAGTTTAACGTCATTCCCAAGACATGTAGACCCTCAGCCATCCCCACCTAGTACCCATATGATAAAGAGGGCTGGGGTGCATTAGGCAGATAGTGGATTGGGGCAATCATATAGGTGCTAGGCTTGATGTGACCCAGTGATGTCGGAGGGGCTCTCCTGCCGCCGCCGTCTAGCCTTAAGAATATACTTGTGATTGAAATAGTTTGTATGATATATTTTTAATATCATTATCAGTCTAGGATTGGCTATAGCTTGGAAGAATTCTTGTTTTATTTTATCAGAGAGATCACATTTCCATATGATTGATAATGATATAAATATTACCAACTGTTGCATACTGATGTTTTCACAGTACCAATCGATATAATGTATATACCTTTCTTACTTCTTAACTCTAGTCGTCTTCTCCTCTGGCCGGCTTTGGTCTATCTTCTAACATCTTGTCTGGTCTAGACGTCTCGGATCTCCTGAAGGTCTGGTCTGGTCTTCTATGGGGGATTTCGGGTCTGGTTTCTGTAGGGATTTCTTATCAGAAGCCTGTTCATTGTTAGTTTTTAGGTAATAAACAAGACTTTCGGTTTATCGGTTTGAGTTACTTTATTTCCAATCCCAACTCCAGACATAACATAGCGCGCGTATACAGAGTTACAGTTTTTAGACAGAGGCGTCATGGCCGACTGCTCTGTCTGACGTCTAACTGCCAACTGGGGATCTGAAAAGGTCCCATGTGACTTCACAGATTTGGCGGGCTCTTAATTTTCCATAGAATGTACCCGGCCATGGTATGCAAAGGGTTCATCCCCTCAGAAATTACAGGGGATTGACAATAATCTTATGCAACCGCATGGGGAGATGTATGTAACACAACTATGTCAACCACAAGGTTCAACACTACTGTATGGATTTACCACTTGAACTTTACCAAAACTCTTGGAAGAAAAAGCCAAATGCTGTGTGCAGTTTTGGACAAATCTTGGGAAGCAGCAACCTACAAAAAGTGATTGTACACGCCACTTACCGTCCTATCACACAAAACAACCGAAATGTAAGATAAACAAGATTTGCTGAGCACTGCCCCGAGATGTAAAGACAGACTCATAAGTGATATTTCCTGTTGACTACGCAGGGACATACCAAGTGTTTGCTGATCAACAATAACGTACATTAATCAGCTCCTGTATGTAAACCTGATGCCGTGTTGATGACTTGCCAGGAGCATGACCAATAGAGACAGATAGCGAGTGTCAAAGAAATCTGTACTGTCCGCATTCTGATGATGAGATGATGAATGATGGTGATGGTGGTCGGTGATGGTGAGATCGAATGATGATGATGTGTGGTGGTGGGTGATGGTAGTGGTGATGATGATGATGATGATAGTGGTGTGGTGTGATTGATGATGAGATGGTGGTGGTGATGATGATGATGAATGATGGTGGTGGTGGTGATGATGGTGGGTGGGTGGTGGTGAATGATGGGTGGTGGTGGTGGATGATGATGGAACAATTACAAATATCAAAAATATCGGACCATACGACCTTTAAGGCACCGCTGTTTTGATCTCGATTAAGAAAGGACATGTTTTCTCATTTACACCGTCATATCCGTTGTTTTAACAGACGATTTTCTAGAATTTAAAAAAAATATTATAAACTAACCCTGAAGCCTAACAACAACCGATTTTGACATATGTAAATGAAAACATGTCTTTCTTAATCAAGATCAAAAAGTGCCTAAAGGTAATATGGTCAAAAAGTCAAGTTTTGAATCGGATTTTTAAATTAATTTAAATTTCAAAATTCTAGTTTGATGGGTTGCAAATCGTCATCAAAATTTTCCCGTTTAATTTTGACGGACGATTTGCTAAGTTTCGCCTCAAAAATCTATAATGGCGCTGCAAATCTAAGCAATAAAATGGATTTTATTTTTGTTCAAATATTTATGACCGTACATTATAAATGGGAATTGCGCATGAAGGCAAATAAAAAGAAACTCCATAAGTATTTAAACAAGCACAAAGTCTGAAATTTTCCTTTTAGAAAAAAAAAAAAATGTAGAGTAATAAAATTATTCTTGATGTTTTGGAATTTTGTTTGGTGTCGTCAGTTTGCAAATTTGAAATTTTGATCTGACTCTCAACTTTGTCTCCTCTTCAACTCTTCAAGGCAAATAAGGAAATGTAACAATCCAGACCTTTAACCTTAAATAAATGAAAGAATATTAGCAATCAGTCAAAGGTGACAGTGGGTGTGTCTACACTGTGAAACTCAAGTGCTCTGTAGTGTGGTTATGTGTGTGTGTTGTGGGTGTGTGGTGGGTGTGTGTGTGTTGTGTGTTTGTTGTTGTGTGAGTGTGTGTTTGTGTGTATGTGTGTGTGTGTGTTTGTGTGTGTTTGTGTTTGTGTGTGTGTGTGTTTGTGTGTGGTGTGTTGTGTATGTGTGTGTTTGTGTGTGTGTGTGTGTGTCGGTGGTGTGTTGTTGTGTGTGTTTTGTGTGTATGTGGGTGTGGTGTGTGTGTTTGTGTGTTGTGTATGGGTGGTGTGGTGTGTGTGTTTGTGTGTGTTTTTGTGTGTGTTTGTGTATGGTGTGTGTGTGGGGGGGATGTGTGCGTGCGGGTGTGTTTGTGTATGTGTATGTTGTGTGTGTGTGTTTTGTGTGGGTGTGTGTGGGGGAGGGGTGCTGTGTTGTGTGTGTGTGTGTTGTGTGTGCGTTTTGTGTGTGTGTGTTTGTGTGTGTGTGGTGTGTGTGTTTGTTGTGTTTGTGTGTGTGTGTGTATTTTGTGTGTGGTTTTGTGTATGTGTGTATGTTGTGTGAGTTTGTGTGTGTGTGTGTTTGTGTTGGTGTGTGTTTGTGTGTGTGTGTGTGGCGCGCGCGTGTTGTGTGTGTGAAGTTGAGATAAAACCAAAGTAGGAACCATATTCAGAAGAATGTCGCCTTTCATTCCTAAAACCTGAAAAATAAACAAGAGAAGCAAAAGACAAGACATAAAAAAAAGAGAAAAATACAAAAAAATACCCACCATCACACTAAAATGACCCCCCCCCCAAAAAAAAAGCAGGGTTTTTTTAGTGAAGTTTATCCGGAATAAAATAAAGAAAAAAATATAAAATTTGTCTCCATAGAATAAAAAAGAAAGCTTAATATAAAGAAAGTGTCACCTGATAAACTTACTTGTGAATTTGCAATGAAAATCTGTGTTTAGGAGACTTTTAAATAATGTCCAGTTTCCACACAACGGATGTATTCATGTTGAATCGTTCCTTCCCTTCAGCAAACATACATATAATTATTCACAAGTGAGACCTGATCGTTTTTTAATAAGATTTCTTTTGATTACAAAATGGCTTCTTCTTCTTCTTAAGACTCTTCATCTCATATCTTTTTATATTCTTGTTGAGAATTTCCAATCTGATTTATATTTCAAGAATATACACCATTCATTCATACATAAACAAATGCAAGTTAACCACTGTAATTATGTAGTGGAGATGGTTATTGGTAATGGCTGGTGCCCAAAGGATATTTTAATCCATGTCCACTCCACAAGTTCCAATATTTTGTTTATTATAACAGTACAAGCAAATAATGCACCCTCCGGGTGCAAGTATTTAAGTTTTAATGTAATAAAATATCGTATTAAATTAGAAAGTCTAATAAGAATCCAGATAAAAAGTTTGAAACAGAGTGGGGGATAATAGAAAAAATAGAATGAAACTTACTCTCCATCACTGCCGTCTTTCATTGCTGAATTTTACTTATTTAACTATTTAGTTAAATTAGGAAATAAAGAATAAAATTACACTTATTTTTCTTGTTAATGGATTTCATTTAAGATTCAATTGGAGAGATTTTTGCTTATATTCATTATAAATAAAAACCAAACAGTGTAGAAATCAATAATATAAGCACATACTAATAAAATCACATTTTTAATATTCAAATATGCAAATTAGCCTTCCCTTCACACTGCAAACCGCTGTTTTTGTATATATAAATACAATAGCATGTATAAGTATGTAATATGGACAACACAAATAAAAGGTAAGCAATTTTTATTAATGATTGAGGTTTAAATATAAATAAAATCATGTAGAATGTGATGAAAATAACTATGTTAATGTGACTCAATTAGTAATATAGTTTTGGTTACAGACAGAAAACACACAATCTCCATTATAGTAAGAAGATATCTATGTGATAA
The DNA here is from genome assembly GCA_023376005.1 of Doryteuthis pealeii. NCBI lineage: Eukaryota > Metazoa > Mollusca > Cephalopoda > Myopsida > Loliginidae > Doryteuthis > Doryteuthis pealeii. The sequence goes on along the minus strand of CM042161.1, from coordinate 7,970,229 downwards.
ATTAATATTGAAAATATAGAAGGAAAGACACAAATAGCTCATACAGCTATATGACATTTAATACACACACATATATATATGAAGTGGACAAACAATGTGTTTGGAAATGGCGAAGGCCGAAATTTTTGGAGAATATGTTGCTTAATTAGTCAACCTAATTTGTAATTAATTATAATTAAATGAATTTAGGCGTGCATATCGGTTTAAATGTATGCGAACAAATCGAGAAAGTCTCATCTCTGATGTACATTTCAGCCTATTAGGCCTCAATCAGCAAGGCTTATAGACAGAGCAGTGCTTTGTGGTGGATTCCGAACCCTACCTGTCAGGCTGACAGGCGGACATTCTAACCATTACACTAGCAGGCTTCCCAGAATTTCTTGTTTATTTTAAACTGATGTGTATAGTCGCACTTTTTGGGTGACTTATGGCACGACAGTATGAAGTGACAACAAATGTGTTTGAAATGGCGAAGGCTGACATTTTTGGAAGATTTGTGCTTAATTAAAGTCGTACCTAATTTGTATATATATATATAGTATAATGTAGTATATTATAAAACAGCACTGCTCACTGACTTTCGGAAACATTTTTCACGCTCAGATTGTGGAGGCATGGAATAAGCTGCCCACGTCTGTTGTAGGCTGCAGAAACACTGAATTTTCAAAGCCTCCATGCTTCTGTAGTCCGCCGACACTATACCTGATGCCCTTCTCCACACACATGCACACCTACATGCATATTACTTCTGTAACTGTTCATGTTCCTGACACTAATACATTATCTATGTACTAGACATGAGACTTTGATGAGTTATGGTGCACCTGAGCACTGTAGCATACATGTATATTATTACTGTAAACTGTTCATGTTCCTGACACTAATACATTATTCTATGTACTAGACATGAGACTTTGATGAGTTGTGGTGCAACCTGAAGCATGGTACACATACATGTATAGTATTACTGAAACTGTTCATGTTCTGAACTAATACATTATTCTATGTACTAGACATGAGACTTTGATGAGTTGTGGTGCACTGAGCACTGTACACATACATGTATATTACTACTGTAAACTGTTCATGTTCCTGACACTAATACATTATTCTGTGTACTTGACAGAGACTTTGATATTGGGTGCACCTGAGCAACTGGAACCAATAAAGTTCATTTCATTTCATATAGTATAAAAAAAAGTAACGTAAAGTCGTTGTAGTGGCCTAAAGTCGGTATCAGCCAATAGAGAGGGAGTCTATCCCTTTTCACTAGCGCTAGACCAAGAGATGTTTTTTGCATCTGAGGTGGTGCACCACACCTACCATCAGTTCCTTACTTTACCGCACAGATCCTGTGCTACTCCATACGCTGAATTGGCGAGGGCCAGTATCGAACTAGGAACTTGTGGTTTCTAGCCGAACACTCTACCGGACTGGGCTAACCCGGCCCCATTAGGGTATAGAGTATATAGCATGATATATTGTATATAGTATTGTATGTAAGAATGGAAAGGGAATTGAATCCGACAATATTGAGGAAAAAAATGAGTAAGAAAAGAAAGTAGATGTAAAAATGAATTAATCGATATCACATTAATCGATATCACTTACACATGTGTTTCGTCCTTTTATCACACAGAGAGAGATGTTTATGCAAAATGATTACGCTATTATTATTATTAAAATAATCAGATGAAATTGAATAATAATAAATAATAATAATAATAATAATAATAATAGGAAAAATGTAAAAATATTCCGTACACAGAGAGATTTTTTTACGACCTTCATCAGAGTGAATTTTTATTTTTTGAGTAGAGAAAAATCCGTTGGAGACAAAACAGAATTTTAAAAATATTCGAAAAAAGAATATTTTTTGAATCATTTTTGGAATACAGAGACCATTAAAAATTTGAAAGTTTTGGTGGATGGATACAGTTTGTATTGCAAAGAATAAAATGTTATAAATATTTCTAATAGTATTGTATATAGTATTGTATGAAATATAACATTTTGAAAAAACATATGATGTTTGTTATGTGATTGCTGACAAGCTTGTTTCGACCAAAACGATAAGTTGGTCTTCATCAAAGAGCGACATAGATGAGAAGAAAATATCCGTTAAAAAGACTGTTTACAAAACGAACGCTGATATCAACCGCTGAAAATTTTTTTGAAAATGAATGTTCTGTTTTAAAAATAAAAATAAAATAAATTTTATTTTATTTTTTTTATTTTTTTTATTTTTATAATTAAAAATCAGAAGCATTATAGTTCAAGGTAAAACTCAAAAGAGTTTATTGTAAAAATTTTTAATTATAAAAAAAAAAAAAAAAAAAAAAAAAAAATAAAATTTATTTTATTTTTATTTTTAAAACAGAACATGCATTTTCAAAAAAATTTTCAGCGGTTGATATCAGCGTTCGTTTTGTAAACAGTCTTTTTAACGGATATTTTCTTCTCGTCTATGTCGCTCTTCGATGAAGACCAACTTATCATTTTGGTCGAAACAAGCTTGTCAGCAATCACATAACAAACATCATATGTTTTTTCAAAATGTTATATTTCATACTGTCGGATTAATTTCCATATATTTTTCATAGTATTGTATATAGTAATGAAATATAGTATTCATAATTTTATAATTCTAGATTTTATCTCTGCCACTAAATGTGACCATGGAATGACCCATTATTTAAGGAAGACAATTATTCATTGTTTCCTTACAACAGTTAATACATGCAGGAAAAAAAAAACTCCAATGAAGGTGACAAAAAGAAATAGAATGATGAAACAATAATAAAGAGGCTGGGTTAAAAGCAGAAGACAAGATGGTCACAAAGTGTGTGATCAGCCTCTTCATTTTGGATTCCAAGAAAATTAGGGGGTTATTTAGAATTTGGGACCATATTACCTTTAGGCACCCCTTTGTGATCTCGATTAAGAAAGGACATGTTTTTCATTTACACCATCAATATCCAGTTGTGGGTTAGGGTTAGGGGTTAGTTTTATAATTTAAAAAAAAATCTAAAAATCATCTGTTAAAACAACCGGATATTGACAGTGTAAATGAAAAACATGTCCTTTCTTAATCGAGATCAAAAAGGGGTGCCTAAAGGTCATATGGTCCAGAATTTGTTACAAATTATCAATCTAACGATAAGTCAGTTTGATCCATTCAGAAAAGCATCAGAACTGTTTTTTTGACTTTTGATGAAAAAATTTTGAATTTTTAAGAGAATTTGTTATTTAAGCAAATAAAGTTCAGATTCAATATTCATCCTTGGTAATTTATGAGGAAGTGCGTCCCGGTCTCTGCCTCAGAAATTGCTACCCGGTGACTACTAAAATAACGTCCCCAGCTATGTCGTCTTGGTGATGTTACTTGAAAGAAAACAACCAACTTAGGGCGTTAAATGTATTTTAGATGGGGGGGGGGCTTCTCTCTTTTGATATGAACAAATGGAGATGGGTCGATAGATATATATAAACAAAGTAAAAAATGAACAAATTGAGGTAGGTAGATAGATAGATAGATAGATAGATAGATAGATATTCATCTTCATATCTAAACAAGAATTACGACAAATTTCTATAAATAATCAAGAATTACGACAAATTTCTATAAATAAATTTCTAAACAAATTACAATAAATAAATAAGAATTACAACAAAAAAGAGAAGCCCCCCCCCCAAATACATTTAACGCCCTAAGTTGGTTGTTTTCTTTCAAGTAACACCACCGAGACGACATAGCTGGGGATGTTATTTTAATAGTCACCGAGTAGCAATTTCTGAGGCAGGAGACCGGGACGCACTTCCTCATAAATTACCCTATTTTATTCACTGTTATTATAGCGTCATCTTTTACAGTCAATATTAGTATTATCCCTCACAAGTTCATAATTTCTATCTTCAGGATATTGTAACTTTTTTCTTTTTTTCTCTCATATTTGGGATATGAAGCTCTTCAACTCCCCCCCCCCGATGCATGTCTCATTGGATTGAGGCAGGAGACCGGGACGCACTTCCTCATAAATTACCGATTCCTTTTCCAAAGAAAAGTATCAGCCATTTTTATTTTAACTCTTAACGTCCTATACTGCCTCATTCCACCCGACCAGAAGTCACATTTATTTTCCTAAACTGCCCCAAATGATAGCCTTTGTTTAAATGTAATATTAAACATATTTAGCAGCCGCCCTGTCGGCTGGGGCGTTAGAATGCACCGACTGCACCTCTGCAGAGGGGTAAGACTCCCCCAATGGGGCTACCTGTTGGCCGTGGGTGGCGACCCGTGATGCTTAAGGATAGAGCCCAGGTGGATGAGCAGTTCATAACATGCAATACTCCACTTTGGCCCTATCTTGGGCTAGACGGGCGGTCGGAGAGGCCCCCTCCGATCAATCGGCTGGTCACGTCAAGCCCTAGCACCTATATGATTTTCCCAACCCTATTGCCCTTATAGCAAGCCCCAACCCCTTTTTATCATATGGGTACTAGAAGGCGGTGGCTGCGGGTCTACATGTCCTGGGAATGACGTTAAACTATCTGATGGTGAGGTTCCAGTTTTGGAGGTTTGGGGAATGTGGAGCACCCCTTCATCACCATTGCTCCCTGGTCCACTCTGACCCGGAGTGGTATTACCTGTTAGGGTCCCATCTATGGGTTAAATAGAAAAATGTATTTATAAAAAAATTGTATTATCCATTAAGAATTGATTTATTTCAAAACTTCATCGGCATTAAATGACCCACTGAGGTTGATATGCTGTAAAACAAAACAAACCAAACATATTTAGCAGTCTATGATTTAAGGGAAATAACAAGTAACTTTAAATAAAAAGGCCATTTTAAGCCATTTATTGATAAATCCTAGAAAATTCTCAACAGGATGTTAAGAGTTAATTAAAGGAAAAAAATTGTTTCTTTATTAAATTTCTCATTTGTCTTAATTTTCTTCTTCTCTTTTTGATTAAAATTAACTTTATTTTATCTTTACTTATATTCATTTAATTAAATATTATGGTTAATTGTTTAGACAAAATAAAAGACTTGAAAATTGGTTAAAAATGTTTTTGTTCATCTAGTGATTATTATTAAACTATAACAGACTCAATAATTCATAGAAATTTGGGCTGAACTTGCACAAAGGTGTCAAAATTAGGGTGACCCAGAAAAAACAGAACCCAAATTATTTATCTATTAAACTAACCTTAAACCCCAACCCCAACCCTAACCCTAACCCTAAACCCACCTAGTTAAAATTAACAGTTTTATTAAAAAATTTGTGGGTTCTGTTTTTTCTGGGCCACCGGTATACAGGGTGACCCAGAAAAAACAGAACCCAAATTATTTATTCATTTTCCCATTAAACTAACCCTAACCCTAACCCTAACCCTAATCCCTAACCCTAGACGCCCATAGTTAAAATTAACAGTTTTATTACAAAATTTGTGGGTTCTGTTTTTTGGGGGTCACCTTTGTGCAAGTTCAGCCGAAATTTGTCTGGCTGCATGAAGACTTACTGATCCAACCTTAGAGAAAAAAGTATTTAGTGAAGTAATATAAAAGAAACACCTTGCTGTAAAAAATAACCTTTGAAACAAGATTAATAATCAGTTCTCTAAAGGTGATATTCACCTTGGGACTTAACGAGAGACACACCTTGAGATTTACCTAGAGACACCTGGAGATTTAACTTGAGACACACTAAATAGACTGACCCAAAAATACAAAAATATTTCTGTGACATAATAAGTGATAAATGTTTGGCAATGAACAAGATGATTTTTTTCCAAAAAGTAGTTGTATATTATCCTATGTGCTTGTAAAACCTAGAATAGTTGGACCATATGACCTTTAGGCACCCCTTCCGCGATCTCAACTCACAAGGACACTTTTCTCATTTACATTGTCAAAATCCGGTTGGATACTTTTTGTGCCTCAAAAATCGCTACCCGGTGGCTGCTGAAAAAAAACACCAGCTACAAATTGAAGTCTGTAGCCAAAGTGATGTCACTTGCAACCCCCCCTCCAAAAAAAAACTAGGGTTAGGGTTAGGGTTGGGGTTGGGGTTGGGGTTTAGGGTTAGTTTAATGGGAAAATAAACAAATGATTTGGGCTCTGTTTTTCTGGGTCACCCTGTATACAGGGTGACCCAGAAAAAACAGAAGCCACAAATTTTGTAATAAAACTATTAATTTTAACTAGGGGGGTTTAGGGTTAGAGTAAGGGTTGGGGTTGGGGTTGGGGTTGGGTTTTCGGGAAAAATGCCCTTTTTTTTTGCAAGTGACACCGCTTCGGCTACGGACTTCAATCGTTTTTTTTTCAGCAGCCACCGTGTTAGGGTTGGGGTTAGGGTTAGGGGTTAGGGTTATGATTAAAAAAAAAACTCTAAAAATCGTCTGTTAACAATTAACCAGATTTTGACGGTGTGAATGGAAAAAATGTCCTCACGAATCGAGATCGCAAAAGGGGTGCCTAAAGGTCATATGGTCCGAATAATTAAAGTCATTTGACTAAATGTAAGTAAGAAATATGTACATGAAGAACTTTCCTCTACAGGAAAGTAAATGTATAGAAATCTATGCCTCTGTGTGTACATTAGGGAAGGTCGATTTTGGAACTGGGGTACAGCTCTAATAGTGATATTTGGGGTTTAACATGATAAATAACGACACAAAATATTTTTTTCCAAATCATTACCAATTTTTGAGGAAACGAATTTAAAGGCTGAAAATTAAGGCTCAGGAATGTGGCTTCCGTGCGTGATGTAGGGAGAATTTACCGCAGTCGAAAGATTATGTACTGTGGAGGAAATAAATGTTTAAATATCATTTAAAATTTATCTTTTTCAATTGAAACTTTTCTTTGATATCAATAATTTATATTAAAAAAATAAGCATTATAAATAATAAAAAAATATTTACTTGTAGAGACGAAATGGAGATTAAACTGTTTGTTTTGGTTTACTAAACCAAAACAAACCAGGTTTAGATTTGTTTTGGTTTGAGATTAAACTGAAAAAAAATCGCTTTTTTTTTCTCTCTAACATTCAGGATTTGTTATTTTTCAATAGGAAAAAAGATAATTTAATTATAAATAAAACGCCATAAAACTAAGATTTTTTTTTCGTTTTAGTCAAAATAAAATAAATATAGTTTGTTTTTACTGTTCTCGGACTTTCGTAGATGCTGTTATTCGTCTACTGTTTGTTTTAAATTGTAAAAATAATTAGTATTTTTTTATTTTCATGCAAGATACTTGATTATTTGAAAAGAAAGGAAAGAAAAGGTTGTTTAATCTACATCAGTTTGTATTTTAAGTGACTTTAATTCAAACAAAACAACAACAAAAAAAACGCGAGTTTTGTCTTTCTGCGATGAAGTTGTCTTTTGGTAAGTAAAACCGGTTCTTTTTTTCTATTTATTTTGTTTCAAATTAAATTTTCTCTTTGAAATTATTAAAATACGGTTATGTTCCAGTTTTATAGTGAAAAGTGTAGCTGATACTATTTTATACACGAAACCTTTAAGCTACCTAAGGGAGTGTGTATGTTTTAAGAATAATACCCAACTTTTCGTCTGCCTTAATTTTAAAAAGGAATTAAAATTAATTAAATCGATTATTTAAGGTCAAATTTTTGTCTAAATTGAAAATTAGTATCATAATGAGCATCAGTAAAAAAAAAAAAGAAAAAGTAAAATAATATTATGCATGTAATTTATTTTTAATACATTTAAAACATTTTTAAGTCAATTTGCTGTTGTAAAATCCGTGTTTACAAAACAAATTTATCACTTGATTGAAAAAGAATTACCAAATAACTAATGCATTATAAAATTAATTTATTGATAAATCAACACTGAAAATTTCATTAAAATCGGTTAATTCTCTGATTTTTTTGTAAATTTCTTTGAAACGGGAGGGGGGTTGTTTTGTAAAAACACTGGTTTTCTACAAATTGGATATACCTAGTGTGTTTTACACAACCTCTCACGATGAAAAAAAAAAAGAAAAAATATATTTTCTTATAATGACTTTGACAGATTATTTGATATTTCTTCATGTTGCTGTAAACTGCCCGTCTTAAGATGTGATGACTTTGCTGTGAAGTGCAACAAAGAAAATTGCCAAACAAGGCACATAGTTTGCATTTGTCCTCCTAACAAGAAGGTAATCCAAAAGATTATTTTAAAATCAATTTGATTTTTGAATTTACCATAAATTAGTGGCTATTTGGAGGAGGGGGTGTCCTGTCTTTTCATGCCAAAATTTTAGCCCCAGCTTAATCCTAACACAAACCAAACCCAACTCCTTACCATAATTGTCAGGCTTTTTTATATGAAATTGGAAGATAGCCCAAAACAGTTTGATTTATAATTTTTCATTTATTTCTATTTTTATTTTCAGATAAAAATGTCTGTAAAAAGACATTCAGTTTTAACCCGCAGTAGCAGTTCCAAAAAATTTTCTGGAGCACCTTGTCTTTTGGATAAGACTGAACCCCCAACTTTACGACAAGTTATCCAGTTTAGTTATTTTCTTAAAAAATACCTATCCCCATTTGAAAAATTTTGAGATTTCCAAATTGATTGCAAAGGAAATAATTAGTATTTGGCAAGCAGTGAACCCACAATTGCCTTTGTTAAGGGAACATTATATAGGGCAGAAGGTGGGTATATTTTGTTTCAAGAAGGCCAAACAGGTTAACAGAAAATCTCTCACCACACGCAAAGTGAAAAGAATGGAGGAACAGCTGGACAGATTATTTGATATTTCTTCATGTTGCTGTAAACTGCCCGTCTTAAGATGTGATGACTTTGCTGTGAAGTGCAACAAAGAAAATTGCCAAACAAGGCACATAGTTTGCACTTGTCCTCCTAACAAGAAGGTAATCTTAATTCTATGCTTGATTGTTTTTTACTTGTTTAATTTGAACAAGTTCATGTCTCGATTTTTAAAATTTAAATTTACCTCTGATAATATTCCTTTTTCTGGTAAATGATATGATATTTTCCTTAATATTTGTCATGTATGCTAGACCTGTTATTAAACACATGCAAATTTTGAAATTTCAGGTTCCCATTGAAGAGAGGGAATATATAAAAGATCAGAGAGAGAAAACAGGTCCAAAAGGCAGTTTCCAGCTGGGACCTATTGACAAGGATGCTGTCAAAAAATACAAAGACAAAATTTCAGTGGATGCAGAAAGGTTAGACAGACAGCAACAAGATTCTTCATGTGTTGCATCCTCGACGTCTGATATTTTTCAACAGACGTCCTCCAGTGAAGAAACCGTGGATGACAGTTTTGAGCCAGGGAGAATGTTGAAGGGTCATTACAGTCTTTTAAAAGTCCCAAGATATTCTATGGAACTTATTAGGGGTGATGTATCATCAAATCTTGGGGCTTGTCTTGCTAATGCCTTTCTCTTAGATCTACAGGATATGGGACTTCTTAATCCAAGTATTCCGTTAAAAGACATTATTTTAGACTAATCTAAAATAGATAGGGAAAAAGCAAGAGTAAAGGTAGCTAGCTATCAGAAGCATATTCAAGATTATGACAATCTCATCTGCATTGGAGTTGATTGCAAAGTGGATAAAGACACTTTGCTATACAATGAGATTGAAGAGAATGGTATGAAAAAAAATTAAAAAGAGTAAGGGACCAGAGCGCCACTTAACATTTACAAGAGAGATTGGCACTTCGAATAAATATCTCACCCACCGAGTCATACCCAACATTGGTGCAACTGGTATTCATCTAGCTGAGGATGTTGCTGCTGTTCTAGAAGAATACAACAGTGTAAATACTGTTAAGGCAGTTCTGTTAGACAATACCAGTACAAACACTGGTTGTAAAGCAGGGATGGTGGCAGCTCTGGAGAAAAAAATAAAAAGGAAGGTGCACACAATTGGCTGTTCGCTTCATCAAAATGAACTTCCATTCAGAGCGGTATTTAAATCTATTGATGGAACTACAAGAAGTCCAACAACTTTCACTGGCCCTTTGGGGAAACTTTGTGAAAGTAATTACCATCATTTGCCCCAGGTGAAATTTGAATGTATCAGTGGCCCTCTGGATAATTTGTATCTCCATGCAAAGGCAATGGATGACCTAAGTGGTGACCACCGACTACTTCTTGAATATGCTGTAGGTATTTCTCGAGGTAAAGTGAACACTAGATTTGCTTCCTGGAAGATTGGACCTCTGAATCAAGTAAGATGGCTAACTTTAGCTATCAGGTTAATGTGCCTATGGACCAGAAGTGCATATCCACCAAAACTCTCAGATGAATTACGCAACATTGTCCAATTTGTCATACAAGTATATGCAGTTAGTTGGTTTGAAATAAAAAGGGACAATAATTTCTATAACCAACAATTGTATATCTTTGATATGATCCAGAGAATAAAGCAACAGTCAGCTGAAATCCAGAATGTTGCATTAAAAAATTTACAACACAATGCTTTTGCTTTACTTCCGGAAAACATTTTGTTGTCAATGTTGAAGTCCAATGAATTGGAGGTGAGGGAAGAGGCCATAAAAAAGATTTTGTCCATTCGGTAAGTTAACATTTATTCATACCTAATTAGTTATGTCAATTTGCAAGAATAATTATAAGTTTTATTCAAATTACATTGCAAAAATATAATCAAGTTTGGATAAATTTTCTTTCTTTTTTTTTCAGAAGTAGTGAACCGCCAAAGAAAAGATTGAAAAAAATTACTTCAATCAATTTTGAAGCTACACACTGGTCATCTCTGATTGACCTCTCACAAAGAGGGATTTGTGAACCTGCAGTTCCAGAAGATTTTTCCACAAATGAACTCTTAGAATCTCTACTGAATGGAACAGAACTGAAATTTCCAAAATTACCTGCCCACTCACAAGGTGTGGAAAGAGCTGTTAAATTAACAACAGAAGCTTCACAGATTGTGTATGGACAGGAAGCAAGGCACAAGCACATTATAACCAAATCATTGTGCCTGCATTTTCCTCGAAAGGAAAATACACAGAACAATTCAGTTCTGTTGTTACATAATTTATATAGTTTAGGAGCTTTTAACACAATTTTCAATAAAAAATGCAAATTTAAAACATTGAATATATTTTCCATTCATTGTATGTAATGAAAAATATCAATTTTATTTGGATTTATTATTGAAATAATGAAATTTTGAAGTCATTTTGTCATCAAAATCCTGCGGAAATGGGGTATTTGTGTATATTTTTGCTGACGATCTTTAAAATGAAATGCTCAAATGAGTTTTAAAGTTAGGAATCTAATTTTTGCTGTCAGTTCTTATAACACCAAACCGCAACTTTCGCCATCAAAGCTGTATTGAATTTCCAAAAAAAGTGACAAATCAACCTGCCCTAGTGTACATATGTGTGGGTATGATTAGGAATAAAATCCTATCATACGAGAAAAGACTATACAGAAAACAAATGTGTGTGTGTGTGTGTGTCCACTCCCTTTTGTTGAGTAATATTTTCATATCTTTAAAAATTCGTTATATTTGAAAGACTAAGAAAAATAGGGTAACTTTTTTAAATAGAACGTCTTATGAAAGAGAAAGCATGCTTTTATTTATTTATTTATTTTTTTCCAAAATTTTCACTTGTTCATAAAAATCTCCTTTCTAAGGTAAACAGTTTCTATAAACGGAATAATTCTAAGAACCTGTTTTAACTATGTGAGGATTGTCGTAAAAAGAGGTGGAGCTGTTCACAACATGTGCTAGCACTCTAATCGCTCAGTTGATTTCTAAAAATTCAAAATCTGATACAAATTAGTATTTACGTCCTCATTTATAATTCAAATTGCTGAAATAACTGTTTTTTTTTTTTTTAAGTTTGTTTTGTATGGATAAATTCGAAAGTGGTGAGTGTCGTTTTTGTAGAAAGACGTGACTGTAATTTGTGTTCAAATTGGTGACCTTTGTTTTTTTTGTTGTTGAAAGAGGTTGATCATCATTTTTGTTAGTTGGAAATGCATTTTAATGTTTCAACTCAAAAGTGTCGGAGAACAAAACTGTTCTGACATTTAACACATATAAAATATCTACATATAAAAAACGTGTAATAGTTTTGGATTATTTATTTATTTATTTTGTTGAATTCTTAGTTAAAACAAAACTTTCTTAGGTCCTTAGTTAAAACAAAACTTTTTAGCAAATGGGAAAATTCTCTTCTCTTCTGTTCCTTACATTTTTGTTTCTGGTATTTGAAAGCAAAAAAAAAAAAAAGAACGAAAAACAAATTTAACATTTTTTACATAAATAAAAATCTGGGCTATACTTGCAAATTGGTCGGAAAATTAAAACGGAAAGTTTTTTTGGTGAAAGTTTATAGACATTGAGTTAAGATAGTTCAAAGTGACAATTATCTCTAAGCTGCAGGTTCAATCCTGGTCAAGGGCAACAGTAACGTAGAATAATAATTAACACAGCTTAACATTTTTACCCAGTCATGGTTAGCGGAATGAGAACAGGATACCCCCATGGATTAAATAAAGGGTTGGGTTCAGAGTTCCGTAAAGGCTCCTGATTATGATAAGAAGGTTCCTGAGTTTGAAGAGAAGGTTCCAAAGTTTGAGAAAGTTCCTGATGTTATATAATCTATGTGGTTGCATAAGATTATTGTCAACCCCCTGTATTTCTAAAGGGATGGCCCTTTTCATATCACAGGCGGGACTTTCCATGGAAGATTACAGAAAGCCCGCGAAATACGTGAAGTCACGTGGGACCTGGTTGGTCAGATATTTTAGTTACATGAAATGTATAGTTAAGTAAATAAAAGCTTAAGAAAAATAACACGGTCTTGTGATTAATGAATGTCTTGGTAACAAGACTGATCTAGAAGAAGAAATGAGTTAAGTGCGACCGACCACCAAGAGATATCCAAGATGCTAGAAGAACCTAAGATAAAAGATGAACAGAAGAAGAATAGAAGAAAGTAAAGAGGTATACAACACTGAGTCTGACAAGAAATACCTGAAGAAGGCGGCAGGGTACATCACCTGAAATGTTGTACAGATAATGATAATAAAGATTAGGACAAAAGTCTGAATAATCCAAATTATACTTTTTTGTTGGAATTTGATTACTTCTCTAACTTTTAAACCAACCAAGAGTAATTCCTCCATTAAAGTGAGACGAGTCTCTTTCGAGCCATTGTCAATTTCGTCTTCTTTGTATCGATGGTCAGTATTCTGGATGTCTGGGTACAGCCACTTACATCCCATCTCACAAAACATCCAAGAAAGACGAAACAAGACATGCTTGGCATTATTGGAGAAGTAAGGATGAACTCATAAGCAACATCCATCTATGGACTACTGTTGTATACCCTTTGTTACTTACTTCTATTCTTCTTCTGGCGTCTTTGATATCTTAAGTTCTTCTATCGTCTCTTCTAACATCTGGACTTTGTCTTGGTCGGTCGGTCGCACTTAACTCATTTCTTCTTCTAGATCAGTCTTGTTACCAAGACATTCATTAATCACAAAATCGTGTTATTTTCTTAAGCTTTTATTTACTTAACTAACATTTCATGTAACTAAACATCTGACTAACATAGCGCGCGTATGCAGTGTGAGTTCCAGTTAAGGCAGGACATGTTCTCTGCCCGACGTCCAAACTGAAACTGAGGACCCAACCAGGTCCCACGTGACTTCACATATTTCGCGGGCTTTTTGTAATCTTCCATGGAAAGTCCCGCCCATAATATGAAAAGGGCCATCCCTTTAGAAATACAGGGGATGGACAATAATCTTATGCAACCGCATAGATTATGTAACACTACTATACATTGACACACCAGTGTTGGCTGGAAAGCAAAAACTCATATTAACAAGTTCTGTGCTGACACTGGTGTTGGGTTAGTAAAACGAGGTCTAAGTGGAACATAAGTCCAAAATGAGTTATCTTCTCTTGATGCGTCTCGTTTGCAACAGGAGGGAACTACAATTCCCTAGCCTCTTTTCACTCAGGCCGGCAACATGTGAAGATGGTCTAGGAAGCTGCCATCCCTAAACCTTAGGTTAGGAGGTTTAACCCCAACCTATCAGCTACTAGTAAGTGACATTCTCTACGACGTGAGTCGTACGCATATTTCCTTTTATAGAACGTATATGTATTCTGTGTGTATATCTTTCTCTGTGATTTCTAGCCGAACGCTCTACCAAGTGAGCTAAACTGGGTGTATTCTGACCCATACAGGTAAATCTGGCAAGTAGCACTTGGAGAGTATCAGGCGAGTTTGGTATCTTACAGTTCAGTGTAGTTTCAGTTCATGTCAAACCTTCCTCAGGACAATATAATGGGAAAGAAAAAGAAATTTTTATTCAGTCAGTAATGTATGGTTTTACATATCTAGAGTTGGAATTATGTATGGAGAAAAAGTATAAGCTCTATGTTAAATGTAACCTGCCTCATCGAAGATTTGAACACACGTGTTCATGCTCATGATGATAACCATTACACCATGGGTGTCTCCTAAGAATTATTTTGTGTTTCCTTATTGTAGTTCTTAATGTAAAATCTGTGTCTATATTGATCCTGGACCTGTTGAACTCCGCTAAACAAATTGGCCTTGTGTCACATCCTGCTCGTGCAGAGGGTTTGGTAAATATATATATATATATATTGATCTTGAACCTATTGCCCTTATGGCAAATCCTCTATCATTTTTATCATGTGTGCTAGAAGGCAGTGTCTGAGGGGTTTAATGTCCTGGGTATGACGTTCAACTCTATCTGATTGTGAGGTTTCAGTTATGGGGTAATGTAGAGTACCCCTTATTCACCATTACTTCCAGGTCCACTCTGAACCAGAGTAGTACCTGTTAGGGTTTTATTTATGGGTTCAATAGAAAATCACGAGTTAAAAAATGTATTTAAAAAAAAGATTGAGTTTTAAGAAAAATTGAGTACTCATCAAGAATGAATAAATGTTTTCAGCACAAAATAACCACAAGGGTTGACCTACAGAAAAATCCAACCAACCAACCAACATGTCTATATTGTTGGCATATAAACATAGCTATGTTTCCAAGTTATAAAACATCTTCATTGTGTCAACTTATGTTGTTGTTTTTTTTTTGGGGGGGGGGGGTTACTGAATTAAAAAATTATAAGCCCAATGTGAAATGCAGCCAGCCTCGTCCAAGATTTAAAATCATGTCATCATGCCTATGATGATAACCATTACACCATGAGCGCCTCCAAAACGTTGCAAAACTTTTGTCTCCCTCTTGTAGTGTCCTGTGTATGATGCTAAATTGCATTTAGTGGTGAGGTTCCAGTTACGATGCTCTGGGGAGTGTGGAGTAGCCCTTCATTGCCATTACTCCCAGGCCTACTCTTACATCAACATGAAATTCCTCCTTATACATTTTTTTTTGTCATACAACGTGTGATAGCACGTGTAATACCCTGTCCTCATCAGCTGCCAACTAGGAGTGATAACACAGTTTCGGTAGCTCAAGGCGGAACTGCCACTTCCTAGCGCCACCAAGCAGCTTTCGCCACCAGACAGGGTATTAAAAAAAAAAAATGAAATAATGCTGAGAAGAAATTATAAGATCCGTTCATATTTCCTTTTATAGAACATTCCTGTATCTGTTTTATACACCTGTTCATATATGTATTCTTTGTGTATATCTTTGTCTTAAATGTATCTCCGTCACTTGCGGAATAAATATTGTTATCTTTTGCACCTTTGTCGGAATGGTTTCTATGTGTACTCATGTTGGGAGGTTACTTTAAGCCTTCCAACATTAATATAACATCACATCCCTCATATTATACCAGGACTTACCTCGGAAGCGCGTGGTGTAATGGTTAAAGTCATGGGAAATGGACTCATGTTCAAATCCTGGACGTGGTAATTGCATTTCATTTAGCGCTAATATCCTTGGGAAAGGTATGAATCCTATTCTCCTTCCAGCTATGGGTAAATAGTAGGGCAGACTGGGCTCTTTAACCTTGGTTAGGCAACCGGTCTAAGAGAAGGAAAACTCTGAATTCAAACCTGCTGAACTCCGCTTAAGAAATTGACCTTGTGTCGCATCCTGCTCATGTGGAGGGGTTGGTAAATATATATATATATATATACATATATATATATATACCAGGACTTACCAATAGCAATAGTTGCTAGAAATGGATGGCGAGAGAGACTCAAAGGGATGCATGCTGTTAGTACGCATTGATGATGATGATAATGACATTAATGGAACTGACCTATTTTAAGCAAAAATAAACGGAATAAATCTAAATATTAAAAGCATAACCATTTGGTTCATTTGCGAATATAAATGTATTTAAAGAAAGTAACAGTTTTATGGATTTTCAGGTCGTACGTAGTTGAGTCATTTTAATTTCTTTCACATAATTAATGTTTAATTATTTAGTCACATGTTTTTATTATTTTATTTCTTTTTGGTTTGCGCTGTGCGTGTGAAAATATGGGTCCACGCACACGCTTTGGCGAGAAAATAAAAAAAAGTTTTAAAAAAAGAAGTAAATTTAAAAAAAAAAAAAGAATATTTCCAGTTTATTTGATGAAGATTGAAATGATCTCAGTAATAAATAGTTGTAAATCCAAGAGGAGGAGGAGGAGGAGGAGGAGTGGGAGGAGGAGGAGAAGGAGGAGGAGAGAAAACAATTAGAAAGTAGAAAAATTCTGCTGTCCTCCTGTCTGTGACATAGATTCAGAATATGATTGGCTAAATGACAGATTTTTTTTTTCTTTTTTTTCTTCTTTTTTTTTCCTTTTTTTTTTTCTTTTTTTTTCTTTTTTTTTTTTCTTTTTTCTTCTTTTTTTTTTTTTTTTTTTTTTTTTCTTTTTTTCTTCTTTTTTTTTCTTTTTTTTTTTTTTTTTTTTTTTTTTTTTTTTTTTTTCTGATGCTTCAACTTAGACAATTCAGTTTCAAGGAAATAAATTAAACATTTGAAGGAAGCAGGAAGAAATTAGATTTCAAGGAGGAAAAATTACAGGACTTGATTTTTTTTTTTTTTTTTTTTTTTTACTTTTAGTTTTTTTTTTCTTTTTTAGTTTTCTTTCTTTCTTTTTATTTTCTTCTTTTTTTTTATTGTTATTGTTGTTATTTTTGCTTTTTCCTTTCAAAAATCTTTTCCTCTAGAAATTTTGGGTATTAGCACAGATTTGATCAAGAATTAAAAAACTTTAAGAGGAATGAAAGTAGACTTTGGGATTTAGTCATTATTTCCTGTACATCTTTTGATGAAATTCTGGCAAAGAGAAACAAATTCTTTGTGACCTGAAAACAAACCGTAACAAATTCTCTGGAATCGTTGATAATCAAAGAACCTATTCAACAACTTCTGAGTCAAGACTCCAAGAAAAAAAAAGAGATGATAGATATGATAATATAAAGATAAAGATGATAATATTGTGACATAGATCTCTTCTTAAATTAGCCTCTATTGCTTCTTTGGATCATATGACCTTTAGGCACCCCTTTTTCATCTCGATTCAGAAGGACATGTTTTTCATTTACACTGTCAATATCCGGTTGTTTGTTAGTGTTAAGTATCTGGCCGCCATACTTGGCCAGTGGTAAAAGAACTTAAAGTAAATAAGTAAGTAAGTCAATAAGTTTTTAGATAATAAACACAAGACTTCGATTTACTTTTGATCTTGTTTTATTGTTAAATCCCCACCAGACATCTGCTAACTAACATAGCGCACGTATGCAGAGTGAGTCACAGTTTGGCAGTACATCTTCACTGCCTGATGTCCAACTGCAAACTGGGGACCGAACAGGTCCCACGTGACTTCACGTATTTTGCCAGGCTTCTGTAATTTTCCATTGAAGGACACGGCCATGGTATGAAAAGGGTCATCCCCTCAGAATTACAGGGGACCGACAATAATCTTATGCAACCGCATAGATTATGTAACACTCAACATGAACATGAATTTCACACACTGTGGATAGAAACTCATTTTTCAGCAACATGGCAGAGTTCCTCATCCAAAGAAAACTTTGTACACACATAGACCTTCTCAGAATGAAAGAACTTGGAAATATGCTACAAGAGATAGTAGCAGTGGCAAACAATGATAGTCTACCCAGACTCACCTATTTGAACACACCAGAGACACCACCCAGAGGCAAATGAACTGACCTTGTGTCTACGCAGAAAACAAGCTTATCACATATCACTGGTCCCAAAATAAATGACTTGGAAAAACCTTTTCCACAAAATTTCTTATCCCCTCATTTTCTGTGGGGCTTTCAGATGTGGTGTGGAACAAATATTTCACAGTTCTCTCGCCAGCCCCAAATACAGAAACTTCTTCAGATTCCTATGGTTCAAGAAGATTAAGCCTGGAAACCCTGTCATTGAGTACAGAATGTCTGTGCATGCATTTGGAAATAGTCCTTCTCCAGCTGTTGCTATGTATGGCGGATGCGTGTGGTGGTGTAATGGTTACGTCATAGGAAATGAACACAATGGAAGAAGTTAAAATCCTGGACAAGGCTGTTTGCATTTCACATAGCACTAATGCCCTTGGAAAAAGTATGAAATCAACTATTCTCCCTCCAGCTATGCGTAAATAGTAGGGCAGACAGGGATCTTTAACCTTGGATAGACAACCAATCTAGGAGAAATAAACCTCTGAATTAAAACCTGTTAAACTCTGCTTGAGAAATTGAGCTTGTGTCCAAGCCAGTTCGTGCAGAGAGGTTAATAAATATCTTTAAGACAGCACAGTGTCAAACCATTGAGTTTGGTAGCTAAGCAGTGAATTCTGTGAATGGGAATTTTCATGTGGAACACAGACTTGTCTCCCATAGATCAGCTGCAGGAGTCACATTAAGGGTTCATCCATGTGAAAATGCTCCAAACTCCCAAATTATCATAAAAGAATTCCTCAGTTTGGAACATGCAACCAATTTTGAAGATATGGAGATAAATTTTGATTCACTGTCCACACAGTGTAGTGTTGATTTAACATGTAACTTAGATCAAAATACAAGTATCCCCTGCAGAAAATTATAGATATATAATTATAATACTATATATACTATT
This sequence comes from Doryteuthis pealeii, assembly GCA_023376005.1. Lineage (NCBI taxonomy): Eukaryota > Metazoa > Mollusca > Cephalopoda > Myopsida > Loliginidae > Doryteuthis > Doryteuthis pealeii. The sequence continues at coordinate 7,951,152 of CM042161.1, read as the reverse complement.
ATAGATATATAATACTATTATAGATATATAATTATAGATATATAAATTTCCTCCAGAAATTTACCATTCCAAATTACAGAAGCCAAACTTGACACAGAAATTTGATCCTGCAGTTTTCAAAAACTGAACTCACCAAGATTCAAAAGGTTTTCAACCTATAAATTATAATATTATAGGGTTTGGTTGGGTTTGGTTTGTTTTCTTTTACGGCATATCAACCTCAGTGGGTCATTTAATGCTGATTAAGTTTTGAAATAAATCAATTCTTAATGGATAATACAATTTTTTTATAAATACATTTTTCTATTTAACCCATAGATGGGACCCTAACAGGTACTACCACTCCGGTCAGACTGGACCAGGGAGCAATGATGATGAAGGGGTGCTCCACATTCCCCAAACCTCCAAAACTGGAACCTCACTATCAGATAGAGTTTAACGTCATTCCCAGGACATGTAGACCCGCAGCCACCGCCTTCTAGCACCCATATGATAAAAAGGGGTTGGGGCTTGCCATAAGGGCAATAGGGTTGGGGAAATCATATAGGTGCTAGGGCTTGACATGACCAGCCGATTGATCGGAGGGGGCCTCTCCGACCGCCCGTCTAGCCCAAGATAGGGCCAAAGTGGAGTATTGCATGTCATGAACTGCTCATCCACCTGCGCTCTATCCTTAAGCATCATGGGTCGCCACCCACGGCCAACAGGTGGCCCCATTGAGGGAGTCTTACCCCTCTGCAGAGGTGCAGTCGGTGCATTCTAATGCCCCAGACGACAGGGCGGATTATAGGGTTTGATGGTATAGAATCAATATGTAGATGATAATACAGTGTTAGCTTTTAGCATTGGTTTATAAGACAAGGTACATAAGTGAATGAGTAATATTTATCTAAACTTGTCTAAACTTTTTGTCTAAACTTGGACTTTCTCCACCAGACAAGAGGAAATACATAAAAAAGATCCAGGATAAAGCTCTAACCGCATCAGCGTGGATATGGCAATCTTACAAGGTGACATCAAACCGACAAAGTCTGGTGGTATAGTGAGATACTGCTGGGGCGCTCTGGGTTAATGGTAATGATGCTTCGGCCCCAAAACTATGCCTGAACCCAGAGTCATCATCTGATGAAGGCTTTGTTGGTTGCAATGCTACTGTGTAAATAGCAGTCATTGTACGAAGGTTATTATATATGTGTTGTATTGCAAAGTGGAAAGATACACAAATGAATGGTGTGCTTAACACATTTATTAAGCACCAGTATCCGGTGCTAAACGGATACATACAAAACACAGAACAAATAAGTACAAACAATTAACAAGACAAACTTACACTAATAGAGGAGGGTCAATTCAGTATAGCCAACACAGTAAAGTCAGCTAGTTAATCTATTTTAATCGTAGGCTATTTTATGGCTATGAGCCAGTCCATCTGGTAGAATGCTGACGGGGTGTTAGCTACTCTACAACAATATGTGGGGTTGGAAACTACTCTCATAAAACTAGAGAGTTCCTACTTTATGATCTAAGGGAGGTAATTTCAAGTTACACCACAGAAATCACTGGAGTAACTGCACCCACCATGATTCACCACCTGATAAGAACTTCTTGATTGATTTCCTATATTTCGGAAATCAAGTTGGGAGTGTTCTGCCTCCATTGAAGGCTTCCCTTCCCCCACCCTCTCTCAGCTCTTCTCTGTTTAGACCCACCCCTGTCATGACCCGTGACTGGTAAGTTGAAACCCACTTAGCATCAGAGGACACTCCTTAGACAATCCTTCACCAACCACATCATCTGTAAGTGCCATTTTCTAGTTTTCAGTTTCCCTGATTTCACTGGACAACACAGATACATCAATGCGACTATTTTTAACCTAAAACCCCTGTAACCCCATGTAATTTCAATGAATTGATTCTATCTTCAGATCTCCTCTTTGTCTCAAGCCATGTTGAGTTCTCTTACAGTAGTACTGATACTGTTAAATAGTGTCTCCTATCTTCAGATCTCCTCTTTAAGTATTATTCTAGAATCAATCCATCAGAATTACATTTTGTGGGGTTACAGGGGTTTAACGTTTTAGGTTAAAAAGGTAGCTTGTTATTCCTGGTGTGTGTTCCTAGGGTTTACTTTTAACCCCATCTTATTTGGTGATCAGACTGAAAAAAGGAATTCAAGGGAAGAAAAAGGGAGGGACAAAGACAAAGGGTAGTTTTATGATTTTGGCTTTATTCTCGTGCCATAGCCACCATGTGGTAAAGAAATATCTTCCTGGCCAGTAGTATCTTGTCCGAGTTAAGGTTTGAATAGTCGAGAGATTCTCTTGGCGGTCTGTTGTGAGGTTTTAAGGGGTCAAATAAGAACAAAACGACAGGTAACAAATGTAGGAAAATGTATTAACAAAAAGTAGACAAATACAATACAGAGAAGTGGGAATTACGTCTGACAAATAGAATTGTGAGCTGACTCGCATTGGCTTACTCTCAAGCCACAATTGTCCCTGTTACTTATAGTAACCCGTCAGCGCATTCCATTAGTCTTATAGGGTGTATCACCTATAACACGGTCAGTAGTGAGTCCTTTTTCCTGCACATGCTCAGAGGGTTCTTCTGGTGTGAAGGCTCATGGGAATTTGTTATTTAAAATTTTTTTTTTTTATTGTAATTCTATTCTTATCCCCACAAACATACTCTTTAAGTATTGTTCTAGAATCAATCCAAGTTGTCTTTTCAAAAGAAAAAGCGTCACTTGATGAGAATATATTGGTTCTATCTTTTAACATCTTGGATACCTTGGTCTGGTCTCTTCTAAGGTCTGGACTTTCTTGGGGACTTCAGGTCTGGTTTCTGTTAGGGATTTCTCCTCATCAGAAGCCCTGTGTCATTGTTAGTTTTTAGGTAATAACCACAAGACTTCGATTTACTTTGATGTTATTTTATTTTCAATCCCCAACCCAGACATCTGTGCAGGTGAGACTCCCATCCTACGAGCTCGGCTCCTACTTGCTAACTTACTGAAACTTACTTACTATCTAAACCGGAAGAGAGGATCCTCTTTACCAGTTCTCACAGTATCCACCGGAAGGTTAGGACTGAGGTCAAGCCTTGTCACTCATCCTTCAAGGCCGTGGGCTGTAGCTTATAACGGCCATTTTGATTTCTACACTATTGCCATAAATATTAGGTTTCTAATAATTATGTAACAATAGTTGGATATATACCCTTTACCAAGGGTAATAGCACTATGTGAAATGCTAACATGATTGTGATGATATATTGTCTGAGAGTCTTGAAGTAACCAAAAAAAACATCACTTGTCAGTGTTTATATTCTTTCTAGTTTGACTTTGATAAAGACCCAAATGACTCAATGCTTTTCTCACACACTTGATTTTTTTATGAGTTGACAGTCCAGGTGGCGGTTTTTTAGTCTCCTTCTTTAAATGAACAACTTGATGCTATCCGGTTTCTATTTACTCCTGAGATTTTTGTTTTCTTTCTGACAAGTCACAAAAAAAAAAAAAAAGAAAGAAAGAAAAGAAAACCTTCTTATTGATTCTACTTGATATCCTTTCTTTCTTTCTCTCTTAAACATTCTTCTTGTTTGTTCATTAGAAACATTTCAACGTTTCTTAGGATAATTTTTACTTTCTTTTCATAGAACTCCAAACAAAGTAAACAATTAAGAAATAGATAAATATTGTCTAAAATATTTTTTTCTACAAAATTAAGGAGACTAAACAAAAAAAAAAAATAAATAGAATCTACTTTTTATTCCAAGATGTCCACTCTCTGCAATTATTCAGTAATTGAAGACTATAAAATGGAAATAAAACAAAAACAAAATAAAAAAAAACACATCACATAAGAAAAAGAAATGTTAAATGTTTTCACAGGTCCTTAATAAATAATCCAATCTTGTTATAATGATGATAATGAAATTTATTGTGTACATTGCTCAGGTGCACTAAAACTCATCAAAGTCTCAAGTATAGTACATAGAGTAATGTACTAATGCCAGGAACATGAATAGTGTACAGTAATAATATATATGTACATGTCCAGTGCTCAGGTGCACCACAACTCATCAAAGTCTCATGTATAGTACATAGAATAATGTACTAATGCCAGGAACATGAATAGCATACAGTAATAATATATATTTATGTGTCCAGTGCTCAGGTGCACCACAACTCATCAAAGTCTCATGTATAGTACATAGAATAATGTACTAATGCCAGGAACATGAATAGCATACAGTAATAATATACATGTATGTGTACAGTGCTCAGGTGCACCACAACTCATCAAAGTCTCATGTATAGTACATAGAGTAATGTACTAATGCCAGAAACATGAATAGCATACAGTAATAATATATATTTACGTGTCCAGTGCTCAGGTGCACCACAACTCATCAAAGTCTCAAGTATAGTACATAGAATAATGTACTAATGCCAGGAACATGAATAGCATACAGTAATAATATACATGTATGTGTACAGTGCTCAGGTGCACCACAACTCATCAAAGTCTCATGTCTAGTACATAGAATAATGTACTAATTTCAGGAACATGAATAGCGTACAGTAATAATATACATGTGTCCAGTGCTCAGGTGCACCACAACTCATCAAAGTCTCATGTATAGTACATAGAATAATGTACTAATTTCAGGAACATGAATAGCATACAGTAATAATATACATGTATGTGTGCATGTGCGTGCATATGTGTGTGGAGGGGGGTATCAGGTATAGTGTTGGTGGATTACAGGAAGCATGGAGGCTTTGAATGATGCAGTGTTTGGGGTGTGTGTATGTAAGGTCATTAAATTGAATATGTAAAGTGGTGTCAAATGTAGTTTCTATACTTATCTGGATCTGTGGTATCTGCTATTCTTAATGTTGTCTATTCTGGATTGGAGTTGCTGGTATTCTGTATTATTAGGCTGGCTGGCTGGCTGGCTTCTCTTTGCCTTTTGAGTCTGGAACAATTTGGGTTCTCTTGGAGGATGTCTTGTCTTGTGCCATTGACAGTTTTTAATAACAAACAAAAGACATTCTTGCTTTTTTCAGATATCCTATATCTTATTTTAAATCCAAGTAAAAAGGAGAACAGAGTGCATCTTCTGTCTGTTCTTCTCAAACACTCATCCCAGACTTCGTCCACCCCGAAAACTTCCAACCGACTCTCTCCCCTCACTATCTCCCTTTCCCCCTTCACCCTATTGACACTTTTTGACAGGTCAGCCTTTCACATGTCATCCCAAATTTCCATGCTTCATTATTTTACAAGACTAAACTAGCTTTCTAATAAATTCACCACAAAAAATGCATGTAATAAAAAGGCTGAGGTTATATTTACCATAGCAAGGATGAGTCACCTAGTGAGGATCAAACTCACTACTCAGAGGTGATTGGTTTGTGAGATTAACTTGTTAAACATTGCTCCATGGTGACGTGTTCATAGCATAGATTTGGCACAAAGCCAGAAGTATTGGGCACCCAGTAAGGATCAAACTCATTATTCAGCAGTAATTGATCTGTGAGACTAGATTGTTAACTATCACACCACATTAACGTGTCCATCAGTGTATATAGTAATGATAATTTCTTCTATCAGAAATTGACAAAAAAACAAAAAATTAGGAAAATGATTAAATCTAATTCCCATTATCGCTGTCCCCCTTTTATCCAGCCAGGGATTTTAAACAGCTTCAATCGGAAAAAAAGGGGTCATTTTTATCATTTTGATGAGGTCGCATTTTTGTAATGGACCTTTATTTAGATATAAAGGTCCATTACTTAAAATGCGACCTCATCAAAATGATAAAAATGACCCCTTTATTTCCCGATTGAAGCTGTTTAAAATCCCTGGCTGGATAAAAGGGGGACAGCGATAATGGGAAGATTTTTTCCTCTTTCCAAACATTGTGACACAATTACTTTAATGGGACTAGAATTTATTTTAGGTTTTCTCATGATTGTAAGATTGTATAACATAATCCGTAGAATTAAAGTCATTGTTTCATTTCATTTTTTGGATACAAAATGGCGGATACAAAATGGCGGATACAAAATGGCGGATGATAGATCTTTTCGGTTAGGGATCAAGTTTTACCTTTCATAGGAAACTCTAAAGGCAATAAATAAAAACAAGAGAAAACATTTTTCTATGATGGCACTTGTAACTTCCTCAATTTTTATCCAGTTCTGGTGTTGGGGGGTTGGAGGTGGTGGCGCTAATAATAGCTTTCGTTTAGGACGGGGGGTGGGTGGTGGCAACCATTGTTTATATGTCAAGTTATAAACTCATTTTCGGATGATGAAGCCCGGGCAAATTATGGGCTTCAGAAGTGTGTTCCTGTTTTATTTTTACTATAGTACGGGAAAAAAAAAAAAAGAAGAAGAAGAAGAAGAGGAAGAAGAGGAAGAAGAAGAGGAAGAAGAAGAAGGAAGAGAAAGAAGAAGAAGAAGAAGAAGAAGAAGAAGAAGAAGAAGAAGAAGGAAGAAGAAGAGAAGAAGAAGAAGAAGAAGAAGAAGAAGAAGAAGAAGAAGAAGAAGAAGAAGAAGAAGAAGAAGAAGAAGAAGAAGAGAAGAAGAAGAAGAAGAAGAAGAAGAAGAAAGAAGAAGAAGAAGAAGAAGAAGAAGAAGAAGAAGAAGAAGAAGAAGAAGAAGAAGAAGAAGAAGAAGAAGAAGAAGAAGAAGAAGAAGAAGAAGAAGAAGAAGAAGAAGAAGAAGAAGAAGAAGAAGAAGAAGAAGAAGAAAGAAGAAGAGAAGAAGAAGAAGAACTTTGTGCAGCACAAATGTGGCATGATTGCCCCCGATTTATGTTGGGGTGAAAGATTAGTACAATCACTTCCTCTCTAGGGAAGGAGAAGATACATAGAAGGTTATTGAAGGGAAATTTGGGAGCTTGTGAACTTTGACCTTCAGGACCTGCTGGAGTTGATACCAATTTCAAGTTTGCATTTTGTACCAAGTCAACTTGTATTACTTGTAGTCGTTTGTTGCAGCATTTTATATTTCACTGCTATTTGCTGTTTGCAGCCATTAATGTCATTTTTCTCAGCAGAGTTGAATAACAAAAACGCATGGACATTTTTTTTGTTTTGTTTTGTTCCACTCTCATATTTGGCTCTGACTTATTCAGCAAAATCTTTCTTTTCTAAAATTCATTTAATGGTTGATGAAAAATTATATTGAAAAAAATATTAAATGAATTTTGGCATGTACGTGTCGACTTATAGCTCCAAAATATTTTAATCTTCTTTCAATTCTTTTTTTTCCAATTCTTCTTCTTCTTCTTCTTCTTCTTCTTTTCAGGAATATTTAGAAACTCAAAAGATATAAAAGTATTTACAAAAATGATTTAATTAAAAAAAAAAAGCACAAAAGATGGAATGGTTATCTATCTATCTATCTATCTATCAATTAATCTGTATCTGTTAAAATCTATCTATCTATCTATCAACTTCTCTCTCTCTCTCTCTCTCTCTCTCTATCTATCTATCTATCTATCTATCTGTATCTATCTACCTATCTATCAATTTGTATCTATCTATCTATCTCTCTCTCAATCTATCTGTATCTGTTAATATCTATCTATCTATCTATCTATCTATCAATTTGTATCTATCTATCTATCTATCTATCTGTATCTGTTAATATCTATCTATCAATTTGTATCTATCTATTGAGAAGATAAATGGAAAGATATAAATATATTTGTATGGATAAATTACATCCATACAAATATATTTATATCTTTCCATTTATCTTAGCATATGTCAGATTTATTTCCATCTTCTTTACTTACATACCATTTATCTATCAATCTATCTATCTACCAATTTATTTTTCTATCTATCTATCTATCTATCTATCTATCTATATCAGTCTGTTCATATCTATCTATCTATCTATCTATTAGTAAAAAAAGGCAGTACTTACCCATATTACATCCAGGTTTTAAGATGGTCACTAATGTTTGTAAAGTACTTTATATTAAATTCATTTTCTTAATTCATGCCTATCGCATCTTTTATTTTCAAAATATCACAAAAAATTTATTTGATGAAAAAATTTAAAAAATTAAAAATTCCAAATATCCATGTTCATTGAGTTACCAGTGTGACTATTTTTGTATGGAAAAATTTCTTTCCGATAAAAATTCAATGTACGGAAATGGCCATAGTGTTACGTACTGAGGTTTTCACAGTACCAAATCGATATAATGTTGTATACCCTTTCTTACTTCTTACTCTATCCGTCTTTTCTTCTGGCCGGCTTTGGTTCTATCTTCTAACATCTTGCGTCTGGATTTGTCTTGGGGATTTCGGTCTAGTTTTCCATGCTAGGGATTTCTCGTTATCAGAAGCCCTGTGTCATTGTTAGTTTTTAGGTAATAAACACAAGACTTCGATTTATGTTGATGTTACTTTATTTCCAAATCCCCAACCAGACAATCTGCACAGTTGAGGGACCGCGTGTATAACACGACTTTCCCCTTTGAGCTTGCTGCTACCTTCTAACTGACTGAGTTACTTCTATCCTTAAACCGGAACAGGGTCTTCTATGTCTTCGGGTTCTCACGATTTATCCCCGGAAGGCAAGTTGAGAGTGAGGTCAAGCGTTGTCACTCATCCTTCAAGGCCGTGGGCTGCATTAATCGCCATTATGTTTCTACACTACCTTAAAAAAGTATTAGGGATCCAATAATTATGTAACAATAGTTTCTTGTGTGAATTCTACGTTTTCAAGAAAAATTAAATTTAAATGTCAAACCAAGAGAAAGAAATCTAATGTGGGGGCTTGATTTACAATACATAATGATAAACTGTACCCTGCTACTACACACTGAGGGTCGGAGGCAGAAGTGCCAGGGAGTAACACTTTGATCCAATGTAAAATTGTTACATAATTATTAGATCCCTAATACTTTTATAAGGTCCTGTAGAAATCATAATGGCGATTAGTGCAGCTGATGGCCTTGAGAGTGAGTGACGGTGCTTGACATCACTCTCACCTTGCCTTCCAGGGATAAATCGTGAGAACCAGAAGGCATAGAAGATCCTGTCTTCCGGTTTAAGGATAGAAGTAACTCAGTCAGTTAGCAGGTAGGAGCTCGAAGGTGTAAGTCACATTTCTATGCGCATCCTGTCATCTGCGCATATGTCTGGTTTGGGGATTTACAAATAAAGTAACATCAACGTAAATTGAAGTCTTGTGTTTATTACCTAAAAACTAACAATGACACAGGGCTTCTGATAAGGAGAAATCCCTAACAGAAAACCAGACCCGAAGTCCCCATAGAAGACCAGATCTTAGAAGATTCCAACACCAGACATTAGACCAGACCAAGATGATAGACCGCCCTGTCGGCTGGGGCATTAGAATGCACCGACTGCACCTCTGCAGAGGGGTAAGACTCCCCCAATGGGGCCACCTGTTGGCCATGGGTGGTGACCCGTGATGCTTAAGGATAGAGCCCAGGTGGATGAGCAGTTCATGACATGCAATACACCACTTTGGCCCTATCTTGGGCTAGACGGGCGGTCAGAGAGGCCCCCTCCGATCAATCGGCTGGTCACGTCAAGCCCTAGCACCTATATGATTTTCCCAACCCTATTGCCCTTATGGCAAGTCCCAACCCCTTTTTATCTTATGGGTGCTAAAAGGCGGTGGCTGCGGGTCTACATGTCCTGGGAATGACGTTAAACTCTATCTGATGGTGAGGTTCCAGTTCTGGAGGTTTGGGGAATGTGGAGCACCCCTTAATCACCATTGCTCCCTGGTCCACTCTGACCCGGAGTGGTAGTACTTGTTAGGGTCCCATCTATGGGTTAAATAGAAAAACATGAGTTTATAAACAAAATTGTATTATCCATTAAGAATGAATTTATTTCAAAACTTTATCGGCATTAAATGACCCACTGAGGTTGATATGCCGTAAAACAAAACAAACAAACAAACAAGATGATAGACGATCAGAATAGCAAAGCCGGCCAGAAGAAAAGACGACTAGAAATAAGAAGTAAGAAAAGGGTATACAACATTATATCGATTTGGTACTGTGAAAACCTCAGTACGTAACAAAATATACAGATACTACACACTTATCCTTGTAAGAAATGCAGATCAGTTGGTATATATATATATATATATATTATTGGATCCTTTCCGTCCACTAAGGACGATGGCATAGTGTCCAAAATAAAAAATAAAATTTTCATCTACATCTGCGCAAGTGACTCTGCAGGCCGATTCTTGAGTGACAGTCTTTGGTGCACTGAATGCACACAGACTGTGATGCTTTCTGGGGCTGCTGGCTTTTCTTCTCTCTCTTTCTGGCTCTCTTTTCTGTTGAGGCTACTCTCCTTTCTGCCTCACCCCTCTCTGTGCCTTGCTTAACGTTGAGGCACCAGAGGTAGATGCAAAAAATAGAACGGCCTGGTGCCTCAACATTAAGCAGGGCACCAGGCTGTTCTATTTTTTGCATCTACCTCCCACGTGTTTGTGTCAATATGGCATATATATATATATATGTGTATGTATATATATATATATATTATATATATATATATATATATAATATATGTATAGGGGGCTAGTTTAGCTCAGTTGGTAGATCACCTGGCTAGGAATTGCAAGATTTCGGGTTTGCTACCAGTCCCCACCAACAGTGTATGAGTAGCACAGATTGGGTAATCTGATCTGTGTGGTAAAGTAGGAAGGTGACGGTAAGTGTGGCACTCCACCTCAGCAAAAGCATTCTTGCTGGTCTAGTGCTAGTGAAAAGGGGATAGACTCCCTTGTTGTCTGGCTGATACCAATATTAGGCCACTCCGACAACTTTACTTTTTACTTTATAAATATATATAGATATATATGAAATTAATATTTAGAAAAAACAAACACATGATGTTAAAATTTGCTGACAGAAATCTGTTTCGACCCTTTATTGAAGTGGTCTTTATCAAAAGCGATGTGTGTCTCTTTCGTCGGGGTGGCCTAAAGTCGGTATCAGCCAATCAGCAAGGGAGTCTATCCCCTTTTCACTAGTGCTAGAACAAGGAGATTATTTTAGCGTCTGAGGTAGAGTGCCACACCTACCATCAGCTCCTTACTTTACCACACAGATCCCTGTGCTACTCATACCCTGAGTTAGCGAGGGCCGGTATTGAACAAGGAATCTCATGGATTCTAGCCGAACGCTCTACCGACTGAGCTAATTTGTTCCATCTTTCCTCTGTGTGTAGAGTCAAATGCCTTGGAGAAATCTGCAAACAATAGTGTTGCCTCAAGAATTTTTGCTCATAGTCCTTCTATAATTCAACGAATAGTCAGTATCTGAGAAGATGTAGATCAATTTCTATGATTTATTCCAGGCAAAAGTAAAAGTCGATGGGGTGGCCTAAAGTCGGTATCAGCCAGTCAGAGAGGGAGTCTATCCCCTTTTCAATAGCGCTAGACCAAGGAGATTGTTTTTTTAGCGCCTGAGGTGGAGCGCCACACCTACCATCAGCTCCTTACTTTACCGCACAGATCCCTGTGCTACTCATACGCTGAGTTGGCGGGGACCGGTATCGAACTAGGAACCTTGTGGTTTCTAGCCGAACGCTCTACTGACTGAGAGAGAGACATTAATAAATATGTACCAGAATTAAATATATACAAGGCAAGTGTTTTGTATATTATAATGAAAAAAAATGAAAAGTATAGCTATACACATTTACTTACTATTTAATTTTGATATGTTAACTTGTGTGTATATATAGCTATAGTTATCTATCAATCGACCTATCTATCTATCTATCTTCCTCTTTTTGTTCATATCTATCTATCTATCTATCTATCCGTCTATTTCTATCAATCTATTTCTTTCTGTTCTTTTCTATCTATCTATCTATCTATCTATCTATCTATTTCTATCAATCTATTTCTTTCTGTTCTTTTCTATCTATCTATCTATCTATCTATCTATTTCTATCATCTATTTCTTTCTGTTCTTTTCTATCTATCTATCTATCTATCTATTCTATCAATCTATTTCTTTCTGTTCTTTTCTATCTATCTATCTATCTATCTATCTATTTCTATCAATCTATTTCTTTCTGTTCTTTTTATCTATCTATCTATCTATCTATTTTCTATCAATCTATTTCTTTCTGTTCTTTTATCTATCTATCTATCTATCTATTTCTATCAATCTATTTCTTCTTCTGTTCTTTTCTATCTATCTATCTATCTATCTATCTATTTCTATCAATCTATTTCTTTCTGTTCCTATCTATCTATCTATTTGTTATCTATACCTGTTTAAGTATGAAAGACAAGGAAATTTAATGACATTCTTCTATGATTATGGAATGGCTTGTATGGATGAAAGGTTGTATCCTTCCATTCCCACAAAAAAGGGTAATTTCAAAATCACTAAGTATTACATAGATAAGTATTACTTACTGCCATTGCTGCTAAGATTTATAATGTCCTTCTTCTTAATCACATCCAATATGCAATAGAGGAAATCTTTAGGAAAAAAAACAAAAAATTATAAATACTAAGTGGAAATTTTCTATACTGACATAATGTCCTAAACCACCTCATTCCAACCGGCTGGAAGTCACATTTATTTTCCTAATCTACCCCAAATTATAGCATTTGTTTAAATGTAATATTAAACATATTTAGCAGTCTTTAATTTAAGGGAAATAACAAACAAGTTTTAATGAAATGGCCATTTTTACCAATTTTTGATAAATGGTTATAGGAATTGGGCTGTAGACTTAGAAAATTCTCAATAGGATGTTAAGAGTTAAAACTAAAAGCATCAAACAATGTTTTTTTGTTTGTTTTTTTTTTTTTTTTTTACGGCATATCAACCTCAGTGGGTCATTTAATGCCGATAAAGTTTTGAAATAAATCAATTCTTAATGGATAATACAATTTTTTATAAATACATTTTTCTATTTAACCCATAGATGGGACCCTAACAGGTACTACCACTCCGGGTCAGAGTGGACCATGGAGCAATGGTGATGAATGGGGTGCTCCACATTCCTCATACCTCCAAAACTGGAACCTCACCATCAGATAGAGTTTAACGTCATTCCCAGGACATGTAGACCCGCAGCCACCGCCTTCTAGCATCCATATGATAAAAAGGGCCGGGGCTTGCCATAAGAGTAATAGGGTTGGGAAAATCATATAGGTGCTAGGGATTGATGTGACCAACCGATTGATCGGAGGGGGCCTCTCCAACTGCCCGTCTAGCCCAAGATAGGGCCAAAGTGGAGTATTGCAAGTCATGAACTGCTCATCCACCTGGGCTCTATTCTTAAGCATCACGGGTTGCCACCCACGGCCAACAGGTGGCCACATTGGGGGAGTCTTACCCCTCTGCAGAGGTGCAGTCGGTGCATTCTAACGCCCCAGCCGATAGGGCGGTGTTTTTTGTGAGAACTTGTCATTAAGAGACTAATTTGTGAATAGCTTGAAAGTAGCTATTGATCATACAGTAATTGTAAATAAGTAAAGTCGACAGGGTGGCCTAAAGTCAGTATCAGCGAGGGTGTCTATCCCCTTTTCACTAGTGCTAGACCAAGTCTGAGCTGGAGCACCACAACTACCATCATCTCCTCACTTTAGTGCACAGATCCCTCTGCTACTCATAGGCTGGGTTGGCAAGGGCTGGTATCGGACCCGGAACCTTGTGGTTTCTAGTCGGATGCTCTACCGACTGAGCTAGTAGTATAATGGTTAGAAAGCTAGTCTTGTAGACCCCTTACTAACAAATAGCGAGTTCAATCCTTGCTGGATGCCCCATACTTGTGATCTTGTGTTAAATTCAATTCTTGTTGACTCAAAGGAAAAAAAAGCTGGACCATATTACCTATAGGCACCCCTTTTTTGATCTCCATTAAGAAAGGACATGTTTTTCATTTACACCGTCAATATTAGGTTGTTTTAACAGACGATTTTTAGATTTTTTGAAAAAAATTATAAAACTAACCCCTAACACTAACCCCTAACCCTAACCCCTAACAAACAACCAGATATTGACGGTGTAAATGAAAAACATGTCCTTTCTTAATGGAGATCAAAAAGGGGTGCCTAAAGGTGATATGGTCCGAATTTTTGAATATTTGTAATTGTTCCACCACCATCATCATCATCATCATCATCATCACCACCACCACCATCATCATCATCATCATCACCACCACCACCACCACCATCATCAGATCATATGGTCCGGAATGTTCACCAATAAACTGAAAGATCATGTTCCAAATTGATATCCAAACAAGTATAAAATTGTTTATGTTACTTTTTTTTCTTTGTCCTTTTTTTTTGTCTTGTTCACTCCTTGTCATCTGTTATAACTTATTAAGAAAAAAAGGTACTTTAGAATAAACTAATTTTAAAATTTAATCAAATTTTTAAAATAACAGGAGTTACACTCCTTGAACTATGAAGTTGACCAATGAACAGCTATATATATATATTTACCAACCCCTCCGCACGAGCAGGATGCGACACTAAGGTCAATTTCTTAAGCGGAGTTTAACAGGTTTGAATTCAGAACGTAAAGCTTATATTCTGATTTCAAAGTTTTCAGCTAGATGTCTACTTTATATGATTCAACAAAAGGATAAAGATTTGGTTTAGTTAAACTGATGGACATAAAATTTTCAGCTAGATGTCTACTTTATATGATTCAACAAAAGGATAAAGATTTGGTTTAGTTAAACTGATGGACATAAAATTTTCAGCTAGATGTCTACTTTATATGATTCAACAAAAGGATAAAGATTTGGTTTAGTTAAACTGATGGACATAAAGTAAGGGACCAGTTTAGCAGCATATTTACATTGTAAACCAAAACTCGTTGCTATGAAGTTAAAAAGTTTTGGAATTTTCCAAAACTAATACGTATTAGTAGCCATAGTGGACATAGTTCTCTAGCTGTCCCCCCCCTCCCCCTTGAGTTAAGTGATGACAGATAAAAAATATACTTTGATAATTATACCTACATACATAACATAAAAAAAAACCACATACATAAATGCATACATATATACATACATATATAAATGTGTATACACACACACACACATACATACATGCACACACAGACAGACACACACACAACACACACACACACACACACAAGTTGGTCTTTTTCAATAGACCAATATACTTTGATAATTATACCTACATACATAACATTAAAAAAAACACATACATACATACATATACAAATGTTTAAACACACACACACACACACACACACACACACACACACACACACACACACGAACACACACACACACACACAGACAGACAGACAGGCACACACAGACAGACACATACACACACAGACACACACACACACACACACACCACACACAACACACACACACACACACACACAAACACACAAACACACACACAGACAAACACACACACACAGACACACACAGATACACACACACACACACACACACAACAAAGACAAACACACACACACACACACACACACACCACACACACACACACACACACACACACACACAGACACACAGAACACACAACACACACACAAACACACTCAAACACACACACACACAACACAGACACACACAGACACACACACCCACAAGTTGGTCTTTTTCAATAGACCAATAAATATATGTAATGGTTTCATAGCTGAGTGGAATTTGCAAGAACATTATGAGTATCAAATTTTCTTCAATTTATTCAAGTTCTTTTGCTGAGATCGTGTCAAAAAGGGTTTGATGGAAGAAATAATTTTCATACATCTCAGTGAACATGATTGTGTATATATGTGTGCATGGGGGAGTGCTTATATATTTGTGTGTGTGTGCGCGTGTATATGTGTGTATGTGTGTGTGTATGTGTGTGTGTATATGTATACATGGAGGAATGCTTATATATATATATATATTTATATATATATATATATATATATATTATACATCTGAGGAGGAATGCTTATATATATATATATATATATATATATATATATATATATATATATATACACATTTGAGAAGGAATGCTTATATATATATATATATATATATATATATATATATATATATATATATATATATATATCTGAGGAGGAATGCTATATATTATATATATATATATATATATATATATATATATATATATATATATATACATCTGAGTAAGCCTGATTGTGTAATATGTGTGCATAGGGGGAGTGCTTATATATATATGTGTGTGTGTGTGTGTGTGTGTGTGTGTGTGTGTGTGTGTTATATATGTGTGCATAGAGGAATGCTTATATATATATATATATATATATATATATATATATATATGATCGGGGCTGTTTTTCGAACATTGAACTTCATAGTCACAGGAGGCACGGTAACTTCAGGGCACAAGAACTATATATTCCGAGACTGCAATGGCAGTGACGATATATATATAATATATATACATACATACATACATTATATATATATATATATATATATATATATATATATATATATTTAAGGTATGAACTACTATTGACTGGTTATTGATTATAGGGAAATCTGATTTCTCTGATAAGTATAGAAAGGTAATTCAATGAATGTCAAAGGATTAGGTTCAATATATCTATATATTAATACATGTGTTCCTAAATCTTCCATCCGTTATCATCCTGCAACACCCTCTGGATAAAAATGAGACCGTCCAAATCATACAAGATGAAATACAAAAATGAAAATCCTGGTGTTGCTTATTTATGGAATTCTTATTTCTTATGAGTGTCGTCACCTAAGCTGAATAATTGACCATTCTGTTTTTATTAGAAAGAAAGAAAGAGAAGGAAAAGGACATGCTACACAGAAAAAAATATAATAAGAATGAAAAAAGAGAGAGTAGGGGAAAGATAGGGAGGGGGTGAGTGCACAAAAGTAATAATATTAATCTGTTTCAATCAAAGTCTTTCAAAGCCTCCATGCTTCCTGTGGTCCACCGACACTATACCTGATGCCACTCTCCACATACATATGCACACACGTGTACACATACATGCATATTACTACTGTAAACTGTTCATGTTCCTGACACTACATTATTCTGTGTACTTGACATGAGACTTTGAAGAGTTGTGGTGCACCTGAGCACTGTATACAATAAATTTCATTATTTTAAACAAATGCTGATAGTTCATTTAATTACTTTTTAAAAGTAAAGTAAGTTTGGCAGTGACCTATTGTCAGTATCAGCCTGACAGCGAGGGAGCTAGTGCTAGACCAGAGAGATTGTTTGGTTACTTCCTATAAGTCCAACATAAAAAAGGGGAACCACTCTGAATGAATTTTATTGTTAATTAATCTACCCATTATTTTCCCATTAAACTAACCCTAACCCTAACCCTAAACCATAACTCTAACCCTAACCCCGTCTTCTTTTTTCCTAGTAGATCAATAGATAAATAATTTATCAGTCAATCAGAGTGGTTCCCTCTTTTTATGTTGGAGTTATAGGAAATAACTGATTTTTTTTTTATAAGTTGGAGCATGACACCTGATCTAGAGGACTCACCATGGCCAATAGCTAATAAGGACAGATGGAGAGAGAGAGAGAGGAGAGAGAGAGAGAGAGAGAGAGAGTCAAAGGAATCCATGCAATCAATATGCCTTGCTGCTGCTGCTGCTGCTGCTGCTGATGATGATGATGATGATGATGATTGGGCCCAATTCTAAGACTAGAGAATTATTCCAGTTAATCAAACATTAACATTTGATTAGCAAAATTGATTAACAAAAATCTAAATTCCCTGCATTCCGCAGAGTGCAAAAAGTACAACCGTTATTATCTTCCAACACCCTGTGGTTAAAAATGTGTCCGTTCAAATCGCCCATGATGAAATGCAGTAGTGTAAATCATGATTATCTGGTGTTGCCTATCTGACGAATTATCATTCATCATGAATGTTGTCACCACAGCTAAACAATGAACTATTCTGTTTTTATTATAAATAAAGAAAGGGAAGAAAAAGAACGTGCTACACAGAAAAATATAATAAGAAAGAAAGAAAGGAAAAGAGCCAGGGAAAGATAGAGAGATGAGATGTTTTATTGAAGATTAAAAAAAAACATTTTTAAAAAGCCGATAATCATTGATTAAAAGAAATTCTTTCGCAGAAGAATTTGAATTTCATAAAAGCAGAACACCTCTCTTTCACCACCACTTCAACCCACTACTCTACCTCAACAGAATCGGTGGCAGCTGAAAGTTAAGTAGCCAATGTCATCACTCTTTCCAATGTGTGAATGATTTGACAGAGAAAAGGCCGAGACCTTACGGAGGCAGTGGAAAGGCAGACATGAAATAATAAGAGGTTTACTTTGGAGGATGGAAAACTTTTTTTTTTTTGGTCAGAATTTCAAATTTGAAAAAATATGGTCTCATGATATGGAGAGGAGACATAGGAAATATCAGTAAATGACTAAGGGAATTGTGACGTCATTGGTGATGTAGTTTTGGTTACAGACGGACAAACATATAAATAAATGACTAAGAGAATTGTGACGTTGCTGGTGATGTAGTTTCGGTTACAGACGGACAAACATATAAGTAAATGACTAAGAGAATTGTGACGTCATTGGTGATGTAGTTTTGGTTACAGACAGACAAACATATCAGTAAATGACTAAGAGAATTGTGACGTCATTGGTGATGTAGTTTTGGTTACAGACAGGCAAACATATCAGTAAATGACTAAGGGAATTGTGACGTCGCTGGTGATGTAGTTTCGGTTACAGACGGACAAACATATAAGTAAATGACTAAGAGAATTGTGACGTCATTGGTGATGTAGTTTTGGTTACAGACAGACAAACATATAAGTAAATGACTAAGAGAATTGTGACGTCATTGGTGATGTAGTTTTGGTTACAGACAGACAAACATATCAGTAAATGACTAAGAGAATTGTGACGTCATTGGTGAAGTAGTTTTGGTTACAGACAGACAAACATATAAGTAAATGACTAAGAGAATTGTCACGTCGTTGGTGATGTAGTTTTGGTTACAGACAAACATATAAGTATATGACTAAGAGAATTGTGACATCGTTGGTGATGTAGTTTTGGTTACAGACAGACAAACATATAAGTAAATGACTAAGAGAATTGTGACATCGTTGGTGATGTAGTTTCGGTTACAGACAGACAGACAAACACATAACCTCCATTATAATAAGAGATGTTGGTAGGTAATTATTTGGATGAATCGCCCTTTTCTTTCACTTGAATTATTTTCTAATCTGAAAGTTTATTAAAGAAAAATAATTAAAAAAGAAAACAATGTTTTCATGATTTAGAGAAAAAAAAATTAAAATAGAAATTTTTATTTACTTTAAATTAATCTATTTTTTCTTTCAAATTATTTCTTTTTCTCTAAATTTCTGAGATGAGGCTTGATGATTAGTATTATTTGTATTATTTGGACTATTGTCCTCATCTTCATTGTTATCTGTACACGGTTTCATCTGATGTGCCTTCCGGCCTTCTTCAGGTATTTCTTGTCGGACTTGGAAACATTCTCAGACTTGGGAACCATCTCGAATTCAGGAAACTTCTTGTCATAATTGGGAACCTTCTTCTCATAACCGGGAACCTTCTTGTCATAATTGGGAGCCATCACGGAACTTTGAACCTCACCCTTTTTTCAGTCCACGGGGTATCCTGTTTTCATTCCGCTAAACCCTAGCTGGGGTAGAGGTTTTAAGCTGTGTTAATTATTATTCTATGTTACTGCTGCCCTTGACCAGGATTGAACCTGCAGTCTTGAGATAAATGTCACTTAGAACTGTCTTAACCTAACTCCTTTATCCACTAGGCCATGTGCTCCAGAGTCTGAGATGGTTATTGAGATCAAGAAGGTTCCCGAGTCCGACAAGAAATACCTAAATAAGGCCGGAGGGCACATCGGCTGAAACATTGTACAGATAACAATGAAGATCAGGATAATAGTCCGAATAATACAAATAATACAAATTATTTCTTATTTAAATCAAATACTTTTTTTAATGTAAATTTAGGAAAAATAATAAAAATTTTGTATAGAACTTTGCTTTTCAAAATAATTTTGCAAATCTAAATTGTCTTAAATTCTGAATAATCTAAACTTCACAAAAAATAAACAGCAGAGAAATTAATTTTATAAATTTCTGAGAAGAGAACTTGATTTGTATTTATAGCACAAATCAAATTCTGTTTTCAGATAATTTTTTAAACAAGTGAAATACTCTGTATTTTTGAGATCCAGACACACTACTTCATTTAAGAAAGAATACCAAGATATTCTTGATATATACAAGGTGTGTCATAAAAGTATGAAGATTGAAAGCTGTATTTACCAAGATAGAAATGAACAATGAATGGAACATTGATATTTTCAGAATACAAGGTGTGTCATAAAAGTATCGAGATTGAAACTGTGTTTACCAAGATAGAAATGAACAATGAATGGAACATTGATATTTTCAGAATACAAGGTGTGTCATAAAAGTATCAAGATTGAAAGCTGTATTTACCAAGATAGAAATGAACAATGAATGGAACGTTGATATTTTCAGAATACAAGGTGTGTCATAAAAATATCGAGATTGAAGCTGTGTTTACCAAGATAGAAATGAACAATGAATGGAATGTTGATATTTTCAGAATACAAGGTGTGTCATAAAAGTATGAAGATTGAAGCTGTATTTACCAAGATAGAAATGAACAATGAATGGAACATTGATATTTTCAGAATACAAGGTGTGTCATAAAAGTATGAAGATTGAAGCTGTATTTACCAAGATAGAAATGAACAATGAATGGAACATTGATATTTTCAGAATACAAGGTGTCTCATAAAAGTATCAAGATTGAAAGCTGTATTTACCAAGATAGAAATGAACAATGAATGGAACATTGATATTTTCAGAATACAAGGTGTGTCATAAAAGTATCAATATTGAAGCTGTATTTACCAAGATAGAAATGAACAATGAATGGAACATTGATATTTTCAGAATACAAGGTGTGTCATAAAAGTATCAAGATTGAAAGCTGTATTTACCAAGATAGAAATGAACAATGAATGGAATGTTCATTTTTCCAGAATACAAGGTGTGTCAAAAAGTACACAAAATCTCAATGCTTTTTTGACACACCTTGTATATTTCAGGAGATCGATGAAAATAAATGAAAAAATACCTGGACCTTACCTGAGAACAGTAGGTCGACCTTAAGAATTAGGATTATGTTCTTAACTGGTACAGTGGGAATGGTTCCAAAGACTGGAAGAAATGGAAATCAGAAGAATTCCAGGCTAATACAGAATTGGGGTCAAATACTGGAGATTTTAGGAAACTTGTTGTAACTTGATCTCCTCCTCCTACTACTACTACACAACAACAACAACAACAACAACAACAACAACAACAACAACAACAACAACCACCACCACCACCACCACCACCACCACCATTTCACACTTATGATGTGAACAACAACAGCAATAATAATGATAATGATCAGAATGGAATTTGGGTTTGAAAAATGTGCCATTCTGATTGTTTGTTTTATGGCATTTCAAACCACAATGGGTCATTTAATGCTGGCAAAGTTTTGAAAGATTCGTAGCGATAGTTTGGAAATAAATTTTTAGAACTCAATTTTTTTTGTAAATATTTAACCCATAGATGGGACCCTAACAGGTACTACCACTCTGGGTCGGAGTTGACCTGGGAGCAATGGTGATGAAGGGGTGCTTCACATTCCTCTTGCCTTTATCTGAAGTTGAACACAACCTTTGTATTTACTTTGATAAAGAATCTACCTTGGTTTGATTTGGTTTGTTTTGTTTTACGGCACATCAACTTCAGTGGGTCATTTAATGCCGATAAAATTTTGAAATAAATTCATTTTTAATGGATACTCAATTTTTTTCATAAACACATTTTTCTATTTAACCCATAGATGGGACCCTAACAGGTACTACCACTCCGGGTCAGAGTTGACCTGGGAGCAATGGTGATGAAGGGGTACTCCACATTCCCCAAACCTCCAAAACTGGAAACTCACCATCAGTTAGAGTCTAACATCATTCCCAGGACATGAAGACCCTCAGTCACCACCTTCTAGCACACATATGATAAAAAGGGTTGGGGCTTGCCATAAGGGCAATAGGGTTGGGGCAATCATATAGGTGGTAGGGCTAGACGTGACCAACCGGTTGATCAGAGGGGGCTGCTCTGGCTGGCGGTCTAGCCAAGGTAAGGGCCAAAGTGGGGTGCCGCAACAAATCATGGACGGCTTATCCACCAGGATTCCTAAAGCATCATGGGTCACTACCCACGGCCAACAGGTGGCCCCATTTAGGGAGAGGTTTTACAGTGTATGTTGATGTATTCTAAAGCCTCAGCTGACAGGGCTGCCATGCTAATAATGAAAAGGTGGGGGGAGAGAAATCTAATCATGGTCCATTTTAAGAATGGTCCAGAGTATATTACAAGAGGGACAACTCAGGTGTTTATTCCTTTGATGAGATTTCTGTTGTAGAGCTTGGTTTCTAGAATTTTTCTTCTTCTTTTAAGGTACTCTTTTTTTTGTACTTTTTCTTTCATCTGTTTGATGGTGTCCACTTCCAGTATTCCCAAGTACTTGTAATTCTCTTTTGTTCCAAATATTCTTATATTTTCCTTATTTGGTAATTCTATTCCTCCTTTTCTTTTTCCTCTTTTTCATCACAAGTATGGCACATTTTTCAATCACAAATTCCATTCATTTATCCTGGTTATATATTCTTATGGTCTTTACAAGGGTTTCTAGCTCTTTTTCATTTTTGCAAACATTTTGATATCATCCATCACTCCTGATGAGTTTTGCACACTATCGTTAGTTGGTAGTCTTTCACTGGAGTCCAAGTGACAGCAAGTCTCCTCAGGTTTTCAAGACTCTTTTGAGTATTCTAAGCTGATCTTAACAATGCTGTTGTTTGGATGGTCTCAATTCTTTCCCTAATTACCAGTTCCCACAGTCTCTTTTCTAAACCCTTGTGGGCCATTCCAAGTGCACCAATTACAATTGGCACCACAGTTACTCTCATGTTCCACAGTTTATTCAGTTCTCTGGCAAGGTCCAAGTATTTGTCTATCTTTTCATTTTCTCTCAATTTCTCTCTGTGGTCTGCCGGGATGGCAAAATCCATTAGATAACAAGTTCTTTTTTAAAAAAGAGTTGATGATGATGATGATGATGATGACTACTACTACTACTGCTACAAAGACGACGATGATGATGATGACTACTACTACAAAGACGATGATGATAATGAGGACTACTACTACTACTGCTACAAAGACGACGATGATGATGATGACTACTACTACAAAGACGATGATGATAATGAGGACTACTACTACTACTACTACAAAGATGATGATGATGATGATGATGATGACTACTACTACTACTACTACTACTACTACAAAGACGATGATGATGACTACTACTACTACTACTAATGCTACAAAGACGATGATGACGACTACTACTACTACTACTACTACTACAATGATGATGATGATGATGATGATGACTACTACTACAAAGACGATGATGATGATGATGATAATGAGGACTACTACTACTACTACTACAAAGACAAAGACGATGATGATGATGATGATGATGACTACTACTACTACTACTACTACTACTACAAAGATGATGATGATGATGATAATGATGATGATGATAATATTGTTGTTGTTGTTGTTGTTGTTGATGATGATGATGATGATGATGGAGCTCTAGAACTGATGTAGAAGAGAATGGTACAGTATCAATCATATCTTTGGCAGTATCAACACCTTTGCAGTTCAAAATATCACCCCCGTTCATGTGAATTATTTTCAGAAAATGTCTAAATATGTTTTATTGAAGGTTTAAAAATTCTAAAAAGAATGCTTTAATTCTTCCGATTCAAACAAACCCAAATTTTCTCCTTTTTTTAAATTTTTTTTATAAAGACTCCCTTCACATGTGAGCTGTGAGTGACCCCTTAAAATCTTTGAGGGTTTTTTATTGCCTCGCCACCCCCTCCAAAAAAAGAAACCCTTCAGACTTCAGTGATTGGCTGTTGGGGTTCAAGGAGCTGTCCCCTTTCCACCATGTCCGACCCTCCAGTTGTCATCAACTTTTTTTATGTGTGAATGATTCTTCTGTTAAAAAAAAAAGACTTTGAAGCTCTAGAATTACACAAACCATTGGTTTTCCAGCATCTTCAACACTTCCATTGTAAGGATCTCAACGACAGGATCATCGGATCATGTGTAAGTGTGTGTGAGTGTGTGTGGGGGGGAGTGATAGGGTAGGGAGGGGGCAAATAATAACATAAACAGAATTTGAAAAAAAACAGATTGTTACTCTTAGCAAGTGTCTCAGCCAAGAGATGAACCCACACACAGAAGTTTTTTTTTTGTTGTTTTTTTTTTCAATAATATCTGAAGAATTTGATAAGGAATAAAAAAAACTGTCACAAATTTTTTAACATTGGATATCTGGAAACTGATAACTGGAATTTGGTCTTCATGTTCATTTGATTTGTTGATACTTTCATATAAACCTGCCTCACTTCTTTTATTCTTTGTATTTGCATTAAAGGAGACGTTAAAGTCCCCACTTGAAAGGGTGTAGGTGTGTGTGTGTGTGTGTGTGTGTGTGTGTGTGTGTAGGTGTGTGTGTGTGTGTGTGTGTGTGTGGGGTGTCAATGTTTGGGTCGATTCTGACAAGTGAATGAAAACAAAACGTTTTTCATCTCAAATACTTCCAACCCAAACCTCTTCTTACTTTCCAAATTCAATATTTACCATTCGACTTCTTCTTTTACTCAAGACACACAGACGTTCTCTATCTGGACCCAATACCTTAAACATTAGACACACACACACACACACAACACACACACACACACACACACACACACACACACACACACATATGCTAATACAAATACACACAGATACACAGACATTCACATATTAGAACAATATGCACACCATATATCTATATACACACACACACACATATATGTATGTGTGTATATGTGTGTGTGTGTACTCTTTTATTGCCATTACTCCCAGGTCCACTCTGTCCCAGAGTGATAGTACCTGCTAGGGTCAAATCTGTGAGTCAAATAGATCTGTTTAGATGTTTTTAGCACAATGCCACTTATTAATGGGCGATATTGAGTATTGATACCTATTTTAACTTAAGGCCATTTAATTATGGGCAATACAGTATATAATACCTAGTTTAGCACAAGGCCACTTATTTATGGATAATACATTTTATGCTATCTAGTTTAGGTCAATGCCACTTATATATTTATTTCAATATTTATCTATTGTAGCTCTTTTCAACTATAAAATGTTGGAGTGGCCTGGGCTCTGGAGTTTGACATGAAAGTTCCAGAGTTCAACAAGATACACCTGAAGAAGGTCGGAGAGCACATCAGCTAAACATTATGTATATATACACATGAAATTCACAAAAAACCTAACATGAAAATCATTTCTTCCAGTTTATTGATGATATTAAGAATTCTGGGGTATGGGGTTATCGTCCTTTGTCTGCGAGCCTCTGTTTCAAACCAACGAATCATGAGCCAGCATACTTTGGCGGCAAACCCAAAGTGTGAAACTCATCCTCTTCTGATTCAACTCTCACCGGGAACGGACTGAACAAAAGGTCGCTCCTACTATACTACAACAGACAACCAGAATCGGAGTCGGGCGCAAACAAATTGTTTTGTCATATTCATAAGATTGAATGGCTGTAAATATTTTATCGTATACAAAATGGCCGACATTTACAGTTGAACATCCCGAAATGTAACCATTGCTTTCATCATTTCCACATGTATCTGCTGTGATGGTGTAATCATACTGTAAAAGAGAAAAGAAATTAAAAATGATAATATATTAAGAATTCTGGGGTATGGGGTTATCGTCCCTTGTCTGCGAGCCTCTTCTGAATCAGCTATGAAAGGGAACGGACCGAACAAAAGGTCGCTCCTACTATACTACAACAGACAACCAGAATTGGAGTCGGATGCAAACAAAGTCCATCATATCCAGACGAAACAGAAGGCCGTAGCAAGGGCTTAGATAATACCCTAACCCAGGATAAACCAGCTAAGTGACAATTATATACATATTATATATTTGTGCAAACGAAACTAAAGTTTGCAAGTTCTTTATATGTAATACAAGTCTTTTATTCACATCTTGTCGTTCGTTTTACTTCTTAGACTCTTAACCTGTCTGCCACATTTGCGGTTAACTCCATACACAAACCTTGGAGTATTGCCGCTAGTGTTATTTTCTTTATAATGCACATGAAGTTAATGAAAAATATTTATCTGCAAACTATTCATTTACACACCATCTTATTACAATGAAGATTCGGTGTCTGTCTGTCTGTAACCGAAACTACATCACTGTTTATGACACAATACCCTCAAGAATTGCGTAAGTTTATCAATGAGCATTTGATTTATAGTCAAAATCATTAATATATAGAATAAATCCTATTTATTAATGATGTCTACTATGAAAATCTGAGTTAGATTTGCCTCAAAACAACCCATGTTATTAGTGCATTTAAAATGCTGGAATGTGTTTTATATATCACTAAGAAATAAAGGTTTACATAATATATGTTGTTAATTTGCATAATGGTTTTAACAAAACCGGGTTTAATGAATAATTACTTGGTGTTATTGATCTGTAATATTATTGTTTTATTTTCCAACGTATTAAAATCAATCTTATGAATGGTTTTATAGAGAAACCAATTGAAATATAATTAAAATAAGTGTAATCTTTTTATATGCGTTCTTATTTAATTTTGTTAGTCTTTATAATTTAATATATTGCATTACATTAAAACTTAATACTTATGCTTGGAGGGCACATATTCTTGCTAGTATATACAAAATGATTTGGCATTAAATAGCTCACAAGGGTTGATATGCCACTAACCAAAAGAACCAACCAGCCAACCAACCAACCAATTCATTAGAGTGAAGAATGGACCAAGTAACCAATAAGCACCCCAAATCATCAACTTAATGAAAGGTTCATATTTTAACTCTTCACCGGTAACTTTCGCTTCCAAATTTTTGTAAACAAATGATTTTGATCAGAAGTTTATGGAGATGTTGAACTCACAATAAATTGAATAAATAAATGGTTGGTACATGTAATTAAATTAAAATTCAATAGCAAAATCTTTTTTTTTAAATAAATACTTTTTAATCAGAAATTTATGAATATTTTTCAACACTTACGATGATTTTAAAAAAAGACGAAAGATTTTCTCATACTAAAATAGTTTTTACTTAATCTGAAGAGAAATGCAATTATGTCTATTTGAATAAAAATACAGTTTTAATTTACAAAATATTTTTATGCTTATTTAAATAAAAGGATGTCATTCAGAAATAGTATCACACAATTTGTAAAATTTGTTTTTGTCAGATACAATATAATTGCAAAAACCGTCTGTTCGTTTATTTTCAAATATTTGAAAGCGAAACTTACCGGAGATGAGTTAAAATATGAACCTTTCATTAAGTTGATGATTTGGGGTGTTTATTGGTTACTTGGTCCAAGTGAATAAATGCAAAATAAGAAAATAAACTAAATCAAAAGGTTAATGGAAAGTATTGCATAGAATTACAAAATATGATATTAAACTTACTGGTGATGAGATAAAATATGAACCTTTCATTAAGTTGATGATTTGGGGTGCTTATTGGTTACTTGGTCCGAGTGAATAAATGCAAAATAAGAAAATAAACTAAATCAAAAGGTTAATGGAAAAGTATTGCATAGAATTACAAAATATGATATTAAATTCAAAAATAAATGCAGAAAGAAAAATTCAGTGCAAATTATTTATGTGTCTACATTTTTATTTACAATTTGTAAATGATTTTCATGGAAGATAAAATACAAATTCTTTGATAGAAACGGAAAAATTATTCATTGAAACATTATGAACAGGTCGAGTAGTGCAAATCAAGAAACAGTTGACAAGTTTTTAAACCTTTCATTTCATAAATATTAAAATCACCTCAACAACATATGAGTATTTTTTGAATGCAGAGATTGTTTTATGAGCAATACAAGCAAATATGTGACCGTTATAGCCTCGGTAGAGCGTTCGGCTAGAAACCACAATGTTCCTAGTTCGATACTGGCCCTCACCAACTCAGCGTATGAGTAGCACAGGGAATTTGTGTTGTATACCCTTTCTTACTTCTTACTTCTAGTTGTCTTTTCTTCTGGCTGGCTTTGGTTCTTCTAACATCTTGGTCTGGTCTCTTCTAAGATCTGGACTTTCTTAGGGACTTCGGGTCTGTTTTCTGTTAGGGATTTCTCGTTATCAGAAGCCCTATGTCATTATTAGTTTTTAGGTAATAAACACAAGACTTCGATTTACTTTGATGTTACTTTATTTTAAATCCCCAAACCAGACATCTGCGCAGATGAGACTTACATCTTACGAGCTCAGCTCCTACCTCTAACTGACTGAGACTTACTTACTATACTTAAACCAGAAGACAGGGTCTTCTATGCCTTCTGGTTCTCACGATTTATCCCCGGAAGGCAAGGTGAGAGTGAGGTCAAGTCTTGTCACTCATCCTTCAAGGTTGTGGGCTGTAGCTTATAACGGCCATTTTGATTTCTACACTATTGCCATAAATATTAGGTATCTAATAATTATGTAACATTTGTGTGGTAAAGTAAGGAGCTGATGGTAAGTGTGGCGCTCCACCACAGACACAAAAACAATCTCCTTGGTCTAGCACTAGTGAAAACGGGATAGACTCCCTCGTCGATTGGCTGATACTGACTTTAGGCTGTTGAATTATTTTGTGATATAAGGCATGGGGCAAATGGTCACTCCAAGATATAGACTCGTTGACTACCACGTGACCACCGAAGGCATTTCTATTGTCCAATCACTGGCACTGCTGCTGCTGATTCTGCTGTATTAATAGAGACAACATTCTGAGCTTATTTCATTGACATTTGGATTCTCTTGGACGAAGGACTTACAAGGAATATTTTAACACCGGATTCTTATTGGCTTGCTTACTTACTTATTACATCTGGAACCTAGGATGCCGACCAGATACTTAACATAGGCCACCCCGACGACTTTACTTTTTATAGCCTAAATAGTCAGGTAGCTGTCATGTTGAAACTTATAAGGATAAGGGATGCAAGTTCAAGCCTTACCAGGGGCTTATTATTTAATTCCAATCCATGCTGCTTGTAGCCTGTGTGTAGAAGATATATCCTTGTGTTACATAATCTATGCGGTTGCATAAGATTATTGTCAACCCCCTGTATTTCTAAAGGGATGGCCCTTTTCATATCATGGGCGGGACTTTCCATGGAATATTACAGAAAGCCCGCGAAATACGTGAAGTCACGTGGGACCTGGTTGGGTCCTCAGTTTCAGTTTGGACGTCGAAGATGTCCTGCCCTAACTGGAACTCACTGCATACGTGCACTATGTTTAGTTAAGTAAATAAAAGCTTATGAAAATAACACGGTTTTGTGGTTGGTGAATGTCTTGGTAACAAGACTGATCTAGAAGAAGAAATGAGTTAAGTGCGACCGACCGACCAAGACGAAGTCCAGACGCTAGAACAGACGATAGAAAAGACGAACAGAAGAAGAATAGAAGTAGAAAGAAAGTAAAGGAAAGAGGTATACAACACTTGTGTGTGTGTGTGTGTGTATAGGATGTAATGAATATGCATTAACCAAGGTACCCCCTCACAGTAATCTGATTGGTTAGTGTCCACCATAAATACTGAACAATGTAGAAATACAATGGCCTACTACTCTGACACTTACTATTATTACTACTAAGATGACGCACCAGCTTCATACTTACCTGCGAGTGTACCTCACTACAACTTCTACTAATATATCACTTACCCAGATATATAAATATACAAAGCAATTCTTCATAAATTAACAAGTACAATATTTATTCACTGAACAAACTTAATGGAGTCGAAATACAGAAATAACAGAAGATACAAAGAAGCATATGCATAGTTGTATAAAGGAAAAATCCTAATATCTAGATAGTCTTTGAGGCTGTCGTTAAAAGAATAAAGTTAAAAACTTACATGTGGAGTATGTGTTATCATGTGCTGTGTGACACAAGGTTGCTAGTGGACAAGAAGCCCCCCTGTCATGTAGGCAGGAGTTACACTGTTAGCTCTGTCGAGGCTAGGAAGTGAAAGAGAAGTTTTGACTTTGGTGCTTCTGTATTTACAAGTCTGCATTCAATGACACCTAGTGCCTAACGGGAGAAACATGGGAGGTAATCAGGTAAAGTAAGGAATGTAATTTCTGTTTGGAATTTACAAACCTAATTCCACATAAAAATAAGTCATACCTTTTTATCTTGGGTAACTACAGGTATTGATCTTCATATATTCCAGGAAGGATACTTTAAACTCAATCAATAATGCAAAACATGAGGATGACATTTTAAAACACATGCAGTGTTCTTTTTATTAACAGAGACTAACAAAAAGCTAGGAGCAGATAACCTGACCCCCATTCAAAATGGGATTCAGGGCAGATAACTCTGACCCGACAATTACTACTAGTTTCTATTTCAGCTCACCAGCCCAGAAGAACCAAAGAACCAAGCTTTTATATGGGGCTAAAATACCAGCACCAAACATACCTTAACTTAGAGAAATCGCCTCGCTACAGGCCACTATGACCCCATTCAATAAAGCCTGAGTCATAAAACCACCTTCTGCCTTCATCTCTTTCCTTTCTCGTTCTTTGAATGCCTTCTTTTCAGCGCACCCACCAAAAGATATGTGAGTTAAAAAGAAACCTGAGGAACACACACCAAGAATATCCAGCTATCTTTAAACCATAAAAGCACAAACCTTACCCTACCCCATAGTCTATCTATACATATATAGAGGGAAGTTGTGTGTATGTATGTCCGGAGGAAACTATGAAAATAAACAATTAACAACAAAATAAATATATATACACATTAAATATCACCGGTTAAATTAAATTATAATTAAATATTCTATCTGCGCATGTTCGACAAAAAGGACTGACTCACTTCCACAAAAAGAATCCCTTGCCCATTCTAACTTAGGCTGCAACTGAGTGTAAGTCGTTTCCTGGCCAAGCGCTATCCCCTCACCAGGCCACTATGCCCCTGTGCAATAAAGCCTAAGTCATAAAGCCACCTTCTGCCTTTGTCTCTTTCCTTTCTCGTTCTGTGAATGCCTTCTTTTCAGCACACCCACCAAAAGATATCGGGTTAAAAAGAAACCTGAGGAAGACGCACCAAGAATATCCAGCTACCTTTAAACCATAAAAACACAAACCTTACCCTACCCCATAGTCTATCTATACATAGCGTTATCCCCTCACATAGCCACTATGATCCTGTGCAATAAAGCCTAAGTCATAAAGCCACCTTCTGTCTTTGTCGCTTTCCTTTCTCGTTCTTTGAATGCCTTCTTTTCAGCACACCCACCAAAAGTTAAAAAGACACTTGAGGAACACACAACAAGAATATCCAGCTACCTTTAAACCATAAAAGCACAAACCTTACCCTACCCCATAGTCTATCTATACATATATAGAGGGAAGTTGTGTGTATGTATGTCCGGAGGAAACTATGAAAATAAACAATTAACAACAAAGTAAATATGAATACACATTAAATATCACCGGTTCTTGCTTTTTGTGCCAAATATTATGAAGATTTGATTTATATTCGAAGGATCTATATTTGAAAAATTAAAATATACATAGAAATAGCATTGAAATTCTACTCATGTGCATATGAAGAAAACTTTGTATTTGTTGCAAAAGAGTGAATGATTTTGTTTCAGGAAAAAAGAAAACCAAAAATCTTAGAATGGCTGTGGAATTCTTTAAATGCTTAATTGTGACTTTCTTTAGTTTTCAGTTTACAGACGACAAAACCAAAAAGACAACAGTTGGATTGTTCCTGTGTTTTTATTGCTCTTGTGTATTTTAGACTAGACTTTCACTTTAGCGGCTATTTCTATTACACCTAAAAGAATTGGCAAGTATTTTTGAGGATTGGTTCCACATTAGTAAAATACTCTCCGAGGACAATATTAGGGACACCATCGACACTGATAGACATTCCTTCCTTAATACGAGACAAAAAAATTCCAACCACAAGGAATTTTTTTTAAGGAGAGACCAATTTGACTCCTCAAGAACCTGAAATTAAAATATTCTTGACTATCTAAAATGTTTTTTTAAGAATATATTTTTATTGTGTCATTTTTCAGCCCCCTTTGAGTCAAATTGCCCCAAGTGTTTGTTGACTTAGTTCATTTCGCTGTCCATGATTATTGAGTGACATCAGATTTATCGACTGCATTCATCCTTCGAAACATTGCTTGTTGTATGAATGACGCAACCGAACACTATCTGCTGGTTCTGTTAAAAACCCCAGATAAGATGACATCTATATATTAATACTCATGCTCCTTAAAAGTATGGCCGTTATCATCTTGTAACACCCTCTGGTTAAAAATGAGACCGTCCAAATCGTCCAAGATGAAATGCAGAAATGTAAAATCTGATTATCTGGTGTTGCTTATCCGCCTAATTCTTATTTCTAATGAGTGTTGTCACCTCAGCTAAATAATGAACCATTTCGTTTTCATTCTAAAGAAAGAAAAGGAAGAAAAAGGACATAGGAGCCGGGTTAGCTCAGTCGGTAGAGCGTTCGGCTAGAAACCACAAGGTTCCTAGTTCGATACCGGTCCTCGCCAACTCAGCGTATGAGTAGCACAGAGATATGTGCGGTGAAGTAAGGAGCTGAAGGTAGGTGTGGCACTCCACCTCAGACGCCAAAACAATCTCCTTGGTCTAGCACTATTGAAAAGGGGATAGACTCCCTCGCTGATTGGCTGATACCGACTTTAGGCTGCCCCATCGACTTTACATAGAAAAAATATAATAAGAAAGAAAGAAAGAAAGAAAGAAAGAAAGTAGGGGAAGATAGAGAGAGGGGGGTAGGGTAAGCTTTTTCATGTTTAAAAGGCGAGATTGAAACTTACTGTCAACTAATAAGGCCATAGTCAATAAATCTTGTAACACCCTCTGGTTAAAAATGAGACCGTCCAAATCGTCCAAGATGAAATGCAAAAATGTAAATTCTGATTATCTGGTGTTGCTTATCCGCCTAATTCTTATTTCTAATGTGTGTTGTCACCTCGGCTAAGTAATGAACCATTCCATTTTCATTCTAAAGAAAGAAAAGGAAGAAAAAGGACATACTACATAGAAAAAATATAATAAGAAAGAAAGAAAGAAAGAAAGAAAGAAAGAAAGGAAGAAAAAGGACATACTACATAGAAAAAAATATAATTAGAGAAAGAAAGAAAGAAAGAAAGAAAAGGAAGAAAAAGGACATACTACATAGAAAAATATAATAAGAAGAAAGAAAGAAAGAAAGAAAGGAAGAAAAGGAAGAAAAAGGACATACTACATAGAAAAAAATATAATAAGAAAGAAAGAAAGAAAGAAAGAAAAGAAGAAAAGGAAGAAAAGGAAGAAAAAGGACATACTACATAGAAAAAAAATAATAAGAAAGAAAGAAAGAAAGAAAGAAAAGGAAGAAAAGGAAGAAAAAGGACATACTACATAGAAAAAAATATAATAAGAAAGAAAGAAAGAAAGAAAGAAAGAAAAGGAAGAAAGGAAGAAAAGGACATACTACATAGAAAAAATAATAAGAAAGAAAGAAAGAGAAGAAAGAAAGAAAAGGAAAGAAAGGAAGAAAAAGGACATACTACATAGAAAAAATATAATAAGAAAGAAAGAAGAAAGAAAGAAAGAAAAGGAAGAAAAGGAAGAAAAAGGACATACTACATAGAAAAATATAATAAGAAAGAAAGAAAGAAAGAAAGAAAGAAAGAAAAGGAAGAAAAGGAAAGAAAAAGGACATACTACATAGAAAAATATATAAGAAAGAAGAAAAGAAAGAAAGAAAGAAAGAAAAGGAAGAAAAAGGACATACTACATAGAAAAATATAATAAGAAAGAAAGAAAGAAAGAAAGAAAGAAAGAAAGAAAAGGAAAGAAAAAAAGGACATACTACATAGAAAAATATAATAAGAAAGAAAGAAAGAAAGAAAGAAAAGAAAGAAAAAAGGAAGAAAAAGGACATACTACATAGAAAAAAAATAATAAGAAAGAAGAAAGAAAGAAAGAAAAGAAAGAAAAAGGAAGAAAAAGGACATACTACATAGAAAAATATAATAAGAAAGAAAGAAAGAAAGAAAGTAAGTAGGGGAAGATGGAGAGAGGGGGTAGGGTAAGCTTTTTCATGTTTAAAAGGCTAGATTGAAACTTACTGTCGACTAATAAGGCCGTACTCAATAAATTTTCAGCATGTTTACAAAAAATCTAAAGTCTAAACATTTAATTAATAATTCAGTCCAAATTTAATTCATAATTTTCTACTTACAAAGAAATGGAAAACTTAACTAACCTTTTAATGGCTTTTTTCTTGAGATTGCTTTTTTGGCAAGAAAGGATTGGGATATCATGTTTAAAGTGGAGGTGCAAAACTTTAATTGGTCTTTTGACACGGATGCGGGAAGGTCACACTTGACTTGATGAATTAGAAGATTGAATGCAGCCAAAAGGCCACAGGTTTCCCAACCGTGGCCCAGACGATCAGCATCTCCATCAACAAAATCTTCCGGAACAAACATTTTCATCAAATCTTAGTCGTTTTGAATTGAAACAAGTCATTTTCAAATGAATAATCAATAACACTTCATTAATTTAATCACCAAATTAAAATGATATTTCCGGGAAAATTTTCTTGAAATAATTTCTTTAAATCTATCAAAGTTTTGGTTATTTCCTATAACTCCAACATAAACAAAGGGGAACCACTCTTGACTGACAAATTATTTATTTATTTTCCCATTAAACTAAGCCTAAACCCTAACCCTAAACCCATCTTCTTTTTTCCTAGTAGATCAATAAATATTGATAAGTCTATTTCAGTCTCAGTTTATTTTGACTTCTTTAGTTGTCTCTTAGCCTCTCTACTGCAAAATCTGCTCAACTTTTTCAATTCAGGGTTCCCACTCGTTTTAGGAAATTTATTGTAACTTTTGTTGTAGTCTTTACTTGCAACCAAATTTCAGTTATTTCCTATAACTCCAACATAAACAAAGGGGAACCACTCTTGACTGACAAATCATTTATTTATTTTCCCATTAAACTAAGCCTAAACCCTAACCCTAAACCCTAACCCTAACCCTAACCCTAACTCCTAACCCTAACCCTAAACACTAACCCTAAACCCTAACCTTAACCCCGTCTTCTTTTTTCCTAGTAGATCGATAAATAAATAAATAATTTATCAGTCAAGAGTGGTTCCCCTTTGTTTATGTTGGAGTTATAGGAAATAACCAAAGTTTTTTTGTTTATTTAAATTATTCACTTTGTACAGCACTTTGCTGATTTTTGGCAATTTTTAAAAATAAAACTGTAAATGAGGGCCGAATTTCAGATTACAAATAGTCATACGTTTGGTTGGCTCGATGTCATCGATATCTTTCGGTAGCTGTTTTGTTAACTCATCAATAGATGCCAGACTTAGAGATGAGGAAAAGTATTTTCCTGACTGAATTGTTTGATCCTGGCTGTTGGCCCACTTTTGGGCTCGTCCGCCCAGCATCTTGTGAGATACACCGTTGGCTCATTTTGGGTTCGTCCGTCGTGTCTCACATCCACCATGCTGCTACCCATGGTTTCAGGTGTTAAGCGACTGTATGGCATGTAGGTTGCTCTACCTTGAACTGTTGTCCAAGAAAAAAAAAGGGGGGGATATTGTGTTCAGAGCAACGACATTGGTAGTGGGTGTGTCTTGTTTGTCTGCTCTGGGTGTGATGCGGTTTGTGTGTGTGTGTGTGTGATGTTGTTGGGGCACTGTAGCTGAGTTTCCGACATGGGCCAGTATTGAAAAATTTGTTTTCATAACGGGTTTTTTCTATCTTGATATATATTTAAAGATATCTAACCCAGAGATGCTGATAGGTATGCGTCCTGCGTCCTTGACACACAAAAATCTAAAAGGACGCATTAAAATTGTATCCATGCATCCTGGCATTTTTCTTTTTTCTTAACCCATCATTTCCAGCTTACAGTAAATACATTTCAATAGTTTCTTAGAAACTAATTACACTGTCTGGGGAACAAGGTAGGTGTTAGATGGCTTTAGTTGTTCATAAATAAAAACTATGATTTGTTAAGAAACTTTAGTTGGGACCATCAAATTTCCCGGGAAATCATTCAAATCAAATACATGCATACCATTCATTCATTCATCATTCATTGGCAATTCAGTCTCGAAAGACTATGATAAAGTTTTTTGTGTGCCCCTGAAGTTGCAGCGCCTCCTGTGACTATGAAGTCCTATGTTTGAGAAACATTCTCGACCACAGATTTTGCATTTGTAGGTTGTCCCTGTAGATGATGATGTTCCGATGCTTTGTTGCCGTTGCTTTCTTATGGACCTCTTAGCTTCATGATGTTGTATCAGGGTGACTTCCGATATGTTATGAAAACAAATTCCGGGTTTCTCAGTTTTGCTAACAATATTGATTAAGTCAAAAGTTATTGGCTCAAAGTTGTCATCTCAAGTGCTACCTTATTGAGCTCATTAATACAAATTCATAAGAATGTTAAAAAACAGGATTTCAAACTTAAACACAAATTTATCTTGTGAGTTTAATTATATAAAAAAAATTAAATATAAATAAAATTAACGAATGAAATAAATAAAATAAATAAATAAACAAATAAAAGATTAAAATAAATGAAATAGAAACTAATTATAACCAATGAGTCAAACACTCGTGTGAGTTTAGTTATATATAAAAAAAGTGAAAAATAAATAAACAAATAAATAGATAGATAAAAAATAAAAATAAACGAATAAAACAGAAAATAAAACTAACTAATATATACACTGTAAATTAGCGCATACCAAAATATTGCAAAAGTTTTGACTTGCTCTAGAAATCTTTGTGAGCAAAGATGTTCCTTAACTCTTAACATCCTGTTGAGAATTTTCTAAGTCCAGAGCCCAATTCCTATAAGGATTTATCAATAAATGGCTTAAAATGGCCTTTTCATTTAAAATTACCTGTTATTTCCCTTAAATCAAAGACTGCTAAATATGTTTAATATTACATTTAAACAAAGTCCAGAGCCCCATTCCTATAAGGATTTATCAATAAATGGCTTAAAATGGCCTTTTCATTTAAAGTTACCTGAGATATTTCCCTTAAATTAAAGACTTCTAAATATGTTTAATATTACATTTAAACAAAGTCCAGAGCCTCATTCCTATAAGGATTTATCAAAAAATGGCTAAAAATGTCCTTTTCATTTAAAGTTACCTGAGATATTTCCCTTAAATCAAAGACTTCTAAATATGTTTAATATTACATTTAAACAAAGTCCAGAGCCCCATTCCTATAACCATTTATCAAAAAATGGCTGAAAATGGCCTTTTCATTTAAAGTTACCTGTTATTTCCCTTAAATCAAAGACTTCTAAATATGTTTAATATTACATTTAAACAAAGTCCAGAGCCCCATTCCTCTAACCATTTATCAAAAAAAAATGGCTGAAAATGGCCTTTTCATTTAAAGTTACCTGTTATTTCCCTTAAATCAAAGACTTCTAAATATGTTTAATATTACATTTAAACAAAGTCCAGAGCCCCATTCCTATAACATTTATCAAAAAATGTCCTTTTCATTTAAAGTTACCTGTTATTTCCCTTAAATTAAAGACTTCTAAATATGTTTAATATTACATTTAAACAAAGTCCAGAGCCCCATTCCTATAACCATTTATCAAAAAATGGCCTTTTCATCTAAAGTTACCTGTTATTTCCCTTAAATCAAAGACTTCTAAATATGTTTAATATTACATTTAAACAAAGTCCAGAGCCCCATTCCTATAACCATTTATCAAAAAATGGCCTTTTCATTTAAAGTTACCTGTTATTTCCCTTAAATCAAAGACTTCTAAATATGTTTAATATTACATTTAAACAAAGTCCAGAGCCCATTCCTATAACCATTTATCAAAAAAATGTCCTTTTCATTTAAAGTTACCTGTTATTTCCCTTAAATCAAAGACTTCTAAATATGTTTAATATTACATTTAAACAAGTCCAGAGCCCCATTCCTATAACCATTTATCAAAAAATGGCCTTTTCATTAAAGTTACCTGTTATTTCCCTTAAATCAAAGACTTCTAAATATGTTTAATATTACATT
This sequence comes from Doryteuthis pealeii, assembly GCA_023376005.1. Classification (NCBI taxonomy): domain Eukaryota; kingdom Metazoa; phylum Mollusca; class Cephalopoda; order Myopsida; family Loliginidae; genus Doryteuthis; species Doryteuthis pealeii. Next base: position 7,912,656 of record CM042161.1, on the reverse strand, counting down.
TAAACAAAGTCCAGAGCCCCATTCCTATAACAATTTATCAATAAATGGCTTAAAATGGCCTTTTCATTTAAAGTTACCTGAGATATTTCCCTTAAATTAAAAACTTCTAAATATGTTTAATATTACATTTAAACAAAGTCCATTCCTATAACCATTTATCAAAAAATGGCTAAAAATAGCCTTTTCATTTAAAGTTACCTGAGATATTTCCCTTAAATCAAAGACTTCTAAATATGTTTAATATTACATTTAAACAAAGGCTATCATTTAGGGTATATTAATAGAAAAATGAATGTGACTCCCGGCCAGGTGGAATGAGGCAATATAGGATGTTAAGACGTAAAGCCTAAAACATTCCCAAACAACTAGAACTGACCCCCCACCCAAACAAAAAACCCAAAAAAACAACATGTCAATAAAACTAAAAGATAAAAAATGTTAGTCAACTTAAAAAAAAAAAAAAAAATGATTCAGCCATTCCCTTTGGAATGTTTTAGATTATTTTTGTTGGCCAATCAAGATACAAATTGTCCTGATTTATACAAATTGGATAAAGGTTGAATGCATAAAACCTTCGCAGATACAATGGCTATTAATTCACAATGAACTTTGGAAACAGAGTCTAATTATTTCTTTGTGTGTGTACATGTTTATGTCAAACTTGGGTCAGTATCCAATATTGTGCACACTGTTAATTGTCACTTATATGTTTGATTCCTGCTCTTAAAAATTGTTTAAAAAAAAAATATATATATTAGTAATTCGAAGGCAATACAATGCACATAAAAAATAAAAACAAAAGATGTTGGTTTTTTTTTTTTTTGTCTTATCGATTTCAAAGAACATTTTATCATCAGAGACGAAAATCAGAAATGGACGTGCTTAAGTTTTTTTTTTTTGTGTGGTGATACTTTCTTTTTTTTTTTCTTTTTTTTTTCTCTTCTTTTTCTCCTTTCTCCTCCCTTCCTCCTTCTTTATGTTATGAATGAAATGGGCGAATAACTGCAATTTCTCATTCCTTTTTTTTTTTCCTAAATATTTTTTGTCCATTTCTGATTTTCATCTCTGATGATAAAGTGTTCTTTGAAATCGATAAGACAAAAAAAACATCTTTTTGTTTTTTATTTTTTATACGCATTGTATTGCCTTCAAATTTTAATATATTAAAAATAACATTTTTTAAAAAATGTTTTTTTTAATTTAAAAAATGAAAAAATAAAAATTATCTGCATCTGTGCAAGTGACTCTGCATACCAATTCTTGAGTGACAGTCTTTGGTGCACTGAATGCACACAAACAGTGATGCTTTCTGGGACTGCTGGCTCTTCTCAGGACGATGGTGTAGTGTCCAAAAAAAATAAAAATAAAATAAAAGTAATTGGTAATTTGCTTGAAGCATTGTTAAGTATGTTATAATATATTAATGATTTGAAGGCCAATACAATGCACATAAAAAATAAAAACAAAAAGATGTATTTTTTTTGTCTTATCAATTTCAAAGAACACTTTATCATCAGAGACGAAAAATCAGAAATGGACGTGCTTAAGTTTTTTTTTTTTGCGTGGTGATACTTTTTTTTTTTTTTCTTTTTTTCCTCTTCTTCTTTTTCTCCTTTCTCCTCCCTTCCTCCTTCTTTATGTTATGAATGAAATGGGCGAATAACTGTAATTTTTTTCTCTTTTTTTTTTCTTTTTTTTTTTCTAAATATTTTTTTTTAGAACAAATGCTTAAGATCCTACCTTGTTTATGTATCCAATATTGTCTGTTTATCATCCGGTCAAAATTGCGACAATGTATTGTGGCAAACATTGCGACAATGTAGCCACCCAATTCAAAAAATTTTTTTTTTTATTTCCAACAAACTCAAGTTGATGACTTACCACATGAATTCTGTTGTTCTTTATATATATATATTTACCAACCCCTCCGCACGAGCAGGATGTGACACAAGGTCAATTTCTTAAGCGGTTTAACAGGTTTGAATTCAGAGTTTTCCTTCTCCTAGACCGGTTGCCTAACCAAGGTTAAAGAGCCCAGTCTGCCCTACTATTTACACCATAGCTGGAGGGAGAGTAGAATTCATACCTTTCCAAAGGGTATTAGCGCTAAGTGAAATGCAATTACCACGTCCAGGATTTGAACTCGGGGCGACGAGTCAATTTCCTATGACTTTAACCATTACACCATGCGTTTTTGTATATAGGTGTGTGCCAGACCCACTCTTATTTATAGACTCAGTGATAATCATGTGACCATTTTCTTGGCCAATCACTGCAGTACTCTGCTGCTGATATTGTGAAATTTTTGTTGTTCTTTATAAATCCAAATATAAATTTCAAAATTGAATTCAATTCTTGAAGGAGGAAGTCTTGTGAATAACTTGCTTCGCCTTTTTTTTAATATTCAGCCCTGGTGGTGGGGGATTAGAATATGTTGACTATATCCACTACAGAGAAGTAAGCCCCCTCCCCAAAATAGGAGTCTCCTGGGTGTGACACTAAACTACATCTAATGGTTAAGTTTTAGTTCTGGAAATCTGGGGAGTATGGAGTACCTCTTCATTGCTATTATTCCCAGATCACTCTGACCCAGAGATGTAGTACCCTTTAAGGTCCCATCTCTGGGTCAAATAGATGTTTTTAAAAATTATTTAGGACCTTCTGCAAAAAAAAAAAAAAAAAAAAAATTAAAAACAATTACACCAAAAATGTAAAATATGATCATACAATGAACATGTCTTTGTGATTCCATAATCTCTAGGCTTAAAATAACCCAGGACAAGTTGACGTGCCATTAAATCAATCAATTAATCATTTTTTTGAACACTTCAATTCATAAATTCAGCTCAGAAGAGCTTAAATTTGTCAGTCTAAAAAATCTGAAGAAGGAAGACGAGAGAGAGAGAGAGCGAGAGAGAGAGAGAGAGAGAGAGAGAGAGAGAGAGAGAGAGAGAGGAGAAGGAAGGAAGGAAGGAAGGAAGGAAGAAGAAAAAAGAGAAGAGAGATGGGAAGACAGAGATAAATGTAGGAGAAGAAAAGAGAGAGAAAGAAAAGAAAGAAAGAAAGGAGAGGAAAGAAATGGGAGGAGAGAGAGGGGGGAGGGAGATATAGGTGAGAGAGAGAGAGAGAAGGAGAGAGGGGAAGGAAGGAAGGAAGATAAAAGAAAGAGGGGAAGAGAAGAGAGGATGGGAAGACAGAGATAAATGTAGGAGAAGAGAGAGAGAAAGGAAGAAAGAAGAAAGGAGAGAGAAAGAAAATGGGAAGGGAGAGAGGAGAGGGGAGGGAGAGAGAGGAGAGAGAGGAGAGAGAGGAGAGAGAGAGAGAGAGGGAGAGGGGGGAAAACGATTACTGCTCCATCAAATCAAATGTATGGATGTTTCTGAATGACCTATTACGATGCAATTACGTCATTTTCTTTTTAAACTTTTAGTAATTTATGATGAAGTGCGTCCTGGTCTCACGCCTCAAAGACCGCTACCTGGTGACTATCAAAATAACAACCTCAGCTCGTCGTAATTCTTGTTTATTTATCGTAATTTGTCGTAATTCTTGTTTAGATATGAAGATGGATATATAGTTTGGAATAGACTGAGATAGATAGATAGATAAACAAACAAAATAATATAGATAGATACGAACAAATAGAGATATATAGATATTTTCGACAAGTAAATGTATTTGTGGGGAGGGGGTCGCTTCTTTTTTTTTGTCGTAATTCTTGTTTATTAAAACTAAAAACAAGACATTAAACAAACATGAATAAAAAAAATCTTAGTATTTAAAGTAATATAGATAGATATGAACAAATTGAGATAGATAGATAGATGGATAGTTTTGAATAGACTGGGCTGGGTTGTTATTTTAATAGTCACCGGGCAGCAACTCCTGAGGCAGGAGACCGGGACGCACTTCCTCATAAATTACCAAACTTTTAAATTTTCATGCATATTTTATGCATATATTCATCAACTAGAGTTTCAGTGAATCAGCATGACTTGATTGCATCAAGTCATGCTGAAAGAATCACCAAAGTTAAGCAAGAATTGGTAATTTATGAGGAAGTGCGTCCCGGTCTCTTGCCTCAGAAATTGCTACCCGGTGACTATTAAAATAACGTCCCCAGCTATGTCGGTGTTACTTCTACCGACCGAGCTAACCCGGCCCCTTTGTAATATGCACTAATTATTGTGAGTTTTGTTTTGATTCTCTTATGAGTTTATTTATTTAATGGCATATCAACTCTTTATGGGTTAAAAAGGGGCCGGGTTAGCTCAGTCGGTAGAGCATTCGGCTAGAAACCACAAGGTTCCTAGTTCGATACCGGTCCCCACCAACTCAGCGTATGAGTAGCACAGGGATCTGTGCGTTAAAGTAAGGAGCTGATGGTAGGTGTGGCGCTCCACCTCAGATGCTAAAACAATCTCCTTGGTCTAGCGCTATTGAAAAGGGGATAGACACCCTCGCTGACTGGCTGATACTGACTTTTGGCCGCCCTGTCGACTTTACTTTTACTTATAATATAAATTCTATAAATGCGACTCAACATTTATTTACCACTGAAAATAGAACCATTAATCTAATGTTATTAACAGGAAAAATTTTTTTGACTTAGTTTTTTTTTTTTTTTTTTTTTTTTTTGGCAAGGGTGGGGGTGGGGTGGAGTTATCAAAGAAATTAATTTTTACTAAAACCAAATTCTATTTAGTATCACCAACATTAAGTAAATTGGAAATCAAAAGGAAATCTTTACTTTGCTAAGCCATTAGGGTCAAAAGGATTAAGTGACAAGAAATGTTTTTTTTATTTTTTATTTTTTTTTTATTTGCTGAAAAAGGGTTGAGTAATTGGGGAAAGGTCTATCAACCAGCTGCATTAGTAAAGGATTTTGACTAAAGAGAATGTCAAAGGGTTTGTTTTTTGGGGGGTTTTTGTTTTTTTTTGGTTTTGTTTTTTACTTTTGTTTTTTCTTTGCTCTCTTGCTAAGACTTTATCGCCAAAAAGAAGCAAGTAACGTTGACCCAATCCAGAAAATGGGCTAAAGTAACAGAGAAATGAAATCCCTCACTGGCAATCTGTCGTTAAAAGGGAAAAAAGTATTTTTAGGGGATGACAGTTATTATTCTCAAAAGGCCAAAAAATTCTTTTTTCTTTTTCTCTTTTGGTTTCTTTAAATAAAGAATCTATAAAAATCGTAACAAGAATATTCAATCAATTCCTTGAAACTGAAAAATACTTTGCAAGGAATGTAAAAAAAAAAATTCTAGACGTTTGTGTTATTTTGATTATTCAGACTATTGTCCTCATCTTTATTGTTATCTGCACAATGTTTCAGTCAATGTGCCTCTAGCCTTCTTCAGGTGTTTCTTGTCGGACTCTGGAAACTTCTCAAACTCGGGAATCCCCTTGTTGGGATTATCTTCCCGCTGGTTGTCGCTTGTTCTCACCAGGGTATTAGTAAAAGCGCCTGATTCAAATGCTTCTTCCGCTGTTGCTACATCTTCTTGTACGAGCACATGGGTTAGAGACATTGTCACACCCTTCCTCTTGGTGGGGGCTTCAGCCCCCAACGCTACGGAACACTCCTGGAGGCTTCGCCCCCCCCTACATCACTAGTAAGTGATTTTGTATGTACGGACCCCTCAAGTCCTTTTATCTCTACTCTTGTATGTACATGTATTCTATTGTCATTGTATCTTGTCTTATTTCTGTGCTGTTTACAATATAAAATGTTTTGTCCCACAAACATGTCGGAGTTGTATGTTCATATATAACCATGAAAAAATGGAAAAACAACAAAAAAAACAGATTCAAAATTGCTTTTTGACTAATTTTTGTGGATATGTATACATAAATATGCAATTTAGAATCTGAATTTAAAATTCCTAGTATGTATGTATGTATGTATGTATCCTATGAATTTTATAACAATCAAATATGAAATCGTTCTGATTGTGAGAAACACTAAGGTGTGATCTTATATGCCAGAAAAGACGGCAATTCTCTTTAGATCCATCTACTTGTGAGAAAGAGATGAAAAAGTTACCCCACACCGGGAATCGAACCCGGGCCGCCTGGGTGAAAGCCAGGAATCCTAACCACTAGACCATATGGGATGACGATGAAAATTAGTCACCCTCTTCGAACTTGGGAACCTTCCAAATAATACAAATTATCAAGCCTCATCTCAAAAATTTAGAGAAATAATTCTAGATGTGTTCTTAAATTGACAAAAAAAAATGTATTATTGATTGATTTTGATGGCATGTCAACCTGTCTAAGGTTACATTATTACCTAGAGGTTAGGGAATCGCATTTATTATATCTTTATATTTACATTTTTTGTGTAGTTGTTTCTTAACAGAGTTTTTTTGGACCATATGACCTTTAGGCACCCCTTTTGCGATCTCAATTCATAAGTACATTTTTTTCATTTACACAGTTAACATCCGGTTGTTTTTAACAGACGATTTTTGGAGTTTAAAAAAAAATTATGAAACTAACCCCTAACCCTAACCTTAACCCTAACCCCTAACCCTAACCCCTAACAAACAACCGGGATTTTGACGGTGTAAATGAAAAAAATGTACTTATTAATAGAGATCGCAAAAAGGTACCTAAAGGTCATATGGTCCAGTTTTTTTGTGCACAGGGTCCTATTGAATACAAATAATTCTTAAACAAATCTATTTGACATATAGATGCGACCCTAACAGGTACTACCACTCTGGATCAGAGTGGATCTAGGAATAATGGCAATTGGCGAGTAGCATTCAAAGAGTATCAGGTCATCATTGGCAATTCAGTCTCGAAAAGACTATGATAAAAGTTTTTGTGCTGCCCCTGAAGTTGCAGCACCTCCTGTGACTATGAAGTCCGATGTTTGAGAAACATTCTCGACTACTACAGATTTTGCATTTGTAGGTTGTCCCTGTAGATATGATGTTTCCGATGCTTTGTTGCCGTTGCTTTCTTATGGACCTCTTAGCTTCATGATGTTGTATCAGGTGACTTCTGACATGTACAGTTCTCTATGGAGATTCTGCGCCACCGAGGGCGGTCTTGAGCCAAATTTTCCCAGCTGGAAGGGACAATGCCAAATCACCTGAGATCATTTTTGCAGACATCCTTGAATCGCAGTAGGGGGCGACCAATCTGTCTTTTAGCAGATGTTAGCTCTCCATACAGGATGTCTTTCGGGATTCGTCCATCATTCCATCCGACATACATGACCCAACCATCGGAGACAAGGTTACTCTAATTGCCTTATTTGCTAGGAATTTAGCCAACTAAAGGTGAAAAATTACCATTTTTAATCTTTTGATAAACGAATAAAAATGAATCACTTGTTTGAATTTAACTTAGTTTTTTTTTCATTCTTAAAAAACAAAAACAAAAAAAAACGTTTTTTTCTTATTTTATTATTTATTTTAGCAAATAAGGCAATTAGAGTAACCTCCCTTGACTTTCGCTTTGAAACAAGCCGTAGCTATTTTGAAGGTCTCCATGCGAAATAACAAAATCTTAGAAACTTTTTTGAAAACAATACAACTGCATACTTTAACACAAAAATATTCATAAAATGTGTTCTTAATAACAATTAAGTTCATTTCAGATAATGCGCAAGCATAATTTTGTGGTAGGAATTTACTAAACCAAAACACATTTTGAATTATCGTACGATATAAACAAAAAATAAACTTGTTCAAATCAATACAACTGCATGTTTTAACACAAAAATATCATAAAATTGTGTTCTTAAAAACAATTAAGTTCATTTCAGATAATGCGCACATGCACAATTTTATGCTAGGAATTTAGCCAACTAAAGGTGAAAATTACCATTTTTTTAATCTTTTGATAAACGAATAAAAATGAATCACTTGTATGAATTTATCTTAGTTTTAATTTTGCACTTCATTCTTAAAAAACCCCAAAAAAACCGTTTTTTCTTATTTTTTCATTCATATAGTTTTGTAAAGTTCATTTTTTTTATGCAGCACGTTTGAATTTGTATTATTTTTCACTGCTTGTTATTTTATCTCAGACTCTGACAAACGAAAAGTGTTGAATGTTTTCACAACAGTCAGTGAACAACTTTCCACCAACAAACTGAATCCATTGAAACGTCAAATTACAATACGTGCAGTCTTGTGATGTCAAGGTTGAAGAAAAGTAAAGATGAAGGAAATGTTAGAATGTAATGAAGAAGCTTTTATAAGATACAGAAAGAGACCTTGTATATATATATATATGAGAAGTAAATACACAGCGATGTGTTATGATATGGCTTTTTTATCCGACAATTTTTGGGAAATATGTGCTTAATTGAAGTTGTACCTAATTTGAAAGTTAATTAATTAATAATTAATTAATTAGGCGGGCATACCTATTTAAATGTAAGGCTAAAACAAATCGAGAAAAATCAATCTCTGTATGTACATTTCGGCCTATTAGGCCTCATCAGCAGAGCTATAGATAGGAAGACCGCCTTTTGCGTGATTCGAACCTGACTGTCAAGCTGACAGGCGAGCATCTTAACCCCTACACCAACCGGACTTGCTTAGATTTTTTCATTTTGTTTAGACGTAGGTTCCTATTCTCTTATAGTGACTTCTACACGACAGTATGAGAAGTAAATACACAGCGATGTGTTATGATATGGCTTTTTTAGCCGACAGAAATATATATATATATATATATATATATTATATATATATATATTTAGACTAAGACTAAATAACCACAAATCCACTATAAATCTCAAATCCCCGCATAGTACAATAGCACTTCATTTTAACACCTTATCACACAACCTTACACAGCTCAAATGCATCTTATTAGACACGCATTTCCAACAACGCAATCTAGAAAACAATCAGAATCTAAATGGATTCTAAAAACAAACGCACGTGATGGGATTAAACGCAGATATCGGAATTCTCCGTTTATTACAAATATTTTACAAACGCTGCCACTGTCGATAACAACAGAGACAAAGAAACCGTTGAACAGTAACATTTGACAAGGGTATCTAACGAACCTGAAAATTTATGTAAAAAATAATTAAAAAGTAAGTGAATCCAATACTCCATATATCGAGTTCATTCATTTATTTATTTTTAATGCTTCACAATAACGCCTAATTTAAAAAAAACATTTTTTTTAAAAATATATATATATATATATATATATATATATATATATATATAGTTATGGTAGAGGAGGCAATAAATCAACAGTAACTGATTTGGTAATGACTTCTGCCTTGATTTTGTCAATATTTCAATGTTTTCTCAATGTCATTATGTGAACATTTTAATACATCAAATTATGAACAATACTAATGCTGATTCTTGCGTGCATGTGTGTATGTATGTTTGTATATTGTACATGCGGAGAGTTCATGTGGTCGAGTTTTTGCTTTCGAGGGCTGGCTAATGTCAATCATAGAAAATCTCACCTGGGTCAATCCATGCAGATTCCAGGAGTAATAATGTGTCTTGTGCTATAATGTGGCAGGGTCTGTAAGTCGGCTTCTGGTCTTAAGAGACATATGGTGGTGCATAGCATCAATTTTATCATCTGACTCATCTGATTCATCTGAATCATCTCATTCAACGGGGAAGAAGTCTTTTCAATGTCATATTTGCGTCAAACTTTGTAGATCTGCAGCGGGTTTGATGAGTCATTTGAGGGCTCATGCAAGGAGGGTTCTGGTGGTGGAGTTGTGGGATTGTGAGGGACGGCAATGATCTGTAAAGATTATGCTATTGCCATATGTATTATGCATGTATTTGTGTATGTGTGTGTATGTAAATGTGTAGGTATGTGTGTGTGTGGTGTTAATAGAAGATACAAAGTAGGATCAGATTATATATTTATTTTTAAGTTACATTTCTTAATATAGAAGGACAGTTTTCAAAAACAGAAGTTTAAATCCTTTTCAACCTGGCTAGTGACCCTTCCTCTCTCTCTTTCTTTCTCTCTTTTCTCTCTCTCTCTCTCTCTCTCTCTCTCTCTCTTTCTTTCTTTCTTCTTTCTTTCTCTCCATACACACACACACTCTCTCTTTCTCTTTAGTCTCCTAATGACAGTTTTCAAAAAACAGAAGTTTAAATCCCTTTCAACCTGGCTAGTGACCTCTCTCTTCTCTCTCTCTCTCTCTCTTCTCTCGCTCGCCTTCTCCTCTCTCTCTATCTATCTATCCTCTTATCTATCTATATATTCTATCTCTCCCTCACTCTTACTCTCCTCACCACACTTCTTTATTTCTTCTTTCTTCTTTTTTCTCTCTCACTCCCTCCCTCAATATACACACACTCTCTCTCTTTCTCTTTAGAGAAAACAATACATATATAATTGTTAATGATCGTTACACAAATCAGTGAGTCTCCAAATTGACAGTTTTCAAAAAAACAAGTTAAAATCCCTTTTTTAACCTGGCTAGTGACCCCTCTCTCTCTCCCTCTCTCCTCTCTCTCTCTTCTCTCTCTATCTATCTATCTATCTCACTCACTCTTACTCTCACCACTCTCTTTATTTCTTCTTTACTTTTCTCTCTCACTCTCTCTCATCACACACACACTTCTCTTTCTCTTCTTCTTCTTTCTCACTCACTCTCTCATACAACACACACACTCTCTCTTTATTTCTTTATTTCTTCTTTCTCTCTCTCTCTTTCTTTCTTTCTTTCTCACTATCTCATAACACACAACACACTCTCTCTCTTTCCTCTTTCTCTTTCTCTCTCACTCTCTCATACGCACACACACACTCTTTCTTCTCTTCTTTCTTCTTTCTCTCTCCTCATCTCATACGCACACACACTCTCTCTCTTTCTTTCTTGCTCACTCTCTCATAACACACACACAACTCTCTCTCTCTTTCTCTTTCTCTCTCACTCTCTCATACACACACACACTCTCTCTCTTTCTCTTAAGAGTGCTACATACATATATAATTAGCATTAACATGATCATTAACACAATCAGTGCAGTCTCCAAATCGACTAATGTAGAGAAAAAGGGAAAAGAAACTTTTAAGACTAACAATGACCGAGAATTACCAAGACCATAACCAGAGAGGCAACTCAAAAGAATTGTTAGACACATCGATATACTTACTAGTCTGTAGGCAGGCGACCAGGGGTGGTGTACGGGCATGTGGTGGTGGTGGATCCGGTTACAGGGAGGGGGGTGCTTGGTGGCTGGATGGATAATGAGCCGCTGTAATAAAGAAGATTGTTGTACAATAAAAAACACATGATTTTAGCAAATTTGCTTCAGGCAATTACAACTTATTTTTCCTCGACTGAGAAAGAAAATAAATTTCCTGTTCCCTCCACATTTTTGACAGCGTCTTCTGATGTTAGGGTACTTTTCGTATTGTGCAACTGCTGTGTCGTGTGCTGAGTGTTGTATGTATGTGCACTTCTGTTTCAGTGTGTGTGTGTGTGTGTGTGTGTGATGTGTGTTGCACTATGCAATTCCTGCTTGCTGTCGTGCTATGTGCCTCGATGCTGCTGTGGTGTTCATTCTGCGTGTGTGTGTGCTGTGTGTGTGTGTGCTCTCAATTCTGCGTGTGTTGTGTGTCAATTCTGCGCGTTGTGTGTGTGGTTTCATTCTGCGCTGTCACATCGTGTGTGTTCATTCCTGTGCTGTGTGATTGGTGTGTCGTGTTCAATTCATGCTCTGTGGTGTGGCATGGGTGCCCTAAACACTTGTGTGGTTCTCCAATTCTGCTGTGCTGTGAGTCGCCCATCGTGTGTCCTGTGTTCATGTCCTGCCCAACGCACACACTTGGTGCATTGATGTGTCAATTTCTGCGAGCCAACTGCATGTGATGTGTCAACCTGTGTGTTGTGTTCAATTCTGCTTGAATTTGTGTGCTGTGTTGTGTGTTCAATTCTGCTTGTGTTGAGTGCTGTGGTGTGTGTTCAATTCTGCTTGTGTTTGTTATATGTATGTGTGTGTGTGTGTGTGTTGTGTTGCAATTTTTGCCTGTGTGTGTATGCATGTATGTGTGTCTGTATTTGTCTCTACTATATGTCATGTGTGCCGTGTGTTGTGTCCTGTGCATGCACTGTGTATTGCTAGGTATTGGCATTTTGCTTGTGTCTGTGTTATGGTTTGTGTGGTAGGGATATTTTTGTTCTGCGTATTGTGTGTTTTGCACGTGTTTCTGATGTGTATGTGTGTGTATGGTGTGTTATCTCTCTCT
>CM042161.1:7893229-7900337 GCA_023376005.1 Doryteuthis pealeii | reverse complement strand
AAAGAGGGGAAGAGAAGAGAGGATGGGAAGACAGAGATAAATGTAGGAAGAAGAAAGAGAGAGAAAGGAAGAAAAGAAAGAAAGGAGCAGGAAAGAAAATGGGAAGGGGGGATGAGAGAGAGGTGGAGATATAGTGGAGAGAGAGAGAGGGGGAGAGGGGGATATAGGGAGAGAGAGAGAGAGAGAGAGGGGAGGGTGGAAACGATTACTGCTCCATCAATATCAAATGTAATGGATTGTTTCTGAATGACCTATTTAACGATGCAATTACGTCATTTTCTTTTTAAACTTTTAGTAATTTATGATAGAAGTGGCGTCCTGGCTCACGCCTCAAAAGACCGCTACCTGGTGACTATCAAAATAACAACCGCACACTCGTCGTAAAATTCTGTTTTATTTTATCGTAATTAGTGTCGTAATTCTTGTTTAGATATTGAGAGATTTGTATAGAGAGTGAGCAGATGTAGCCACAAGTTTGGAATAGAACTGAGATGATAGATACCGATAGAGAGGGCATTACAACAGACAAAGAATATGTAGAGTTGGAGTAATGATGACCTGTAGAGAACTACAACAATATGGAGAGTCTGAGTACACCTAGGAGCTAAGCTTGAGTAAGCGATAACAAGGAGAACTAGCATTGTGTAGGGAGGACGGAGAGTATACCTCGCATACTTTCAGTTCTTATGTATGACCCACTGTTGAAACTTAGATTTCACATTGCTTTTTACATAATATCAGATATATTCTTGAGCAGCAATAACTTTGCAGAAGACCAGAAGTATTTCATTACGGGTTCCATAGTCTTGAGAAATAATTGTTGTAATCCCTTTTTGTTATTTGATATAAAATTTTGTTAAGTTTGAAAGAAAAAGAGTCGTTGTTTTTTATGTGACCACTAAGGCCGCCGTTAAACGCTGGAATACTGTTTCTATAAGCAGAAATTTTCTAGTCGTCTTGAGATCTGAACACAACGTGGAGCATCGGCTAGACTTTTCGGCAAAATAATAGAGACCCTGCAATCCTTGGTTGATGCAGAAAATCCGATCTTGTACGGCCAATTTCGGAATATTCTGTGAGCCCCTTTAGCTCAGTAGCGACCGACGGGCATGCCCAAGGGGCATGTTCCTATCACCTACAGCTGTACTGCTAGGTTTTCTATTGTCTTGTGATACGAGTTTTTGTAATTTTCTTCATTTTTAAAGAGTCTTATTATTGGTATTCAGGGTCCGAGTCTGCTAAGTTCTCTTAATTACACCTTGTTTTATTCCAAATATCCCCGAATATTATGCGGTCGCGTATCAAGCTGTCCTTTTAGGGTGGGTCAAAGTCGCATTATCCAGCTTTTGAGGTGATTATTTGTTAAGAAAGAAATGTTTCTCTTCTCTCTGGTCTCTATTAATTGAAGACCATAACGTGTCGTGGATTAAGACTGTTTATGGTCCTCAAAACGAAACGCCTTACTGAAACTTGCAAACTCAAAGAATCGTATTGCTGCCGTCTTCCGCTTCTGTGAATGGGAAAAGTGCACGTTTGTACACTTCAACGAGCTTCTTCCTCTGGCACGTGCATTGGACATAGAGCGACACTTTACAAATTGTCTGGTTTCAACGTTTTTTTTTTTCTGACTGCCACGAAGGCAACAGTTTCGAATTCTGGAACAGGTCGTAAAAGTTTTCTTCTACGTCTGCGGTTCAGGTAAGTTGCGTTGGCGTAGTAAAGCAGTCCATGCTTTGTTCTTCATTCTGACACATTAAATATATTGAGACGAGTAAGAAATTAAGAACACAGAGGATATATACCTGGGGTTAATAAGTGGTTTTAGGGGTGTTTATGGTTTAAAACTAGCTACTGGCATCCACAAACAAAACTAAAGAGTACACGGTATAAACTACACTATTAGCACAGACAACAGACAAACAAACATTAACAAACATGAATAAAAAAAAATCTTAGTATTTAAAGTAATATAGATAGATATGAACAAATTGAGATAGATAGATAGATGGATAGTTTTGAATAGACTGGGCTGGGTTGTTATTTTAATAGTCACCGGGCAGCAACTCCTGAGGCAGGAGACCGGGACGCACTTCCTCATAAATTACCAAACTTTTAAATTTTCATGCATATTTTATGCATATATTCATCAACTAGAGTTTCAGTGAATCAGCATGACTTGATTGCATCAAGTCATGCTGAAAGAATCACCAAAGTTAAGCAAGAATTGGTAATTTATGAGGAAGTGCGTCCCGGTCTCTTGCCTCAGAAATTGCTACCCGGTGACTATTAAAATAACGTCCCCAGCTATGTCGGTGTTACTTCTACCGACCGAGCTAACCCGGCCCCTTTGTAATATGCACTAATTATTGTGAGTTTTGTTTTGATTCTCTTATGAGTTTATTTATTTAATGGCATATCAACTCTTTATGGTTAAAAAGGGGCCGGGTTAGCTCAGTCGGTAGAGCATTCGGCTAGAAACCACAAGGTTCCTAGTTCGATACCGGTCCCCACCAACTCAGCGTATGAGTAGCACAGGGATCTGTGCGTTAAAGTAAGGAGCTGATGGTAGGTGTGGCGCTCCACCTCAGATGCTAAAACAATCTCCTTGGTCTAGCGCTATTGAAAAGGGGATAGACACCCTCGCTGACTGGCTGATACTGACTTTTGGCCGCCCTGTCGACTTTACTTTTACTTATAATATAAATTCTATAAATGCGACTCAACATTTATTTACCACTGAAAATAGTAACCATTAATCTAATGTTATTAACAGGAAAAATTTTTTTGACTTAGTTTTTTTTTTTTTTTTTTTTTTTGGCAAGGGTGGGGGGTGGGTGGAGTTATCAAAGAAATTAATTTTTACTAAAACCAAATTCTATTTAGTATCACCAACATTAAGTAAATTGGAAATCAAAAGGAAATCTTTACTTTGCTAAGCCATTAGGGTCAAAAGGATTAAGTGACAAGAAATGTTTTTTTATTTTTTATTTTTTTTTTATTTGCTGAAAAAGGGTTGAGTAATTGGGGAAAGGTCTATCAACCAGCTGCATTAGTAAAGGATTTTGACTAAAGAGAATGTCAAAGGGTTTGTTTTTTTGGGGGGTTTTTGTTTTTTTTTGGTTTTGTTTTTTACTTTTGTTTTTTCTTTGCTCTCTTGCTAAGACTTTATCGCCAAAAAGAAGCAAGTAACGTTGACCCAATCCAGAAAATGGGCTAAAGTAACAGAGAAATGAAATCCCTCACTGGCAATCTGTCGTTAAAAGGGAAAAAGTATTTTTAGGGGATGACAGTTATTATTCTCAAAGGCCAAAAAAATTCTTTTTTCTTTTTCTCTTTTGGTTTCTTTAAATAAAGAATCTATAAAAATCGTAACAAGAATATTCAATCAATTCCTTGAAACTGAAAAATACTTTGCAAGGAATGTAAAAAAAAATTCTAGACGTTTGTGTTATTTTGATTATTCAGACTATTGTCCTCATCTTTATTGTTATCTGCACAATGTTTCAGTCAATGTGCCCTCTAGCCTTCTTCAGGTGTTTCTTGTCGGACTCTGGAAACTTCTCAAACTCGGGAATCCCCTTGTTGGGATTATCTTCCCGCTGGGTTGTCGCTTGTTCTCACCAGGGGCTATAGTATTAAAGCGCCTGATTCAAATGCTTCTTCCGCTGTTGCTACATCTTCTTGTACGAGCACATGGGTTAGAGACATTGTCACACCCTTCCTCTTGGTGGGGGCTTCAGCCCCCAACGCTACGGAACACTCCTGGAGGCTTCGCCCCCCCCTACATCACTAGTAAGTGATTTTGTATGTACGGACCCTCAAGTCCTTTTATCTCTACTCTTGTATGTACATGTATTCTATTGTCATTGTATCTTGTCTTATTTCTGTGCTGTTTACAATATAAAATGTTTTGTCCCACAAACATGTCGGAGTTGTATGTTCATATTATAACCATGAAAAAATGGAAAAAACAACAAAAAAAACAGATTCAAAATTGCTTTTTGACTAATTTTTGTGGATATGTATACATAAATATGCAATTTAGAATCTGAATTTAAAATTCCTAGTATGTATGTATGTATGTATGTATCCTATGAATTTTATAACAATCAAATATGAAATCGTTCTGATTGTGAGAAACACTAAGGTGTGATCTTATATGCCAGAAAAGACGGCAATTCTCTTTAGATCCATCTACTTGTGAGAAAGAGATGAAAAAGTTACGTTCCCACACCGGGAATCGAACCCGGGCCGCCTGGGTGAAAGCCAGGAATCCTAACCACTAGACCATATGGGATGACGATGAAAATTAGTCACCCTCTTCGAACTTGGGAACCTTCCAAATAATACAAATTATCAAGCCTCATCTCAAAAATTTAGAGAAATAATTCTAGATGTGTTCTTAAATTGACAAAAAAATGTATTATTGATTGATTTTGATGGCATGTCAACCTGTCTAAGGTTACATTATACCTAGAGGTTAGGGAATCGCATTTATTATATCTTTATATTTACATTTTTTGTGTAGTTGTTTCTTAACAGAGTTTTTTTGGACCATATGACCTTTAGGCACCCCTTTTGCGATCTCAATTCATAAGTACATTTTTTTCATTTACACAGTTAACATCCGGTTGTTTTTAACAGACGATTTTTGGAGTTTAAAAAAAAATTATGAAACTAACCCCTAACCCTAACCTTAACCCTAACCCCTAACCCTAACCCCTAACAAACAACCGGATTTTGACGGTGTAAATGAAAAAAATGTACTTATTAATAGAGATCGCAAAAAGGGTACCTAAAGGTCATATGGTCCAGTTTTTTTTTGTGCACAGGGTCCTATTGAATACAAATAATTCTTAAACAAATCTATTTGACATATAGATGCGACCCTAACAGGTACTACCACTCTGGATCAGAGTGGATCTAGGAATAATGGCAATTGGCGAGTAGCATTCAAAGAGTATCAGGTCATCATTGGCAATTCAGTCTCGAAAGACTATGATAAAAGTTTTTGTGTGCCCCTGAAGTTGCAGCACCTCCTGTGACTATGAAGTCCGATGTTTGAGAAACATTCTCGACTACAGATTTTGCATTTGTAGGTTGTCCCTGTAGATGATGATGTTCCGATGCTTTGTTGCCGTTGCTTTCTTATGGACCTCTTAGCTTCATGATGTTGTATCAGGGTGACTTCTGACATGTACAGTTCTCTATGGAGATTCTGCCGCCACCGAGGGCGGTCTTGAGCCAAATTTTCCCAGCTGGAAGGGACAATGCCAAATCACCTGAGATCATTTTTGCAGACATCCTTGAATCGCAGTAGGGGGCGACCAATCTGTCTTTTAGCAGATGTTAGCTCTCCATACAGGATGTCTTTCGGGATTCGTCCATCATCCATCCGACATACATGACCCAACCATCGGAGACAAGGTTACTCTAATTGCCTTATTTGCTAGGAATTTAGCCAACTAAAGGTGAAAATTACCATTTTTTTTAATCTTTTGATAAACGAATAAAAATGAATCACTTGTTTGAATTTAACTTAGTTTTAATTTTTCATTCTTAAAAAAACAAAAACAAAAAAAAAACGTTTTTTTCTTATTTTATTTTATTTATTTAGCAAATAAGGCAATTAGAGTAACCTCCCTTGACTTTCGCTTTGAAACAAGCCGGTAGCTATTTTGAAGGTCTCCATGCGAAATAAACAAATCTTAGAAACTTTTTTGAAAACAATACAACTGCATACTTTAACACAAAAATATCATAAAATGTGTTCTTAATAACAATTAAGTTCATTTCAGATAATGCGCAAGCATAATTTTGTGGTAGGAATTTACTAAACCAAAACACATTTTGAATTATCGTACGATATAAACAAAAAATATAAACTTGTTCAAATCAATACAACTGCATGTTTTAACACAAAAATATCATAAAATGTGTTCTTAATAACAATTAAGTTCATTTCAGATAATGCGCATGCACAATTTTATGCTAGGAATTTAGCCAACTAAAGGTGAAAATTACCATTTTTTTAATCTTTTGATAAACGAATAAAAATGAATCACTTGTATGAATTTATCTTAGTTTTAATTTTGCACTTCATTCTTAAAAAAACCCCAAAAAAACCGTTTTTTCTTATTTTTTCATTCATATAGTTTTGTAAAGTTCATTTTTTTTATGCAGCACGTTTGAATTTGTATTTATTTTTCACTGCTTGTTATTTTATCTCAGACTCTGACAAACGAACAAGTGTTGAATGTTTTCACAACAGTCAGTGAACAACTTCCACCAACAAACTGAATCCATTGAAACGTCAAATTACAATACGTGCAGTCTTGTGATGTCAAAGGTTGAAGAAAAGTAAAGATGAAGGAAATGTTAGAATGTAATGAAGAAGCTTTTATAAGATACAGAAAGAGACCTTGTATATATATATATATATGAGAAGTAAATACACAGCGATGTGTTTATGATATGGCTTTTTTTATCCGACAATTTTTGGGAGAATATGTGCTTAATTGAAGTTGTACCTAATTTTGAAAGTTAATTAATTAATAATTAATTAATTAGGCGGGCATACCTATTTAAATGTAAGGCTAAACAAATCGAGAAAAATCAATCTCTGTATGTACATTTCGGCCTATTAGGCCTCATCAGCAGAGCTATAGATAGGAAGACCGCCTTTTGCGTGATTCGAAACCTGACTGTCAAGCTGACAGGCGAGCATCTTAACCCCTACACCAACCGGACTTGCTTAGATTTTTCATTTTGTTTAGACGTAGGTTCCTATTCCTCTTATAGTGACTTCTACACGACAGTATGAGAAGTAAATACACAGCGATGTGTTTATGATATGGCTTTTTTTAGCCGACAGAATATATATATATATATATATATATATATATATATATATATATATATTAGACTAAGACTAAATAACCACAAATCCACTATAAATCTCAAATCCCCGCATAGTACAATAGCACTTCATTTTAACACCTTATCACACAACCTTACACAGCTCAAATGCATCTTATTAGAACACGCATTTCCAACAACGCAATCTAGAAAACAATCAGAATCTAAATGGATTCTAAAATTACAAACG
>CM042161.1:7785729-7888229 GCA_023376005.1 Doryteuthis pealeii | reverse complement strand
GTAAATAAAGGTTTAAATAAATAATATGGTTTTGTGGTTGATGAATGTCTTGGCAACAAGACTGACCTAGAAGAAGAAATGAATCAAGGACGACCAACCAGCAAGAACAGAGAAAGACGAAGTCCAGACGCTAGAAGAAGAACGTAAGATACCAAAGATGAGCAGAAGAATAATAGAAGTAAAGAAAGGGTATACAACATGATGAACAAAAAAGGTGATGATTTGGTTTGGTTTGTTTTATGGCATATCAACCTTTTTCGAGTCATTTAATGCTGAAAAATGTAATTTTGATAAAAGTTTCTAGGTTTCAAGTTCGGTAATCCTTAACTTGTTCCTCGTAAATTCCTACCATAAAATAAACTGAACCTTCATTTTATGTCCATGTTTTTGCAATAAATGTTTTATTTTTCTTGCACCCGTTATTTTACAATACTGAATATATTTTCTTTATTTAAAAACATTTATTGCAAACATATTTAAAACATTTATTGCAAAAACACGGACATAAAATGAGGGTTCAGTTTATTTTATATACGAGGAACAAGTTGAAGATTACCTCAAGTTCTTAATATCTTCAAATTGGTATAAATAATTTTCATTAACTTCATTTGTTTTGGATTGGTTTGTTTAATGGTGTAATAACCCTGTGGGTTATTTAGTACCAAAAATTGTTAGAGGGTGAAATAAAAGTTGGTATTCAAGTTTCCTTTTCAAGTGTATTTTTGTAGATCTATTTCATGTATTTCATATCTGATTCATAATTTTCGATATATATTTCTTTTTCTCAAGAACAATAAAATATAATTCATGTTAGTATTCTTAAACAGATCTCTCACATGCTTCCTGCAGTCTGCCGACACTATACCTGATGCCACTCTCCACATACATATGCACACATGCGCACACATACATGCATATTACAACTGTAAACTGTTCATGTTCCTGACACTAATACATTATTCTGTGTACTTGACATGAGACTTTGATGAGTTGTGGTGCACCTGAGCACTGTACACATACATGTATATTATTACTGTACACTGTTCATGTTCTTGACACTAATACATTATTCTGTGTACTTGACATGAGACTTTGATGAGTTGTGGTGCACCTGAGCACTGTACACATACATGTATATTATTACTGTAAACTGTTCATATTCCTGACACTAATACATTATTCTGTGTACTTGACATGAGACTTTGATGAGTTGTGGTGCACCTGAGCACTGTACACATACATGTATATTACTACTGTAAACGGTTCATGTTCCTGACACTAATACATTATTCTGTGTACTTGACATGAGACTTTGATGAGTTGTGGTGCACCTGAGCACTGTACACAATCAATTTCATTATTATTATTATTTTATTTGCGTTGAAATATTTCTTTCTGATTAGAGCAAAATTTCCACACTCTGTGAGGAAATGTTTGACAGTATAGGGTGTTTGGCATATCCCACACCATTTTGATCCTCCTGCTTGAGCATAAAAGATAGCGTAAGTCTTGTATGGCTAATGCACGGCCAAATCAGAACAGATGAGAAAAATCGACTGTCAAATAAAAAAAAAGAATTACAGTAACTGCCGTCTATCAAAATTTATACAAGAACTTAAAGATTGGTTTACCATTTTTGGAATAACTTTGGTTAGAAAATTCTTTATCTCAGAATTTTTTCTTTGGCTTAAATGTAAACAAACTAACCACAAATATAAACAAAATCTCACAAATACTAATTTGACTCTCTTTTCTTTCTTCAACCGACAATATTGTGAAATTTTAGACGAATTTTAAAACTAAGTCATCATCATCATCATCATGTTGTGCTATTAGCACGGATATCCATGTCAATCTCTCACCAACCGTCCCTATCACTCATTGTTCTTGGGAGGTCCTCTGTGCAGCATCCAGTATCCGCACAGAGCTGGTCAATGTACGCTTTTGCTGATTATTTTTTATTTTCTTCTGATTATTCTAGCCGATTGCAGCTATGCAGTTGTGTGGATGGTTTCAATTCCTCCTCTGATTTTCACTTCTAGTCTTTTTTCCAAGCTTTTTGGGACCGTTCCTAGTGCACCAACTATAATTGGTATTACTTTCACCCTCATATTCCACAGCCTTTTCAATTCTCTGGGAAATTATTATTATTATTATTATTATTATTATTATTATTGCTGCTGCTGCTGCTGCTGTTGTCCAATTTATCCAAAAATGCTTAATGGGATGTGCACAAGAAATATTTGATGTTTAATTTGAAAACCTGGAAATTGGGCAAAAATGAAGAGAATGGCTTTTTGTGAATTGGTTCCACCTGGTTATTGCCCATGGGAAGGGAAATGTATGGCAACTTCCTTTGAACTGGCTCGTGCCTTTATAGAATAAAGAAATTAAGATCCAGTGAGGTAGACAATCCAATAGGGAATACAACAATAAGAGAAGAAAATATCATTCAGTTTTACTCATCTTTCTTTCTTTTCTTCTTCTTCTTCTTCTTCTTCTCTTTTCCCTTCTTCTTCTTTGTCTCTCTTCCCTTCTTCTTTTTCTTCTTCTTCATCTCTTTTCCCTTCTTCTTCTTCTTTGTCTCTCTTCCCTTCTTCTTCTTCTTCTTCTTCTTCTTCTTCTTCTTCTTCTCTCTTCCCTTCTTCTTCTTCTTCTTCTTTGTCTCTCTTCCCTTCTTCTTCTTCTTCTCTCTTCCCTTCTTCTTCTTCTTCTTCTTCTTCTTCTTTTCTCTCTTCCCTTCTTCTTCTTCTTCTTTGTCTCTCTTCCTTCTTCTTCTTCTTCTCTTCTTCTTCTTTCTTCTTCTTCTTCTTCTTCTTCTTCTTCTTCTTCTTCTTCTTCTTCTTCTTTGTCTCTCTTTCCTTCTTCTTCTTCTTCTTCTTCTTCTTCTTCTTCTTCTTCTCCTTCTCTTCTTCTTCTTCTTCTCTTCTTCTCTCTTCTTCTTCTTCTTCTTCTTCTTCTTATCATTATTATTATTATCATTATTCCATTTTTTTTCTCTTTTCATTAAACTTTATGTATATTTGTTTTTGTTTTTGTCAGTGAAATCTTTTTATTATTTTTTCCATTTCCATTTTCCGCTAAATTTACACACCAGAAAGATCATCTGGAATTGCCCAGATGAAAATGATATACAAATGTAATGACATTTTCTCTATGTAATAAATCAAAAGAGGCACACTTAGTGTAATGGTTATCAATATTATAAATAGAATAGGTGACCTGGGTTCAAATCCTGGATGAAGTTGTCTATATTTCACTTGGCACTAATACCATTGGGAAAGGTATGAATCCATCCGTTCTACCGACAGCTATGGGTGAATAGCAGGAAAAATTGGGTTCTTTAGATTTGTTAAGGCAACCAGTCTAGGAGAAGGAAAACTCTGAATCTAAACCTGCTTTACTCTGCTTAAAAGTTGACCTTATGTCACACCCTGCCTGTGATGGAGGGGTTGGGTAAACATGTACAAATGCAATTTAAACAGTAGTTGAACAACAGAAATGGGAAGCAGGTGTGTCTCACAATCAACAATCAGTGAATTTAATTAACATTTTCACTCTAATCTCTGGCCTTGTGCCAGACTAAACTAAACTTAGTAAATTTCCTCCAGCTTTTTTAGGATTGTTAATGAGATAAAATCCTTTTTAAAACAATTCATTTGTGACTAAAAAAGATCTCTGGTGTCTCTTTAGACAATGAAACAGAGAAGGAAAGAAAGTTTTTATTTATTTATTTCATTCATTTCATCTCAAATTTAGTGTTTAAATATGGAAAGAGAAAGAATTATATATTTTCTTGTAAAACATTCAATAAGTTAAACTGTCTTTGTAAAATTTTATGAAACTGTTGATGTATGTATAATACTAAAACTTAAAATATTTCAAATATTTAGAACTTGCATATAGATATTAAAAATTTGATTTTAATAAATATGTGCTTAGTATTATTGATTTCAAATTGTTTGGTTTTATCTTAATGAATATGAGCAAAAATCTTAAAAGAAATCCATTAACAAGAAGAAATAACTGTAATTTCATTCTTTACTTCCTATTTCAACTAAATAGTTAAATTAGGAAAAATTAGCAATGAAAGACAGGAGTGATGGAAAAAGATGGAAGAATTGGTTTTAAAGTTGTTCTATTTTTCAATTATACACCTCCCCCCCCCGTTTCAAATATTTTTATCTGCATTCTTATTTAGTTTCATTAGTCTTTCTAATTTGATATGATATTTTATTACAAACTTAAATACTTGCACCCAGAGGGTGCATATATTTGCTAGTCTTATTATAATGGAGATTGTGGGTTTGTCTGCCTCTAACCGAAACTACACAAGTCACAATTCCCTTTGTTATTTACACACATTCTCCATGATTTTATTTTTTATTTAAACCTCAATTATTAGTAAAATTGTTTTATATCATTAACTCTTAACATCTTATACCACCTCATTCCACCCGGCCGGAAGTCACATTCATTTTCCTAATCTACCCCAAATGATAGCATTTGTTTAAATGTAATATTAAACATATTTAGAAGTCTTTAATTATAGGGAAATAATAGGTAAGTTTTAATGAAAAGGACATTTTTAGCCATTTTTGATAAATGGTTATAGGTATTGGGCTCTGGACTTAGAAAATTCTCAACAGGATGTTAAGAGTTAAGACTGTTAACAATATCTACATACTAATAACATGCAATTATATTTATATATTCAACAAAATAGCAGTTTACAGAGTGAATGGGAAGGCTAATTTGCATATTGATCTTAAAAAATTTGATTTTAATAAATATATGCTTAGTATTATTGATTTCTAATTGTTTGGTTTTATCTTAATAAATATGAGCAAAAATCTCGGGGATAAGTCTTAACAGAAATCTATTAACATAAAGAAATAACTGTAATTTTATTCTTTTCTTCCTATTTTAACTAAATAGTTAAATTAGGGAAATTTACCACTGAAAGACGGGAGTAAGGGAAAATGGTGGAACAGTTAGTTTCAAAGTTGTTCTATTTTCCGATTATACCCCCTCTGTTCCAAATATTTTTATCTGAATTCTTATTCAGTTTCATCTAATTTAACATGATATTTTATTATATTAAAACTTAAATACTTGCACCCGGAGGGTGCATATATTTGCTAGTGTATATAATGTATATAACAATAAAGATAAGGACAACAGTAGGAAAAATTAAAATAATACAAATTATCAAGCCTCATCTGAAAAATTCTGACAGAGAAAATTTCATTTACTTGTTTAATTTTTATTGACAAGTTTTTAAAATTTTAGATTTTCAATTTTTGATTTTGGGAATGGAAATTTTCTGCTTTGATAAAATTATTTGTTGAATCCACCAATTGAATTTGTTTTATTCACCTTCTTCTTTTTATAAACTTTTGGCTCAATTGGTTCATTTGGGTTCATTAAAATGTTCATCTTCCATCATCTTCAGCCTTAGTATTATTTGGATTATTTGGACTATTGTCCTCATCTTTATTGTTATCTACACTATTTCTCTGAATTTTTAAGATGAGGCTTGATAATTAGTATAATTTGGATTATTCGGACTATTGTCCTCATCTTTATTGTTATCTACACTATTTCTCTGAATTTTTGAGATGAGGCTTGATAATTAGTATATTTGGATTATTCGGACTATTGTACTCATCTTTATTGTTATCTACACTATTTCTCTGAATTTTTGAGATGAGGCTTGATAATTAGTATAATTTGGATTATTCGGACTATTGTACTCATCTTTATTGTTATCTACACTATTTCTCTGAATTTTTGAGATGAGGCTTGATAATTAGTATTATTTGGATTATTCGGACTATTGTACTCATCTTTATTGTTATCTACACTATTTCTCTGAATTTTTGAGATGAGGCTTGATAATTAGTATAATTTGGATTATTCGGACTATTGTCCTCATCTTTATTGTTATCTACACTATTTCTCTGAATTTTTGAGATGAGGCTTGATAATTAGTATAATTTGGATTATTCGGACTATTGTCCTCATCTTTATTGTTATCTACACTATTTCTCTGAATTTTTGAGATGAGGCTTGATAATTAGTATAATTTGGATTATTCGGACTATTGTACTCATCTTTATTGTTATCTACACTATTTCTCTGAATTTTTGAGATGAGGCTTGATAATTAGTATTATTTGGATTATTCGGACTATTGTACTCATCTTTATTGTTATCTACACTATTTCTCTGAATTTTTGAGATGAGGCTTGATAATTAGTATAATTTGGATTATTCGGACTATTGTCCTCATCTTTATTGTTATCTACACTATTTCTCTGAATTTTTTAGATGAGGCTTGATAATTAGTATTATTTGGATTATTCGGACTATTGTACTCATCTTTATTGTTATCTACACTATTTCTCTGAATTTTTGAGATGAGGCTTGATAATTAGTATTATTTAGATTATTCGGACTGTAGGCGTTATTTTCGTATTCGCCTGGGGAGTTGTCTGTCTGTTTAGTTTCGCTGGTTCCCGCTAGGGGCCTTTGATATTTAAGCAGCTGATTTGAACGTCTCTTTCTCTTTTCCTGCTGCTCGACCTACGAGACACCTCTATGGGTTAGACTCTGTCTACCCCCTTCTCGTTGGAGCTTCGGCCCTTAACACTGGCCACTCACTGCTAGTAAGTCTCGTATACGATATACGACTATCCTTTAGTCATGTATCCGTAACTATGTTTTTATGTACATTTAGGAATCTCTTTGATACCTAAATATCTTGTATTTTACCATTCATGAATGTGTCATTATCTCTATTCTTGTATATGTATTTATACTACTTTTGTATGCATGTTTATGTACACCTATGTATTATGTACCCTGTTTATTCTGTGCTGTATATTAACTGTTTTGTCTATCAACCTTTGTCAAAGTTTTATCTTCAAGTATTATCACGTTAAACCTTACAGGACTATTGTTCTCATCTTTATTGTTATCTGTACAACATCTCAGCTGATGTGCCCTCTGGCCTTCTTCAGGTATTTCTTGTTGGACTTTTGAGCCTTCTCGAACTCGACAAATTTCTTGTCGTAATTGGGAACCACCATGGAACTTTGAACTCAACCCTTTA
This sequence comes from Doryteuthis pealeii, assembly GCA_023376005.1. Classification (NCBI taxonomy): domain Eukaryota; kingdom Metazoa; phylum Mollusca; class Cephalopoda; order Myopsida; family Loliginidae; genus Doryteuthis; species Doryteuthis pealeii. The sequence goes on along the minus strand of CM042161.1, from coordinate 7,881,113 downwards.
TTCAATTCACGGGGGTATTCTGTTCTCATTCTGCTAACCATAGCTGGAAGACAGGTGTTAAGCTGTGTTAATTGTTATTCTATGTTATTGTCATCCTTGACCAGGATTGAATCTGTAGCCTAGAGATAACTGTCACTTGGAACTGTCTAAACCAAACACCTTTAACTACTATGCTATGTGTCCAATTGGAAGAAGGCTGGAAGGCACATTAGACGAAACGTTGTACAGATAACAATAAAGATGAGGACAATAGTCCGAATAATCCAAATAATACTAATTATCAAGCCTCATCTCAAAAATTCAGAGAAATAATGTAGATAACAATAAAGATGAGGACAATAGTCCGAATAATCCAAATAATACTAATTATCAAGCCTCATCTTAAAAATTCAGAGAAATAGTGTAGATAACAATAAAGATGAGTACAATAGTCCGAATAATCCAAATAATACTAATTATCAAGCCTCATCTCAAAAATTCAGAGAAATAATGTAGATAACAATAAAGATGAGGACAATAATCTGAATAATCCAAATAATACTAATTATCAAGCCTCATCTTAAAAATTCAGAGAAATAGTGTAGATAACAATAAAGATGAGTACAATAGTCCGAATAATCCAAATAATATTAATTATCAAGCCTCATCTCAAAAATTCAGAGAAATAGTGTAGATAACAATAAAGATGAGGACAATAGTCCGAATAATCCAAATAATACTAATTATCAAGCCTCATCTCAAAAATTCAGAGAAATAGTGTAGATAACAATAAAGATGAGGACAATAGTCCGAATAATCCAAATAATACAAATTATCAAGCCTCATCTTAAAAATTCAGAGAAATAGTGTAGATAACAATAAAGATGAGTACAATAGTCCGAATAATCCAAATAATATTAATTATCAAGCCTCATCTCAAAAATTCAGAGAAATAGTGTAGATAACAATAAAGATGAGGACAATAGTCCGAATAATCCAAATAATACTAATTATCAAGCCTCATCTCAAAAATTCAGAGAAATAGTGTAGATAACAATAAAGATGAGTACAATAGTCCGAATAATCCAAATAATACTAATTATCAAGCCTCATCTTAAAAATTCAGAGAATTCTTCAGTCTCGTTTATACTTGCTTATTTTCTTTTGCTAAATGAATTAATTTTTCTTTTTCCTATTTTTTTCTGTTATCTTTCATTCAAACTCCTTCAAGTATTTCTTCTTCTTGTTGATTCATTTTCTTGCAGAAGAAAAATCTACACATGTTTCTTTTGAGTTGCCCCCAAAGAATTTTTGTTGGATTTTGAAAGAATTATGGCAACTTAATAAAAATGTAAAGTGCTCCTTAGGGATAATTAATGACTTTCCATGAAGAACAGTCAATTCTATAATTCGGAGTTCTCTGTTGGGATCTTTTATAAGTTGTTTTTTTTTTTTCATAGCATCCCCCTTCTCTTTCTATTCCCTTTTCTCCTTTTTCTCATCATCATCATCATCATCATCATGGATGTGATAAATGTGAAGCTATCAGAGGCCAAATTTGCTTCATTCTGCAACTGGACACAGTTTTCAAATTGTATTTGGCATCAATTTCTAAAAAGAAAGAAAGAGAAAATAGAAAATGACAGACAGGAAACGAAAAATGGAAAGAAGAAAAACTAAGAAGAATAGTTGGAAAAAAAGAGAAAAAGAAAGAAAGAAAGAAAGAGAAGAAAAGAGAAAGAGTGAAATACTAAGAAAGAAAGAAAGAAAGACAGAGAAGAGAAAGAATGAATTACTAAGAAAGAAAGAAAGACAGAAAGAAAGACAGAAAGAAAGAGAAGAGAAAGAATGAATTACTAAGAAAGAAAGAAAGAAAGAAAGAGAAGAGAAAGAATAGATTACTAAGAAGAAAGAAAGAATGAAAGAAAGAGAAGAGAAGAATGAATTACTAAGAAAGAAAGAATGAAAGAAAGAAAGAAAGAGAAGAGAAAGAATGAATTACTAAGAAAGAAAGAATGAAAGAAAGAAAGAAAGAGAAGATAAAGAATGAATTACTAAGAAAGAAAGAAAGAAAGACAGAGAAGAGAAAGAATGAATTACTACGAAAGAAAGAAAGAAAGAATGACAGAAAGAAAGAGAAGAAAAAGAATAGATTACTAAGAAAGAAAGAAAGAAAGACAGAGAAGAGAAAGAGTGAATTACTAAGAAAGAAAGAAAGAAAGAGACAAGCAATAATGAATTACTAAGAAAGAAAGAATGAAAGAAAGAAAGAAAGAGAAGAGAAAGAATGAATTACCAAGAAAGAAAAAAAGAAAGAAAGAGTGAATAATAATAAAGAATCAATGAAGGATGAAATGATAAAAAATTAAATTTTAAAGAAATAAATCATTTGAGCAAATATTTACATCCTTGTGATATTTCCTAATTTGATTAGTTGCTCCCCCCCCCCAACACAAAGAAATAAAGAGTAACAAATTATTACACTGTATCCATTGTGCTGGTATTACAGTGTGTACAATGTGCCAGTATTATAGGGTATCCAATGTACTGGCATTAGAGTATGACCAGTATGCTGGCATTGCTGTATGTCTAATGTGCTGGTATTACAGTGGATCCAATGTGCTTGTATTACTATGTGACCTACTTGCTGGCATTGCTGTGTCCAATGTACTGGTATTACAGTGTGACCTACTTGCTGATATTGATGTGTCCAATGTACTGGTATTACAGTGTGACCTACTTGCTGGCATTGATGTGTCCAATGTACTGGTATTCCAGTGTGACCTACTTTGCTGGAATTGCTGTGTCAATGTACTGGTATTACAGTGTGACCTACTTGCTGATTTGATGTGTCCAATGTACTGGTATTACAGTGTGACCTACTTGCTGGCATTGATGTGTCCAATGTACTGGTATTCCAGTGTGACCTACTTGCTGGCATTGATGTGTCCAATGTACTGGTATTACAGTGTGACCTACTTGCTGGCATTGATGTGTCCAATGTACTGGTATTCCAGTGTGACCTACTTGCTGGAATTGCTGTGTCCAATGTACTGGTATTACAGTGTGTCCAATGTTCCAGTATTCCAGTGTGACAAATGTACCAGTATTATAGATAGATAGATTAGCCTTATTACTAAGTACTTCAACTGAAAAGTCAAATATCTGGAATAAATTATTGTTGTCAAAGCAACAACTTAATATTTGGATCAAAACAAAAAGTCAATTCCTCAAAATTGAACAAGAAAACTTGAATTTTGCCAAAATGAACATTCATATAGTAAAATAGTCTAGTGGGTATATATATATTATATATATATATATATATATATATATATATATATATTTGGGAGAATATGTGCTTAATTGAAATCAAACCTAATTTTTTTGAAAGTTAATTCATTAATGATTAATTAGGCGGGATTTAACAACTTAAATGTAAGGCTAAACAAATCGAGAAAAATCTTAGCCTTACATTTAAGTAGTTAAATCCCGCCTAATTAATCATTAATGAATTAACTTTCAAAAAAATTAGGTTTGACTTCAATTAAGCACATATTCTCCCAAATATTGTCGGCTGAAAATAGCCATATTTGTTTACATATATATATATATATATATATATATATGAGGAAGAATGAATAAAGAAAAGAAAGAATAGAATAGATAATAAAAGAAGAATTTAATCAATATCACTTACACATGTGTTTCGGTCAGTTCATCCGTGTGAAAATATTTCACACACAGAGAAGATTTGACCTTCATCAGAGTGAAATTTTATTTTGAATGAAAAAATTTGTTGGGGAATATTGTCGGATTCATTTCCAATTTCCTTTTTTACATATATATATATATATATATGAGTATGAAAAGGTGGAATGAAAACATCACACAATGTTGTTAAAGAGAAAACAATTTATAGCATCATCATTGGCAATTCAGTCTCGAAAGACTATGAGAAAACAATTTATAGCATAATCATAGCTGATATTGATCAATATTTGGATTTTACAAAAATCATCTTCAGAGCTTGTTTACTCCGTGGTGTTTGTGATCGGAGATAAATGTCAAATCTTCTTTGGATTTGACTTTTATCTCCTAAGCCAATGACTGCATTGTATTGAGAATGAAGGAGGTACGTTTGATGCTGGGCACCCCCACATTAAACTAACCTTGTGTCACATCCTAACAGTGTGTGGATTGGTTAAATACTGAGAATGAAGGAACTTAAAACTTAAAACAGGTGAGGTGGGAAAGGATGGGAGGGTAGTGGTATGACTGACTTCGGTTCACTTTTGGATATGATTTTTTTTTTTTTTTTTTGCTGAGGATTTGGTTTGTTTGTTTTACCGCATATCAACCTCAGTGGGTCATTTAATGCCGATAAAGTTTTGAAATAAATCAATTCTTAATGGATAATACAATTTTTTTTATAAATACATTTTTCTATTTAACCCATAGATGGGACCCTAACAGGTACTACCACACCGGGTCAGAGTGGACCAGGGAGAAATGGTGATGAAGAGGTGCTCCACATTCCCCAAACCTCCAAAACTGGAACCGTACCATCAGATAGAGTTTAACGTCATTCCCAGGACATGTAGACCCGCAGCCACCACCTTCTAGCACCCATATGATAAAAAGGGTTGGGGCTTGCCATAAGGGCAATAGGGTGGGGAAAATCATATAGGTGCTAGGGCTTGATGTGACCAGCTGATTGATCAGAGGGGGCCTCTCCGACCGCCCGTCTAGCCCAATATAGGGCCAAAGTGGAGTATTGCATGTCATGAACTGCTCATCCACCTGGGCTCTATCCTTAAGCATCACGGGTTGCCACTGATGGCCAATAGGTGGCCCCATTGGCGGAGTCTTACCCCTCTGCTTCTAACGCCCCAGCCGACAGGGCAGTTTTGGATATGAAGCTGTTCCGTTGGAATGGTAAAATCAGTTTAGCTGCAGATTAAAAAAATAACGATATAAATCAAGAACTACTACTACTAATAATAATAATAATAATAATAATAATAATAAGTATTTATTTTACTAATGGGTGTGGTGGTGTAGGAGGGGTTATCATTTTTCATCAAAGTTGATATGAATGTGTCAGAGTTCATTGTTGGTAATAACAAAGTTCTTATGTGTGAAATCAGGTTGTGGTGTGTGATGTTCACCACATGGTGTGTTATTGGAGAAAGGAAATCTGTGTTCCTTGCTCAGAAGATAATTCTATAGCAGATCTCTCTGATTGGTCGAGTTGGGCTAAGGTTTTCTGGCTTTAAACTGACTGTAAATTTATAAGTGGAAAATTGGCTCTTAATTAAAGTCTTCTGCAGGGTTCTTTAACTGGTTGAAAATATTTATAACTAGCAGGACCTGTAGATATACCACAGTATGATGATTTAATTATTACAACGTTTGATATGTTTACTTAAGAACTATTGCTAAATACTTCAATATGAAAAGGTATAATAATATTGACTAGCAGGACCTGTGGATATACCACAGTATGATAATTTAATTATTACAACGTTTGATATGTTTACTTAAGAACTATTGCAAAGAAGTCCAATATGTAAATAGTATTGATTTAACTCTCATCATCTCTCATCATGAAAAAGTATAATAATATTGACTAGCAGGACCTGTGGATATACCACAGTATGATAATTTAATTATTACAATGTTTGATATGTTTACTTAAGAACTATTGCTAAATACTTCAATATTAAAAAGTATAATAATATTGACTAGCAGGACCTGTGGTTATACCACAGTATGATAATTTAATTATTACAACGTTTGATATGTTTACTTAAGAACTATTGATAAATACTTCAATATTAAAAAGTATAATAATATTGACTAGCAGGACCTGTGGTTATACCACAGTATGATAATTTAATTATTACAACGTTTGATATGTTTACTTAAGAGCTATTGCGAAATACTTCAATATGTAAAAAGTATAATAATCTTCACTAGCAGGACCTGTGGATATACCACAGTATGATGATTTAATTATTACAACGTTTGATATGTTTACTTAAGAACTATTGCAAAATACTTCAATATGAAAAAGTATAATAATATTGACTAGCAGGACCTGTGGATATACCATAGTATGATAATTTAATTAATATCCAGTTCTAGAGGTTTGGGGAATGTGGAGCACCCCATCATTACCATTGCTCACAGGTCCACTCTGACCCAGAGTGTTAGTACCCGTTAGGGTTCCATGAGTTAAATAGAAAATTTGTTTAAAAAAAAAATTGAGTTTAAAATTTTTTCGGACCATATGACCTTTTGCGATTTCAATTCGTGGGGACATTTTTTCTATTTACACCAGTTTCACATGAACCATTTTACTAGAATTTTACTGTTAGCATCATAAAATTGTGTTGAAAAGTCGATATTTTGGACCATATGACCTTAAGGCACCCCTTTTGCAATTTCGATTTGTGGGGACATTTTTTCCATTTACACCGTCAAAATCCGGTTAATTGTTAACAGATGATTTTTAGAGTTTTTTTTAAATTATAAAACTAACCCCTAAACCTAACCCCTAAACCTAACTCCTAACCCTAACTCCTAACCCTAACCCCTAACAAACAACCGGATTTTTATGGTGTAAATGAAAAAGGTATCCCCACGAGTCAAAATCACAAAAGGGGTGCCTTAAGGTCATATGGTCCAAATTTTCTTCCAAATCTTTCAAAACTTTGCTGGCATTAAATGACCCACCGAGGTTGATATGCCATAAAACAAAACAAACAAACAAATACTTATTTACATGTACTAGCAAATATATGCACCCTCCGGGTGCAAGTATTTAAGTTTTAATATAATAAAATATCATGTTAAATTAGAAAGGCTAATGAAACTGAATAAGAATTCAGATAAAAATATTTGGCACAGAGGGGGTATGATTGAAAAATAGAACAACTTTGACACTAACTCTTCCATCATTTTCCCTTACTCCCATCTTTCATTGGTAAATTTTCCTAATTTAACTATTTAGTTAAAATAGGAAGTAAAGAAAAATATTACTTCTTGTTAATGGATTTCTTTTAAGATTTATCCCCGAGATTTTTGCCCATATTCATTAATATAAAACCAAACAATTAGAAATCAATAATACTAAGCATATATTTATTAAAATCAAAGTTTTAAGATCAATATGCAAATTAGCCTTCCAATTCACACTGTAAACCACTATTTTCTTGTATATATAAATACAATTGCATATTATTAGTATGTAGATATGGTCAACAGTCTTAATTATGTAAAACAATTTTATTAATAATTGAGGTTTAAATAAAAATAAATCATGGAGAATGTGATGTAAATAAGTAAGGAAATTATGACTTGAATAGTAATATAGTTTCGGTTACAGACAGAAAAACACACAATCTCCATTATAATAAGATGTTAGTCACACTATTTTCTACTTTAATTTTCTAATCAAAACAGGTGTGTTGTGACTTGTGAAGCAGAATACAAGAAACGCCCAAATTACGTCCAAAGTTTATTGCTACAGTTATCATGATTGAAGTACACACACTCTTTATATTTCACTGAATTCTATTAAAAATTGTAAGATAAAAAGAAATTAGTTATTTCCTATAAGTCCAAAATAAACAAAGAGGAACCACTCGTGACTGATAAATTATTTATTTATTGGGATCATATGACCTTTAGACACCCCTTTTTGATCTCGATTAAGAAAGGACATGTTTTTCATTTACACCGTCAATATCTAGTTGTTTAACAGACAATTTTTGGTTATTTCCTATAAGTCCAACATAAACAAAGGGGAACCACTCGTGACTGATAAATTATTTATTTATTGGGACCATATGACCTTTAAACACCCCTTTTTGATCTCGATTAAGAAAGGATATGTTTTTCATTTACACCGTCAATATCTAGTTGTTTAACAGACAATTTTTAGATTTTTTTAAATTATAAAACTAACACCTAACCCTAACCCCTAACCCTAACCCCTAACCCTAGTCCCTAACAAACAACCGGATATTAACAGTGTAAATGAAAAACATGTCCTTTCTTAATCAAGATCAAAAAGGGTGCCTAAAGGTAATATGGTCCATTTATTGATCTAATAGAAATTAAGAAGACCAGTTTAGGGTTAAGGTTAGGGTTTAGGGTTAGGGTTAAGGTTTGATTAATGGGAAAATAAATAAATAATTTATCAGTCAAGAGTGGTTCCCCTTTGTTTATGTTGGACTTATAGGAAATAACCAAGAAGTTTATGAAAAACTAATTAGAACACTTGGCTCCTTCCTAAATAGAAGCATCAATATCATCCTGGACTGTGCTGTTACAATAGCAATTCTACAGGTTCATGGATCATCAAGGATTTTAAATAAAAGTCAATAAATACCAATGAATAGTTTACTCTTTCTCTATTTTCAAATTAGGGTCACGGTTTTTGAATCTGCTCTGTGCAGTGAAACAGCATCTGGGAGCTGACGGTAGTTGTGGTGCTCCACTTCAGCAAAAACAATCTCCCTGGTCTAGCGTTAGCAAAAAGGGGATAGACTCTCTCGCTGTTTGACTGTTAAACTGCATCTGATGGGGAGGCTCCAGTTCTAAAGCTCTAGGGAATGTGGACTACCCCTTCATTGCCATTACTCCTAGGTCCACTCTGACCTGGTGTGGTAGTACCTATTAGAGCCCCATCTATAGGAGTTCTGTTTCACTGATACCGACAATAGGTCTCTCTGCAGACTTGATTACTTACTACTATATTCAAAGGTAAAGTGTTAATTAATATTTTATCCTGATAAAATAAAATAAAATTTCTTCCAAATCTTTTTGGTATTTTTTTTCTTACAGGTAGTTGTGGTATTTGGTGACGGTGAGGGGTGGGGATGGGGGTGGTGGTCAATCAGATCAAAATTCATGCATGACCTAAAAATAGGACAAAGTTATGGTGTAATCTTTTTAGGTCATTGGGAATTCACTGGCCTCCATATTTAAATGTGAGATAATAAAATTTGGGTCTCATAAATATCATTTCACCCTGTTTTTCTATTTAAGTCAATTGTAAAATTTTCGTTGTTGGCAGCCTTCCATCTACGAGAGACGATGGAGTAGTGTCAAAGTTTGTTTTTTTAATTATATATATATTTTTTTTATCTATTTATATATATATATTTATTTAAAAAAATTATATATATATTTTTTTAAAATTATATATATATATTTTTTTAAAACAAAAAAAATTAAAAATTTTTTTCTGAGAACAAAATACATTTTGCGGACCTTCTTTTTTTATAAAATATTGAATTTTCTCCCGTTGGAACCAGAACAACATTTTATATAATATATATAATATATATATATATATATATATATATATATATATGTATTAATTTGAAAGCAATTACAATGCAAGTAAAAAATAAAAACAAAAAGATGTTATTTTTTGTGTCCTATCGATTTCAAAGTATATATATATATATATATTTTATATACATATTTTTTTTTCTTCTTTGAACTACATAGCCTGGGCGGGTTCATATGGAGGATAAGCTGTTGCCCATGCAGCAAATCCCCCTCTCCACACTGTCGCTGTGATCCAAAGGAAAGGTAAGGTAGCAATGCAGTTTGGCAATGGTAGTGTCGCAGGAGTTGATAGGTAGCTACTGGATTTCAGCATCACACCACCTTTAGGGACTCCAGCTTCTGATTTGTATTCAGTGTTTATTAAATACAAATCCCCGTCTATAGGAGCCCTGTAAGCTGGAGCTTTAGAATACACTTAAGGGCAAGACCTTTCAATGGGGCGACCTGTTATCTGTGGGTGGTGACCCGTGATGCTTAAGGATGGAACCCTGGTGGCTAAACAGTCCATGACATGCAACACTCCCCTTTGGCACTTACTTAGGCTAGATGGGCAGTCAGAGATGCCCCCTCTGATCAATTGGCTGGTCACATCAAGCCCTAGCACCAATATGATTGTCCTGCCCCTATTGCTCTTATGGCAAGCCCCAACCCGATTTATCATATATAGGCTAGAAGTGGTGGTTGAGGGTCTTATTGTCCTGGGTATGACGTTAAACTCCATCTGATGGTGAAGTTCCAATTTTGGAGCTCTGGGGAGTGTGGAGTACCCCTTCATTGCCATTACTCCCAAATCTACTCTTATCTGGAGTGGTAGTACCTGTTAGGATCCCATCTATGGGATAAATAGATAAAAATAACTCCATCTGATGGTGAAGTTCCAATTTTGGAGCTCTGGGGAGTGTGGAGTACCCCTTCATTGCCATTACTCCCAAATCTACTCTTATCTGGAGTGGTAGTACCTGTTAGGATCCCATCTATGGGATACATAGATAAAAATGAGTTTTAAAAAATAGTTTTTTTTTTAAATTGAGTTCCATCAAGTATGAGTAGAACGAAACATCTTTGGCATAAAATAACCCTACAAAGGTTGACATGCCGTAAAATCCAACCCAACAAACAACCAACCCATCTATAGGTCTGTTTGCAAATTATTTGTATTTGCAAATTATTTGTATTTGTTAGGACTGTGATCTAAAATCTCAAGAAATAGCTATACAAATAATGTAAATATGAATGTACAAAGAATGCAATTCTCTAACCTCTAGGCATTAAATAACCCTAGACGGGTTGACATGCAATTAAAATCAATCAGACTACTCTACTGCCCCTCCATCATACTCTGCTGCAGAGTTAGAACTTTTGGGACAAGGTTCACCAATTCTTTTCTTTTTTTTTCTAACACATCCTATTCAAAGACAAAAACACAGCTGAAGAAGATAAACAGATACTACACTCTAATCCTAAATAGAAGGCAATCAATCAAATACTGGTGGTTCTGTAACTGGGAATGAATAAATTATTAATGAACATAAACAAATGATTTTATTGGTTCAGAAGTTAGAAATACTTAAAGATATAAATTCAATTCAAATTTTTGTTTCTAATTATAACAATAAAGATGTTTTAAGAAAAATAATTCTGGAAAAAAAATCTTGGCTATTCTTATTTATTTAAAAAGAAGAAAAATCCTTATTTTTGTGTGTGGAATTGAACACCAATAATGAACCCAGTGAAGTTGATTGCTTCTAGTCATGTGGCTTTTTAAAGTATCCCTATTCTCACTTGACAGCTGCTAGAGTCTTTTAGAGTTGGGAATGATTGAAGAGTAACAGATATACACTCTAATCCTAGATAGAAGGCAAAGACAAAAATCATTTGTTCTCAGTTTTACCTCTTCAGAATAAAAGCTTTTTTCCAGCTGAAGAAGATGAAAGATACTACACTCTAATCCTAGATAGAAGGCAAAAAAAAATCATTTGTTCTCAGTTTTGTACCTCTTGAGAATAAAAGCTTTTTTCCAGCTGAAGAAGATGAACGGATACTACACTCTAATCCTAGATAGAAGGCAAAGACAAAAATCATTTGTTCTCAGTTTTGTACCTCTTGAGAATAAAAGCTTTTTTTCCAGCTGAAGAAGATGAACAGATACTACACTCTAATCCTAGATAGAAGGCAAAGACAAAAATCATTTGTTCTCAGTTTTCTACCTCTTGAGAATAAAAGCTTTTTTCCAGCTGAAGAAGATGAACGGATACTACACTCTAATCCTAGATAGAAGGCAAGACAAAAATCATTTGTTCTCAGTTTTGTACCTCTTGAGAATAAAAGCTTTTTTCCAGCTGAAGAAGATGAACGGATACTACACTCTAATCCTAGATAGAAGGCAAAGACAAAAATCATTTGTTCTCAGTTTTACCTCTTGAGAATAAAAGCTTTTTTCCAGCTGAAGAAGCTGAACGGATACTACACTCTAATCCTAGATAGAAGGCAAAGACAAAAATCATTTGTTCTCAGTTTTCTACCTCTTGAGATAAAAGCTTTTTTCCAGCTGAAGAAGCTGAACGGATACTACACTCTAATCCTAGATAGAAGGCAAAGACAAAAATCATTTGTTCTCAGTTTTCTACCTCTTGAGAATAAAAGCTTTTTTCCAGCTGAAGAAGCTGAACGGATACTACACTCTAATCCTAGATAGAAGGCAAAGACAAAAATCATTTGTTCTCAGTTTCGTACCTCTTGAGAATAAAAGCTTTTTTCCGTCCAAATCAAAGGTTGGGCAATGTATTCATAGACAAAAACATATTGTGTTACTATCATACTTGTTTGTAGATTCTAAGTTTGAAGAAAAAAGCAAATTTTTCCTTTTAGTTGACTCTGTAGTAAGTTAAGGATGGTCAAGTATTTTGGTTGTCAATTTTCTAAACAATATTTGACCTCTGCGTATTGATTGGTCAATATTTGGGTGATGGCTGTAGCATTATTTTTTTTTTTTAAATCAATATCCTTTTTAATGAATTTACTTTTTGACTCGGATGGACTACAAAGCCAACTGGAAATGAAAAATAATCTTTTTTATAAACGACAAATTACGATAAATAAAGAATTACAAATAAGTAATAGTCACCGGGTAGCAATTTATGAGGCAGGAGACCAGAACGCACTTCCTCATAAATTACCGATATTTGTTTTCTTTATTTGTTTTTTTATTTGTTTTCTAGAATATTCCAATTTTGTATCTCTTGATAATAAAAGCTTTTGGTAATGAAGGACTATTTGCTCGTAAATTCCTACCATAAAATAACTGAACCCCCATTTTATGTCCGTGTTTTTGTACTAAATGTTTTATTTTTCTTGCACCCGTTATGTTACAATACAAAATATATTTTCTTTATTTATTTTAATATTCACTTCAATGCGTATATTCTAAAAGTTTTTATTTTGTGAGAATGTTTAGTTTTAAAGTGGGGGCTCGTTTTACAATTTAGGCATAAATTGGATCCTCCTTTTATGACCGTAATTTTGTTTTTTCGTTGACGATGATTAAAATCTGACATTTTTATTTTAGAGTAGCAAAGCCAAAAAGAAAAGAAATAACAACAACAAAAAGGTAATATTCAACTTTTTACTCGTAAATTCCTACCATAAAGTTAGGCTTGGGCATATTATGGTAGGAATTTACGAGTAAAAAGTTGAAGTGTAAAAACGAACCTTCCTATGTGAAATACCTTACATTTAGCTGTGTTGAATCTCATTTGCCAACTATCAGATCAATCTACAAGATTGTTAATGTCAGTTTGGATTTTGTCAGTATCATTTCGATCATTAACAGTGGAATATATTTTTGTATCATCTGCAAATATCTGTGTGTAGCATTTGATAATTTCTGGGAGATCATTTATAAAAATAACAAAAAGACAAGGTCCAAGAACACTTCACTGTGGGATTCCACTTGTCACTGGAGCTCATTTTCATTTAGTGTTTTTAATTTTGACACATTGTCTTCTATTACCCAGGAATTTTTTATCCAATTCAGAACCTGGCCATTTATCCCATATTTTTGTAGCTTCAATAGCAGAGGTACAGAATCAAATGCCTTGGCAAAGTTTAGGTAGATGAAGTTATTCACTAAATGTTTTTCTTACTTTTTGTTGCAAACATACAAAGAAATTTACTTGGTTTGGGGTTTAAATCAAATAAATTTCTTTGTCGCTATCCCACTTCTGACCCACTTCAGTTCAACAAAGCTTGTGTCACTCTCTTATTCTTTCTTATATTCCCACCCCCCAGAAGTGAGGGTGTTGATATAAACTCTGTTTAATACAGGTACCCATTTCAGGAAGCAAGCCTCCCAAGTAGGTGGAGACAAAAATAGTCCTAACCCCCATAAGCATTTCCCTTAAGGAGGTGCCTCAGACATCAGGCAATGACCCCTGACACTTACCCCCTTTTAGATGACAACAACAGGTGCTGCCTAGAGGGGTGGCCCTCTCTGATTGGACTGATATATTTTCAAAAATACATACAGAAACATAATTTAAAAAAAAAAATCATCACTTTTTTTGCAATGCTAGATAAACAAATCTTTGAGAGGTATAAGTCATCGGGGGCAGCCTAATGTCGGTACCAGCCAATCAGCGAGGGAGTCTATCCCCTTTTCACTAGCCCTAGACCAAGGAGATTGTTTTTTTGTGTGTGAAATGGAGCGCCAGACCTACCATCAGCTCCTTACTTTACCACACAGATCCTTGTGCTACTCATAACGCTGAGTTGGCGAGGGCCGGTATTGAACTAGGAACCTTGTGGTTTCTAGCCGAACGCTCTACCGACTGAGCTAGGGTAGTTGACCATTGTTAGTGAGTTAGATTCTCATTGAATGCTCCATACTTTTGGCCTTGTGCCAAACTAAACTAAGCTTAGTAAATGACATGTCAGTAAACTTAAAAAGATTTTTTCTTTAAGTTAATCAAATTAAAATATTGGTAATTTGCTTGAAGCATTGTTAAGTATGTTATAATATATTAATTTGAAAGCAATTACAATGCAAATAAAAACTAAAAACAAAAAGATGTTATTTTTTTGTCTTATTGATTTCAAAGTAAAACTTTATTTTCAGAGACGATTTTCGGAAATGGACGCGTTTTTTTTTTTTTTGTCGTTATTTTTTTTTATGTTATAAACACGTGTCTCGTGGTGTTCTTTTTTTTAAACGCCACGCGCAAAGTCATTTAGCCACGTGGTAGTCATTTAGCCGTTCATTCAATTTCAATTTTATTATTTTCAATTTGAATGAACGGCTAAATGACTATCACGTGGCTAAATGACTTTGCGCGTGGCATTTAAAAAAAAGAACACCACGAGACGCGTGTTTATAACATAAAAAAAATAACGACAAAAAACCCCCCCCAAAAAACGCGTCCATTTCCGAAAATCGTCTCTGAAGATAAAGTTTTACTTTGAAATCGATAAGACAAAAAAATAACATCTTTTTGTTTTTATTTTTTATTTGCATTGTAATTGCTTTCAAATTAATATATTATAAATTAAAATATATTTATGGAGGTTTGAGGTGCGTGGTGTAATAGTTAGAGTCGTAGGAAATGGACTCGTCGACCCGAGTTTAAATCCTCGACAAAGCTGTTTGCATTTCTCATAGTGCTTGTGGTGTTTCTCATAGAAAACAACAACGCAGGTGTTAGTTAATGCCTTTATTCCCTTTTTCCAAGGTACACATTGCCTAAGTTCCCAGGTTGGAAGTCTCCGGTGAACCAAGAGATGTTGTATCCTGTGATGATACATACATTACAGTGCTAATACTCTTGGGAAAGGTATGAATCCAACTACTCTCCCTCCAGCTATGGGAAAATAGTAGGGTAGATTGCGCTCTTTAACCATGGATAGATAACCAGTCTAGGAGAAGTAAAACTCTGAATGCAAACCTGTAAAACTCCAAGAAATTGACCTTGTGTCACATCTGCTCATGTGTAGGGTGACTAATGAGATCCTACATTAATCAGCTCTTTGCATGTAATTCTGGATGCTGCATGGAAGACCTTCCAGGAATGATGCCTGAGAGGGATGGTTGGAGAGAGAGAGTGTCATGGATATCTGTGTTGCCAGCATTATATGATGATGATGATGATGATGTGTATTTGCATGTGTGTACATGTGTGTGTGTGTGTGATGATAATGATGATGTGTGTTTGTGTGTGTTTACATGTGTGTGTATATGATGATAATGATGATGTGTATGTGTGTGTATGTGTGTGTGTATGATGATAATGATGATGTGTGTTTGCTTGTGTTTACATGTGTGTGTATATGATGATAATGATGATGTGTGTGTGTATAATGATGATGATGATTTATGTTTGCATGTGTGTGTGTGCGTGTATGATGATAATTATTATGTATGTTTGCATGTGTGTGTGTGTGTGTGTGTGTATGTATACTTAACATATAAAGAAGGTCTAGTGTATATCCGATAAGATGAGAGTTTTTTTGTATATATCGTTCAAGTTTATCATATCACAAACTACAAACAATTGTTTTGCTCTTTACATCCTGTAAAATTTGGAAAAAACAAAAAAAAACAAAAAAAAAACGGGAACAAAAAAAGAAAGAGAAAAAGAAAAAAGGCATGAGTGAAGACAAAAAGGATTTTGTGAAATTTAAAGACAAAGAATAATTGTTCATTATTCGGATGGAAATATTAAGATTCCAATTTAAAGAGTTTTTGGCGATGTAATCTTTTATTTGCGATTCTCTTCAGAAAAGAAAGGAAAAAAGTTTTGACTACAAGATGGAAACAGATGTCTCTCTTCTTTCACAGAATCACAAACTTATTCCAACCAAAAGTTACCAATTTAAAATAAGAACAGATATTTACAGACAGTTGCATGCTGGGATAGACTTGGCTAAATGGAACTAATACTACTACAAAGTGACCAATACTACTACTACTACTACTACTACAAATCTATTGTGTCTTTTGTACAATATTCATTGGGATCAATTAATAAATTAATTTTTAAAAGTCATTATTAAACAGTAAAAGGAATTATGGGTTTAATGGGGGGGGGCCTCTTAAATCTCCCGCTGTAGGCAAATTGTTCGGACAAAAGAAGACAAACACACAATGGAAATTTAATACATGTATTGACAAATAATACAAGAACTTGTTGCAAATTTTATTGGCATTTGCTACCAGACTAATCTGTGAGGTTAAATACTGGTCTCGTTGGAGAGTGGTGATAACAGGGGTATTCTGGTCGCTGGTTGGAATGTTGTTAAGACGCTTCGTCAGGTCGTTTCTCGTTCCTCAGCCTTCTGTTAGTATGCTATTGTATCAGCCTTTGAACGTTTGCTGATACAATGCCTTAGAAAGTGTGCTGGTGGGAGCGCTTATTTGATGTGAATCCTCAGGTTGACAATCTTCAGACAAGTGAGCCCTGTTTATGGGCACGGTGGTAAGAGCGCTTATTTTTGCGTCTCTCCTGGGTAACTGCTCTGTGATAAGTGAGGGGTTTGGTTTTTGGCGCCAACCTTGGCGATTCGCCCTCTAGCGGCAGGGGAAGATAATTCTCTATCAGATTTCCGATACATATTCATAAAAAAATTAAGAAACAAGTACCCCAAAAAATGTAAATTTGAAAGTAAAATGAATATGATTCCCTAACCCTTAGGCATAAAATAACCCTAAATGAGTTGACATGCCATTAAAATCAATCAATCAATCAACTGGGTAACTACATTGATCCAGGCCACAAAAACCAAGCCTGTAACATGCAGATACCACTAACTTCCACCCCAGAACTAAATAAAATAATTCAATATTTCCTCGTCTCACTACAGATTCTACACCAATATATCCAGGGTACTAAGCACATGTAAGGTTTAAAGTGATATATACTTGAAGATAAAACTCTGACAAGGGTTCATAGACATAACATTTAATATGGTACAGCACATGGATAAACAGGGTACATAATACATAGGTGTACATAAGCATACATACAAAAGTAGAGATTCATGAATGGTAAAAAGATAAACATAAAAGCACAGACATGAGACTAGGAATAGTCCATGCTGTGTGAATCACTTACAGTAATGTAAGGGGGGTCAAAGCCCCAACAAGAGGTGGGGGGTAGACCAGAGTCTAACCCATAGTGGTGCCTCGTGGGTCGAGCAACCGGAAAAGAGAGAGAGAGACGTTCAAACCAGCCACTTAAATAATCGAGGCCACTAGTGAACTAAACGAGCAGACAACTCTCCAGGCAAAATATGAAACTAACGCCAACACATAACAAATCATAGGACTATTTGCAAAAAAAAAAAGAAAAAAAAAGGACTTCCTTCTGATCCTTTTAACTAAACAGCATCCCCTTTAGATGGAGAAGTCTTTTATAAATGTAAAAGGCGTTTAAGTTGTTCTACAATTTCTTGCTTTTCATATTGTTGTAAATAATCTACTTTTCATCACATTCCATAATTGCTTCAAAGACAAAACATTTACCATATTTGACGGCATATAGGATGCACTTTTTCTTCCCAAAATTTTGGCTCAAAAAATTGCCCTGCGTCTTATACATCGTAGGTGAAGTTTGAGACCTCTTGTAGGCCTAGGCTAATCTTCTCTATGATGCTCACTAACCCAGCTTACGCTCAGTACTTTTACCTACCCTTAAACTACATGCATCCTTATTTTATTGCTGGTATTGTTATAATTAAGGTTAACAGGAGTATATGATGGCAAAGAAAAAACAGACACTAAAACCTTTTTTTGGACTATATGACCTTTAGGCACCCCTTTTTGATCTCAATTAAGAAAGGGCATGTTTTTCATTTACACCGTCAATATCCGATTGTTTTAACAGATGATTTTTAGATTTAAAAAAAAATTGTAATCCTAACCCCTAACCCTAACCCCTAACAAACAACCGGATATTGACGGTGTAAATGAAAAACATGTCCTTTCTTAATCGAGATCAAAAAGGGGTGCCTAAAGGTTATATGGTCCCTTTTTTCCTGAATCTGACCTGCTGAAATGGTGGTGGTGGGGTTTCTTATATACCCGTGCGTCTTGTATGCCATCAAATACGGTAAATACAATTCAGAAGGTTTTTTTTTTTACTTACCAGAATTTACACATCAAAATGACTAACATAACCAAGCTGGTACTAATTGCCTTCGATGCTTGATTTGGATATTTTGAGTGTTCTTGTTGTAAGGAGATAATAAATGTCTCCCTTGAAAAGTGGGTGTGTTGCTTGGTTACCTCATGGTCATGTGACAATCCCAGAATCCTTCTTGGTCCTCTTTGTTCCCCGTTTTTCTAATGAATAAAATGTGTCTTTTTATCTCTGTTAGTTGAACAGAAGAGAAACTTTGTCTCCATCAATGTCTTGTCCTTACCTTGGCATTGAAATGTAAACCACAAAGCTAAACCACCAAAGACAAGTAAGATTTTTATGTTTTTGTACCCCTTTCATATACTGCTTTTGTTCATAGAACAATTTGTGCACATTTTATTTGTTGGAAGACAACATTTGTGTATTCTGTGTTGATACTTAAAATAAATGTAAAATCATTGAGGTAGCCCTAATGTCAGTATCAGCCAGTCAGGCAAGGGAGTTTATCCCCTTTCAATAGCACTAGACAACGGAGATTGTTTTGGCATCTGAGGTGGAGCGCCCACCTACCATCAGCTCCTTACCTTACTGCACAGATCCCTGTGCTACTCATCACGCTGAGGGCGAGGACTGGTACCTGGAACTAGGAACCTCGTGTTTCTAGCCGATTGCCTCTACGACTGAGCTAACCTGGTAGCGAAGGAGTTTCAATAATTAATCCACTCTCTTGTTTTATGAAAGCCAAGCTCATCGTGGATTATTATATCTGAAGAGAACAGGCTACTTTTTGATGATAACTTGCTGTGTTTACTATTACCATCTTTGAGCTTGCTGAGATCTTCTTCATCATGTATCCTGGTGCCGCTTTAAACATCAATGTCTGTCTGGACTTTTAACTTCCTTATCTACTCATAAACACTTCTACATGATAGTGCACTGTTCTCATATTGTACTAAAAGCCCACTGATGAATTTCAGCTCCTGACACTCCTTCCTCTATGCTATCAGAAATATAAATTGTAACTGTCTTTCTTTTATATCTTTAAACATGTGATACCCTTTCTTTTGCTTTGAAAATTAATTCTTACTATCTGTTGTGAGGTTCTAAGGGGTCAAATAAGAACAAACGACGGGTAACAAATGTAGGAAAATGTATTAACAGAAAGTAGACAAATACAATACAGATAAGTGGAAATTACGTCCGAGCAAATAGAGTTATTGGCTTACTCGCATTGGCTTACTGCCAAGCCACAATTGTCCCTGTTACTTATAGTAACCTGTCGGTGCATTCCATTAGTCTTATAGGGTGTATCACCTATAACACATTCTACTTATTCTAGCTCTCTTTTTCATGGTGTCATTCCAGCAAAACAACTTTCTATCTATACATAATAAAGGGCAGTGTGTGTATGTATGTCGTGTATCTATCTAACATATATAAAGGGCAGTTGTGTATATGTGTAATGTGGAGGAAACTTTGAAAAATAAAACATTAAAGACAAAGATAAATATATATACACATTAATTATCATCGGGCTTGTTTTTTGAGCAAACATAAATGAAATCTTATTTATATTCATTGAAATTAATTAAAAATAAAATTTAATGATAACAGCATGGATTTTTTTGCATTTAGTGTTTTAAATAGGAGACATTAATTTTTCTTTTCAGATTGTCTTTTTTACATGTGGATTTTAATGGGGCAGTCCTGTGAGGGTCCATCTCCCGATTCACACATAATGGATCTGTGAGACTACCTTTTTTACCCTCCCAANCTTGTTATAAGATTCCAAAGACGCGCCAGAAGAATTAGAGTAAGAAAGAAGTAAGTAAAGAAGAAAGAGTATGCAACATTACGAGAGCAATTCTAGATCTTTTTTAGGCTAAGCCTAAACACCTCTCCAAGTAAACATTTAACTGTACCAAGCATGCATTTGAGTTAACTTGGGGGTGCCTCACACTAGTATGATTGTGTTTTAGCCCAGTTCCTGTGTGGTCTTTCTTTACTCCCAACTGAGTTTGGGCAGGTGAAAAAACACTAATGAAGCAGTGTTGCTGTTTGTTGGTCCATAAACACTGTGAAGCAATAAAATATAAAAAATTGCTGTGCAAAAGGTGAAAGGTGCAATTGATCACGTCAGTACCAGATGGTTCAAGAAATTTTTGCTCAGGTTTCAAGAAACTTGACAATCAGGCAAGGTCAGATTGGCGTAAACAAAAGGAATTTGATAATAGGGCTGGATAAAGGCATTTGTGTAAAGTGAATATATACTATATATATATAATTATATTATACCTAGCAAATATATGCACCCTCCGGGTGCAAGTTATTTAAGTTTTAATGTAATAAAATAGTATAGTTGAATTAGAAAGGCTAATGAAACTAAGAATCCGATAAAAAGGTTCGAAACAGAGGGGGGTATAATCGAAAAATAGAACAACTTTGAAACTAACTCTTCCATCATTTTCCATTGCTCCCGTCTTTCATTGCTAAATTTCCTAATTTAACTATTTAGTTAAAATAAGAATTCAAGAATAAAATGCAGTTATTTCGTTCTTGTTAATGAATTTCTTTTTAAGATTTATTCCCAAGATTTTTACTTATATTCATAAGATAAAATCAAACAATTAGAAACAATAATACTAAGCACATATTTATTAAAATCAATTTGTGATATCTATATGCAAATTAGCCTTCCCATCACCACTATAAACCACTAATTTTGGGGCTTATATAAAATGTAATTGCATGTTAATAGTATGGCCAACAGTATTAATAATGAAAAACAATTTTATTAATAATTGAGGTTTAAATATAAATAAAATCATGGAGAACTTGACGTAAATAACAGAGGGAATGTCGACTTGAGTAGTGATATAGTTTCGTTACAGACCGACAGATACACAATCTCTTATTATAATAATGATATTATATATAATATATATATATATATATAGAAGAGAGAGAGAGAGAAGAGGAGAGAGAATTTTTTGGGGTTGTTATACATATATACATACAAAATATAATGAATATTACCAAACTTGTTTGGTAAATCCTTGTGGTGAGAAAAAACCAGCAAATAGTTTGATTGTAAAAAATATACTATCAAACATTACCATCGGAGAGATTCAAAAAAATTCTTTGGAATAAAGAAAAAGACCAAGATAATGTCGTACCAACCAAAAATATCTATTGGTACAATATTTGGCCAAAAGAAAAAACAATTTAATGAATATATATATATATATAAGATAATATATATTCATACAGAACCGCCAGGAAACTAAACCTAATAAGTAAAAAGTGCTCAATACTAAGCTAGAGCAAATATAAAGATAAATCTAATGAGTCAAACAACCTACTAAAAATTTCGCTTAATGCTCTTCAGGGCTAATATCAGATATTACGCCGAGAGCATTAAGCGAAACTTTAGTAGGTTTTGTCTGACTCATTAGATTATCTTATACATACAAATTATATATATATACAGAATATATATATGGGTTGTAATATATATATATATATTCTTTTTTTTCAAAAATCTTTTGAATACCAACCCGTCACATTGTTTTAATAACCCATCCCCCTTTTAAATAAGTTAATTCGTCTTGTTGCCAACATCTCAAAAATCCGCTACAATAAGAGGTTGACCGACAAAAAAGTTATACACATCATCATGGACCGACAAAAAATATGGCACGAATGCCCCACATTGGAGAATAAATGTAACAAGTTTCGTTCTTTTTTGCAAAATATTAAGGTTTTTTTGTTTTTGAACTGATTGATACCATATCTCCGACCACAATCACCATGGAGTAAATGAGCTCTGATGATGATTTTGTAAAATCGAAATATTGATCAATATCACCTATGATTATATTATAAATTGTTTTCTTCTTTAACAGGATTGTGTGATGTTTTCATATCCACCTTTTTTCAATACTCATACTGATGAATATAACCAATCCCTCTGCATGAGTAGGATGTGTTTTGAGTCTGAAGATCACAGAGATGATGTGGTCACAAATACACCTGCCAATTATCTGCTGCCACCCTAGGAGCAGGTAGCAAGAGGCATTGGCCTCATGTGAACTCAGATAAACAGAGTTCATGTATTTTAACAAGTTGTGCCATCTCCACATTAAATGGGCAAGCCTCTGAAAATAGTAGACCAGTTCACATACCAACCGGTAACAATATCTCATCTACAGAAAGCTATGTCAATAATGATTAGAAAAGTCATAGACTATTCTATTTTTAGTATGTGGTACCACACTATGTTCTATTGTAGCTAGTGGTCCATCAGGGGCTGGTGTAGCTCTGTTGGTTGAGCCTAGGAATCGCAAGGTTCTGGGTTCGATACAAAGGCCCCCACCCCCTTCAACACAGAGTTGTTACAGCTTGGGTAATCTGATCTGTGTGGTAAAGTAGAGAGTTTGAAGGTAGTGTGGTGCTCCAACTCAGCAAAACAATCCAATCTCCTTGATTTAGCACTAGCAAAAGAGGGATAGACTCCCTCGCTGTCTGGCTGTACCGACAATAGTCACTCTGCTAACTTTACTTTTACTAGACTACAAAATAAAAACGCACTCCGGGCGATGTAAAATAATTTTTGGAAGATATTAGCAGGTTATCTTATCATATAGAAATCTGATTTCTCTTGATAAAATAAACAGAAAATCTTTAAAACACTTTAAACCTCTTGCTACCCATTGCTCTTAGTAAGTAAGTAAGTAAAGTCGTTGGGGGGCCTAATGCGCGTATCAGCCAGACAGCGAGGGAGTCTATCCCCTTTTCACAGATCCCTGTGCTACTCATACGCTGAGTTGGCCTCTGAAATTAGTAAACCTGTTCACATACCAAGGTAACAATATCTCATCTACAGAAAGCTATGTCAAATATGTTATAGGAAAAGCATAGACTGCTATTAGCAGGTTATCTATCATATAGAAATCTGATCTCCTTGATACGATAAAACAGAGAAATTCTTTCAAGTTGTGGCTGTGTAAGTACTACTGTATGGCTGCACCACTTGCACTTTGCTGAACCTTATTCTTTCTTCAGACAAAAAAAAAAAAAAAAAGAATTAAAAAAAGTAGATGGTCGCTTGAAAAAGGAAGTAAATAAATTCTGAGCTTTTGTATGTTGTAACCCGATCTCACTCTGAAAATATGATGTTGATATACTTGTATTTTTTTCAGGTTTTATTTTCCACTGCTTATAATTAATTGTTATTCAATTTTTCAATATTTTCTTTTCATTTATATTGGTTTTAATTTATAGGCCATTTATTTGTCATGGAACCCATATATATTATATATATCATATAATTATATATATATATATATATATATGTGTGGTGTGTGTGTGTGTGTGTGTGTGTGAAATAAAGGAAATTAATCTGACAGTGTGAATTTGGATATATTGAAAAAACAAATGATGTTTACAAATGCTTGGGATCATCAGGAGAGAATGTGCACCGTTCGGGGCCTTCCTCTCAATGGGGCCGATCTGCAGTTAAAACCGTTGAGAGGAAGGCCCCGAAAGGGTGCACATTCTCTCCTGATGATCCCAAGCATTTGTAAACATCATGTTTTTCAATAATACAATATAATATATATAATATATATGTTTGAAAAATGAATAAAGGAAAGAAAGTATAAAATGGATAATATAGGATATTTTATTTATTTTTATTTTATTTATAAATATCACAAACTATATGATCAATAATATATATATATATATTATATATATATATATATATATGAAGATAGGAGGGTTGAGTAAATCCGACAGATGAGGTAAAGGAAAAAAGAAAAGTGGACAAAAAATAATAACTCAAACAAGTAGATGAAGGAGATAGTATTTCGTTCCGCTTTAAGGTGGGAATTTCATCAGTCTGTGTTAATAAACAGATTGATGAAGTTCCGCTTAAAGCAGACGAAATAATATTCTCTCCTACATCTACTCGTTTGAGTATATTTTTTGTCCACTTTTCCTTACCTCAATATATATATATATCTTATAAATATAGTAATATAGATATAAAAAATATATATAATATAAAGGTTTTATATATTTAATGACATAGGAAACAATTACGACCATTGGTTTCATGCATGCGTAACTGCAAACATTCATCAGGTGACGTGTGGGGTTTTAAGTTAAATGGTTGTGATTGTTACTATGTGACTGTTCCTATGTCATTAAATATATAAAACCTTTATATATTTATTTTTTATTATATTATATAATAGCTCTATATTATATTGAGCACTCTCCCAATAATACTGCACTTTGGCATACCGTTCCAGTAAAAGCTGAAACAGTGACAATCCTACACTATATATATATATATATATATATATATATATATATATATGTGTGTAGTATAATAAAAAATGAAAAAACACAAGTTTAAATGAGTTAAGTGGTGAGTTTATTGGCTGACGCTGCAGTGTTTCGATCTATTAATTAGATCATCTTCAGGGCTTTTGTTGGTATGTGGAAGGTGATAAAAATTTTTTTTATCTCAGAATAAGGAGAAAGGCGAGTAATAGACTTCAAATTTTAACAGACCAATATTATAACAAGGACTATTACTCGTCTTTCTCCTTATTCTGAGATAAAAATTTTTATCACCTTCCACATACCAAACAAAAGCCTGAAGATGATCTAATTAATAGATCGAAACACTGCAGCGTCGGCCAATAAACTCACCACTTAACTCATTTAGACTTGTGCTTTTTCATTTTTTATTATACTTCATACCGTCGGATTCACTTCCTTTTATTCACATATATATATATATTAGGAAGCGCGTGGTGTAATGGTTAAAGTCATGGGAAATGGACTCGTCGCCCCGAGTTCAAATCCTGGACATGGTAATTGCATTTCATTTAGTGCTAATATCCTTGGGAAAGGTATGAATCCTACTCTCCCTCCAGCTATGGGTAAATAGTAGGGCAGACTGGGCTCTTTAACCTTGATTAGGCCACCGGTCTAGGAGAAGGAAAACTCTGAATTCAAACCTGCTGAACTCCGCTTAAGAAATTGACCTTGTGTCGCATCCTGCTCGTGCAGAGGGGTTGGTAAATATATATATATATATATATATATATATGTGTGTATGTATGTATGTGTGTGTGTGTACAACACCTACACCTTAGTGGATCCACAGTAATGTGATCCTTAACTGTTATCTCTACATTTCAATCCAGCACCAATGGCCTAAATGTTCATAGATGACGTCATGCCCACCTAAAAATTCCTTGAACATAGAATCAATCCAGCACTCCTCAATAGAGGAGCACCTACATCCTTTTCAACTGACTACAAACATAACTGCGACATCTCATTCACCAAAATAAAATGCTAAACACTAAATACATCTCTGTCATTTTCAATAAAAAAGAGAATCCGCTGCCTATATATATATATAAATATATATATATATATATATATATATATATATTATATATATATATATAATCCAAAATATATATATATATATTATGCGGAAAAAATGAGTAAAGAAAAGAAATGTAGATGGATAAAAATGAATTTAATCGATATCACTTTAATCGATATCACTTACACATGTGTTTCTGTCCGTTTATCAAAATGTATACGTTATTATTATTATTAAAATAATCAGATGAAATTGAAATAATAATAATAATAATATAATAATAATAATAATAATAGGAAAAATGTAAAAATATTCCGTACACAGTGAATTTTTATTTTTTTCACTCATCACTTTTTTCACTTAATCAGAGTGAATTTTTTTTTTTTTTTTCACTCATCACTTTTTTCACTTCATCAGAGTGAATTTTTTTATTTTTTTCTGTAGATTAGTCCACCAAAGTTTTTTATTCCAAGTACTTTCAGCACTTCGAAATGCCATCATCAGGTGTGATGTGTTTGTGTTCCAGTTTTTTTTCAAGTTAGTAGTCGTGAGAGTAACTACATGGAGAACACGTAGAAATTATATTAAGGGGTGTGGAGGCTGGAAGGAGGAGAATTGGTAGGAAAAGTGTTATAAGCATTTTAAAATGTGAGTAGAAAAATATATATATATATATATATATATATATATATATATATATATATATATATATATATTATATATATATATATATATATATATATATTATATATATATATATATGACAGACAGACGACAGACAGACAGGCGCGTGGGCTAGTGTTAGAGTCGTGGAAAATGGACTCGTCGGTTCGAGTTCAATTCCTAGACGAAGCTGTTGGCATTTCACATAGCGCTAATATCCTTGGGAAAGGTATGAATCCATATATTCTCCCTCCAGCTATGGGTTAAATAGTAGGGCAGACTGGGCTCTTTAACCTTGGGTAGGTAACCAGTCTAGGCGAGGGATAACTCTGATTTCAAAATTCCTGAGGGCAGTCGTTGATTGGATTCGTGGCATTCCTTGATGCACCAATTCTTTCCCATTGACTGTGCCAAAAAGTGTGGAATGGACCTACACAAGCCTTCACCACTATAAACAAATCACTGTGCTGGTTGTTCACTGGATGAACACTCATGCGTCGAAAAATCGATGAGAGAGTCCATTTAAAAAAAAAAAAATTTTTATAATAGAGTAAACTACTGACATGTGTTTAGAGGTATCACCTCTCATCAGTGCAGTTATACCGTTATAATATATATATATATATATATATATATCACTGAATCTTGGACTATTGTGGCCCTTCTCTAAACTAAGCTAAGCTTGTAAATATTTATCAGTATCTAAATTTTAATGTGTGTGTACATCTGTTCTAAATTCTTGGATGAGAGAGAGAGAAGAAAAAAAAGAGATAGAGACAGAGAGACAGCCACACAGGGAAATACCTAAAGAAGAAGAAGAAGAAGAAGAAGAAGAAGAAGAAGAAGCTAATGGGAAGCAAATGAGGAAAGAGAAAGAGAGAAAGAGAGAAGAGAGTCTAACATGTGGAAATTGTGTACATATTCCATAAAAAAGGATAGAGAGAGAGAGAGAGAGAGAGAGAGAGAGAGAGAGAAATTGTGTGTGTGAGTGTAATAGAATAGTGTGTGAGAGAATGTGTGTGTGTGTGTGTGAGAGATAGTGTGT
This sequence comes from Doryteuthis pealeii, assembly GCA_023376005.1. Taxonomy (NCBI): domain Eukaryota; kingdom Metazoa; phylum Mollusca; class Cephalopoda; order Myopsida; family Loliginidae; genus Doryteuthis; species Doryteuthis pealeii. Next base: position 7,853,515 of record CM042161.1, on the reverse strand, counting down.
GAGAGAAATGTGTGTGGTGTGTGTGAGAGAGAGAGAGAGAGAGAGAGAGAGAGAGAGAGAAATTGTGTGTGTGTGTGTGTGTGAGTGTGATAGAGAAATGTGTGTGTGTGAGAGAGAGAGAGAGAGAGAGAGAGAGAGAGAGAGAGAGAGAGAGAGAGAAATTGTGTGTGTGTGTGTGTGAGTGTGATAGAGATAGTGTGTGAGAGAAATGTGTGTGTGTGTTGTGAGAGAGAGAGAGAGAGAGAGAGAGAGAGAGAGAGAGAGAGAAAATTGTGTGTGTGAGTGTAATAGAGATAGTGTGTGAGAGAAATGTGTGTGTGTGTGTGTGGAGAGAGAGAGAGAGAGAGAGAGAGAGAGAGAGAGAGAGAGAGAAATGTGTGTGTGTGTGTGTGAGTGTGATAGAGATAGTGTGTGAGAGAAATGTGTGTGTGTGTGAGAGAGAGAGAGAGAGAGAGAGAGAGAGAGAGAGAGAGAGAGAGAGAGAGAGAGAGAAGACTTTCCTAATATGACTAGGAATATTCATTAAGCTTAATTAAGTAAAATAAAATAAATAATGTTAGGAAGATTGTGTAGCAGCAAGGTCGAGACAAGGAAAAAAAGTGTTTGCATTGAAAATCATTATTTTCATTATTTGAAATCCGGATTTCTGCCAAGGCTTCAGTTCTGACCAACGCTACTAACAGGAAGTATATCCTCCAGCCACAAAGTAGTCCTGTTTTTGTTTGTTTGTTGTTTACATGGCTACAAGTATCTAAAAAAGTCTTTTTATTTATTAACTCTTAACGTCCCATACCACCTGATTCTGTCCGACCAGAAGTCACATTCGTTTTCCAAATCTACCCCAAAATCTACCCCAAATGATAGCCTTTGTTTAAATGTAATATCAAACATTTAGAAGTCTATGATTTAAGGAAAATAACAGGTAACTTTAAATGAAAAGGCCATTTTTAGCCCTTTTTTGATAAATCCTTATAGGAACTGGGCTCTGAACTTGGAAAATTCTCAACAGGATTTTACCACACAGATCCCTGTGTGACTCATATGCTGAGTTGGTGAGGGCTGGTATCGAACCAGGAACCTTGTGGTTCCTAGTCAGACACTCTACTGATTAAAACATTTTTGTCAATGAACAATAAACGATTCTGTGATTTCTAAATATTTTGGAGACAGCTAAGTTGGTAGAGCACTCGCCTGGGAATCACAAGGTTCCTGGTTTGTTACCGGCCCTCACCAACTCAGCGTATGAGTAGCAGTTTAAGTTATCTGATCTGTGCAGTAAAGTGGAGAGTTGATGGTGTTACACAATCTATGCGGTTGCATAAGATTATTGTCAATCCCCTGTATTTCTAAAGGGATGGCCCTTTTCATATCACGGGCGGGACTTTCCATGGAATAGTACAGAAAGCCCGCGAAATACGTGAAGTCACGTGGGACCTGGTTGGGTCCTCAGTTTCAGTTTAGACGTCAGGCAGACAAGATGTCCTGCCTTAACTGGAACTCACTGCATACGCGCGCTATGTTTAGTTACATGAAATGTTTAGTTAAGTAAATAAAAGCTTAAGAAAATAACACGGTTTTGTGATTAATGAATGTCTTGGTAACAAGACTGATCTAGAAGAAGAAATGAGTTAAGTGCGACCGACCACCAAGACGAAGTCCAGACGCTAGAAGAGACCTAGAAGAACTTAAGATGTCAAAGACGAACAGAAGAAGAATAGAAGTAGAGAAAAAGTAGAGAAAGGGTATACAACAATGCTCACGTGACTTTCGGAAACATTTTTTTCACGCTCAGAATTGCGGAGACATGGAATAAACTGTCCGTGTCTGTTGTAGGCTGCCGAAGCACTGAATCTTTCAAAGCCTCCATGCTTCCTGTAGTCCGCCGACACTATACCTGATGCCACTCTCCACATACATATGCACACACGCGCACACATACATGCATATTACTACTGTAAACTGTTCATGTTCCTGACACTAATACATTATTCTGTGTACTAGACATGAGACTTTGATGAGTTGTGGTGCACCTGAGCACTGTACACATACATGTATATTATTACTGTAACTATTCATGTTCCTGACACTAATACATTATTCTGTGTACTAGACATGAGACTTTGGTGAGTTGTGGTGCACCTGAGCACTGTACACATACATGTATATTATTTACTGTAAACTGTTCATGTTCCTGACACTAATACATTATTCTGTGTACTAGACATGAGACTTTGATGAGTTGTGGTGCACCTGAGCACTGTACACATACATGTATATTACTACTGTAAACTGTTCATGTTCCTGACATTAATACATTATTCTGTGTACTAGACATGAGACTTTGATGAGTTGTGGTGCACCTGTGCACTGTACACAATAAATTTCATTAAATTTCATTATTACTATACTCGACTTAAAAATGTGGTGGAGGGTTTGGGTGAATACATACTTCTAAAATACTGAGGAAATATATCTTCCAGCCACAAAGTAGTCCTGTTTTTGTTTGTTTGTTTTTTACATGGCTACAAGTATCTAAAAAAGTATATTTTTTTATTAACTCTTAATGTCCTATACCACCTCATTCTGTCCGGCCAGAAGTCACATTCGTTTTCCTAATCTAAAATACTGAATAAAAACAAGAACATTAGATCACCTGCCTGGGAATCGCAAGTTTCTAGGTTCAATTCCGGTCCCCTCAGCTCAGCGGATAAGTAGCACAAATTAGGTAATATGATCTGTTTTGGTAAAGTGAGGAGCTGACGGTATGTGTGGCGCACTACCTCAACAAAAAAAAAAACAATATTTCTGGTTAGTATTATCTGCATTATTCGGACTATTGTCCCCATCTTCATTGTCCGAAATAACGCAGATAATACTAATCATCATGCCTCATCTCAAACATTCAGAGAAATCTTAATGCGGTAATTTATGAGGAAGTGCGTCCTGGTCTCCTGCCTCAAAAATTGCTACCCAGTGACTATTAAAATAACGACCCCAGCTACAGTGTTACTTGAAAGAAAACAACCAACTTAGGGCGTTAAATGTATTTTAGGGAGGGGGGTCTTCTCTTTTTTGTCGTAATTCTTATTTATTTATCGTAATTTGTTGTAATTCTTGTTTATTTATTGTAATTTGTCGATAGATAGATAGATAGATATCCATCTTCATATCTAAACAAGAATTACGACAAATTACGATAAACAAACAAGAATTACGATAAATTACGATAAATACATTTAACGCCCTAAGTTGGTTGTTTTCTTTCAAATAACACCGTAGCTGGGGTCGTTATTTTAATAGTCACCGGGTAGCAATTTATGAGGCAGGAGACCGGGACGCACTTCCTCATAAATTACCCTTAATGCTAACTTGATTTGTTCAGAAGTATTTGGTCATTCATTTTCTTTTTTTTTTTTTTTTTTTTATTTTGGTAGAAAAATAAAATTGTTAAAAAAAAAAATTAAAAAAGAAAAAGAATGTTAAGATCCTTTTATTTTACATTGGCATTGCTCATTTAAAACTATTCTTTAGTGTGTACAAGGTTTGCTCTAATACCCTGGCCTTGTGTCAGGCTAAGCCAAACTTTGTAAATAACTATTTTAAAATTCTGAGAATTCTCTTATTGTAAAAACAAAAAAACAAAAAAATAAAATTAAAAAAAATAAACGAAAAAAGATGTAAACAAGTGTAATTTTTTTTAATTCTAAAAACAATATAAGTGAAAAATTAAAAATAATTTTCAAAACTCATTAAAAAAATAAATTGAAAAAAATTACATTTATTTATTTTTTTTTTTTTTAAATAAAAGTAATTATTGTTTGGGTATTTGAGTAAGAAACGTTTTTTTTTTAATTTACAAAAAAAAAAAAAAAAAAATAAATAAAAAGTAAATAAATAAATAAAAATAAAATAACGAACAGCAGAATCGTTTCAAAAAGAGACAGAAAAGACAAACTTTTCTTTTCTTTTTATTTAAGTAAAAAAAAAAAAAACTTAAAGTAGAAAGAAACCTTTTTTCTGTCGGCTGCTCCCTGCCGGTCTTGATTTCTAGTCAGTGGGGGTGATGTTGGATGGCATCGGGGCACAAGGGATCGTGTTCATTGGGTCTGTAAAAGTCAGGAAGCAAAAGATCAGCAGCAGGTCGCGTTACAACTCCATTTGGGACGGAAAGACACACACACACACAAAGTCTTTTACTTTTTGGGGGAGAACACATTCATGTCGACTACTAAGTGAGAAGTCGGTCAAAACTTCTATGTACACTACAGTATTCATTTTTCTACATATAACAAGAATTGTTGAAGTCTTGATTTCATTTCGTTTTGCCGAGGAAAGTAGATTGCATGAAAGTTACCAACCGTTGTAAAAAAAGAAGAAGAAAAAAAAAAAGACATCTTGTTTGGCTCGACTTGTCGTCATTTTCTTAAATCCATAACAACACAGAAAAAGCAGGTGCGAATTTTTAATTCGGTCAGAATATCTTCGTACAGGTAAGAACAATATGACGAAATAGTTTTTTTTTAATGTTTTTTTCCTTATTTCCACCTGTTTCTTATTTTTCCTTGTATGTCAAAGTTTTATTTCCTCTTTTTTTCCCTGTAATTATCAATAATTGTTATTAACGTTAGATTAAAGAAAATGTTATTTTCTATATCGAAGTTCGATTATTTAGTTAGGAAACGGAAGCCGTCATTATTTCGTTAAAAAAGGATCTTACAAGTTAAAATAGTTTAATAATTGCCTTAACTCTTTAAAAAGTTTTTAGGGTGGATGATACAAATAAACTTTTAAATTAATTTGAAAATTTATATTTGGCAAATTTAGTAAATGTGTTAAACTTATTCTAATTTAGAATTTACTTTGTTTTGTTTTGTTTTGTTGGGACATATTTGTTGCTAGAATAATAGTCTTAACATTTTCCCCTATTTTTCTTCTGTTTTCTTTTTTTTTTTTTGTTTTGTTTACTGAAGAAGAGAAATAGTTTTCATCCTTTTCTTTTCCCCCTTATTTTGAAAAGACAGAATTACTATGGTAAATTCTTCTTTCCTGTCATCACAGGTCCACAAACATTTCTCTCAAATTCCGTAGATTCTAACGATGCGTATTTATTCAGGACACTAAACAACTGTTGCCCCCTTTTTTATTCTTTTTCACTCACAATTTTAGAAAAGAACTAAAAAAAACCTTTTAGTTGTAAAATCTTTTTCCCAGCTGACAAAAATCAACAAATTAAATTTGTAGACTTGAAATATTTCAGTTTAAAATAGATAGGAAAAACTTTTAGATTTAAAAAATGCAATTTCTTGATGCTAAATAATTGTCAACATAAACCGAACGTGATCAACATGATGATCATTTTAAGTTTACTTGACATTTCAAAATCGTAAAACAGTTTTAATCATTTTGGGTTAAAAAGTAAAATAGTATTTTAAAAATACTATTTTTATTTGTCGTGTGCTTCCGTATTTGACATATCATAACTTCATTCTATTTAAAAAAATTTTTTATAGGGGGGTGATGGATAAAAAATGAAGTTCTTTTCTCGGACCCTTATTTATCTTTATTTATTATGTAAAATTGCAATACTGTCCCTGATTTTCCATTTGCAGTTGGCATAAAATGAAAACAATGTTTCTTTTATTAATATAATATATTATATCTTTTTTGTTTATTGTTTTCTTGTTAGTGTTTTTTTTTTATTTTTTTTTTTAATGACAACGAAACCTTTGTCGAGAGAGGGAGAAAAACATTAATAAGTTTTTATTTCTTGTTAAAAAAAAAAAACAACCACTCCTTTTTCTTAAAACACGAAATCCACTGTGTGATTGTGTGTGTGGTGGATTTTAGAGCAAAACATTTTGGTCTCTCAAGCATTAAAAAAAAAAAAAATATTGCTGTGCCAAATTTGAGAAATTTAACCACATGTCATTTTTTGTCAACAACGACTAAATATAAGTCTCAGAGAAAACAACAAAAATAGAAACTTGTTGATTTATTGAATTACTATTGGGTTGTGATTTCTTACTTTTTATCAACCCACGACTCCTATTTGGGTTGAGGGTAACATTTATTTAGCGGGTTTCACTTTCACCCTTTTTAACATCATAGATTGTTTATTTTTTTAAATTATCTTATTTTATTTATTTAGCTTATGATTTAATTTTTGCCATTTTAGCTGTAGAATTGTTAATGGTTTAGTTTAACCTGATTAGTCTTAATTTATTTCCCCGGTAAAAAAAATCCCATTTAAATTTTGGATCAGACTCTAATTCTTAAAAAAAAAAATCAACGTTTGTTTTTACACTAAGACACAATTATTTTTTGCCGAATGAATAAATTAGAATTTTTATTATATAATTAAATAACCAATTCTTCCCGATTCAAGTTAAAACATATATTCTTGATTTAAGAAAGAAAAAAAAAGTAATATACCTGGGGAAAAACTTAAGAGAACATCTTAATGATTGAGATTCTATTTTGTCGCACAATGTCATAAAATCAACTTTTAAGTCTAGTTTTATGAAATTCGCTTTAAATGAAAGTTTTTAATTGAAAATGAATGAATGTTTTTTTAGTTTTATTTTAATTTTAAAAAATTACTCATAAAAAAAAACTGTGTGTGTGTTATTCGCCATTTTGTTCGTTGGCTGAAGTAGTTGAATTTTTCTCCGCTGGTATCAAAGCCTTGATTTCGAATGAATGAATGATTTTTCAAAGCAGGAAAATTGGCGCAAAATAATCTTCTTTTCTCCTTCTTTTATTTCTCCTTTTTGGTCCTCTTAACTTAAAAATTTTCTTGGTTAAAAACATTTTTTTTAAATCCTAGTTTACTTCCACCTCGGGTTTATGGTTTTATGTTCCCTTTTTGTATAGATCAAGGTAAATTCATTTTAAAGGTTTTATTTCGTAATTAAAAGATAATAATAATAATGATCTTGCAACAGGTTGTCAATTTTCTCAAAAATTTGAACTATACCTGCTACCTGCATAAAAAGCTCATTAAAACATTTGAGATATAAAAATAATTGGATTTAACAAAAGTAAACAGAAAAAAAAACTCACCTTTCCTCAGGTGTAAGTAAAGCTTAAAAATTAAACATTATTCATCGCCTGAGATTTTATAATTTATTTTATTTAAGGATTCAGCTGCAAACTCAGATTCCTGTTCGATATTTTTTATGAAACTTTTATTATTGAAAAAAAAAAAAAAAAATCTCTTAAATTTGTCGTCATTCCTATTTTTAGTTTTTGGGTAGATCAATCAAAAATTAACATTGGATTGCGTATCCAGATTTTAATTTGATTGTTTATTTACCCTTGAAATGAAAAGTCTAGACCAGCCGGAACATTGAGGAATAAAAATACTTTAAACTGCATAACTTTGCAACCCCCCCCCTCTTTCCAGTGCAATCCCCTGTTTTTTTTTCCTGCACTTGACTTGCTATGTAAACACACGTGGAGAGCATCAACCACTTGACTTGTCACTTCTCTTCTTCTTGGTTAAATCGCGAATTTACTCTTTTTTTTTCTTCTTTCTTCATCTCCCATCTCCCTGTGGCCGAAAAAAAAAAAAAAAAAAATGAGGAAAAAGAAATCGAGAGAATTCTTGACAATTACTTTCGCTCGGCTAATTTTTTAAAATAGTTCTAAGTACGCAACATCACGAATCTTTTTTTTATGCTTCACGGAATTTATTTATGAATTTCCCTTATATATATATATATATATATATATATATATATATATATATATATATATATATAATTTGTTGTTGTTTCCTTAACGAACAAAAAAGATCCTATGTGGAACAACGTCCCCTATCATAAAAAAAATACCCCCGCCGTCAAATAAACATTTTCCTTTCACTTTTGTCTCCCAACATTTATTTATCGACGGCAAAAAAAAAAAAAAAAAAAAAAAAAAAAGTTAGATAACCTTTTTTTTCTTCTCAACGAACCCGGCGGAGAATTTTTTTTTTTTTTTTTTTTTTTTTCAAGGGAGGAACGATCTCAAGTTTCTCCCAGGGAGTCAAACGGGGGAATAAGTGATGCAGTTTTTTGTTTTGTTTTTTTTTTCATTATCATAGACTGGTCAACTAAAAGGGGGGGTTCCTGTTCCCAATTTTTACTTAAGGACAATTTCCGTTTTTGTCATGAATTGCATATTTGCCAGCACCTCTATCGGTATAACCAGCCTATTCTGTATAACACGCACTGGTTCACTTTTTATTTCATTTATTTATTTATTTAACTTTCTGTGATGCCATTTCACCATCGTCGTCGTCGTCCACAGAGGCTGGTTAGTCGGTCTGTGAAGAAGCATAAGATGAGAACCGGCTTCTTCGTCTTCTTGTTTAGTATTCGCTCCTCAAAAAGGCAGACTTTTCTCATTAGATCAATTAATTTAGTTCATGCAATGAGCCTGGAGGTGGTGCAACTTTTTTTACTTATTTGTTTTTAATGAAAAGCAGTAAAATATATAATTAGGATGGGAAGTTACTTCTTTCTCACGCCTTTTTAGCCTCAATGAAGTCGTGCAGTTTGTTTCTAAGGTTTTCAGTTAAAAATCTTCAGATTTTTGCTCATCTTCTTTCATTTAACTTTGAAAATAGAGCAAAAAATGTTCTTGTGAATTCCATTCAATGCACCGTGTGTGTGTATGTATGTATGTATATATATATATATATATATATATATATATATATATATATAGCATCTGATGAGTCGGGAGAGTTAGACTATTTGTCTAAGCTCCCTGAAATAGACTATAATGCTAAATCTCTAAGTCTTTTGTTATTTCTTTACTTATATATATATATATATATATATATATATATATATATATATATATATATTAGTGAAAATTTTGAAAAAACACAGGTTCATAAAATGAGTGATGTTTATTTCGGAAAAATAAATTCATTTTTCCTCAAATAAACAAAAACCCTGATGAAGATCTTCTAAAACAGATTGAAACACTGCAGCATTGGTGAAATAAACATCACACATTTTATGAACCTGTGTTTTTTTTCAAATTTTTCACTATATTACATACTGTTGGATTCACTTTCATTTTTCTCTTCACACACACACACACACACATATACATATACATATATATATATATATATATATATGACGGACACATATATCTATATGTGTATGTATATGAATAATTCCTTAAAGTATGGAAAATATGAAAAACAAATATTTAATGTATGAATAAATAGTTCTGCCTACATTCGAGTGTTTTGTTTTTTTATTGGGGAGATATATATATATGTATGTATGTATGTATGTATAAGCATCTATCTGTAACGATAAGATCCATTCCAACAGACATACGTGGTATCAATTGATATTAATCAAAAACTCGATTAATTCAGCGGATGTAACCCTGATGATTCAGATGATGAAACTCGAGTAGGTTACTTTATATCCATTTCTTAAATATATATATATATATATATATATAATCAGGGCACTTTAAGGAGAGATGTTATGAAGCTCCTCCAAAAATACATAGACTGTCATTAAATCTAATAAAAGAAAATGGCTTCAAGTTAAAAAAAAAAAAAAAAATGAGGCAAGAAGCCAATGACATCTCACAGAAACTATTACAGATGCAGTCTATGCAGATGATCTAGTGCTTCTTGCAAATGCTAGCTAGATCACTGCTGCATAACCTAGAGAAGGCAACAAGAGGCAATGGCCTCTATGTGAACTTGGATAAAATAGAGTTCATGTGTTTTGATCAAGATGGTGTTGTCTCCACACTGGATGGTAATCCTCTGAGATTAGTAGATCAGTTACATACCTAGGTAGTAATATCTCATCTACAGAAAGTGATGTCAATATACACATAGGAAAGGCTTGGACTGTTATAGACAGATTATCGATCATGTGGAAATCTGATCTCACTGATAAGATAGTTAGAATTCTTCCAAGGTGTAGCCATGTCAGTGCTACTATATGGCTGCAACACTTGGGTTTTAATGAAACGCATTGAGAAAAAGCTAGACAGGAACTATACAAGCATGCTGCATGTTATTTCTCTGAATGTTTGAGATGAGTCTTGATGATTAGTATTATCTGCATTATTTAGACTATTGTCCTCATCCTCATTGTTATCTGTACAATGTTTCGATGTGCCCTCCGACCTTCTTCAGGTATTTCTTGTCAGACTCGGGGGAACCTTCTTTTTTGAACTCTGGGGGGAACCTTCTTTTTTGGACTCTGGGGGGGAACCTTCTTTTTTGAACTCTGGGGGGGAACCTTCTTTTTTGACTCTGGGGGGGAACCTTCTTTTTTGGACTCTGGGGGGAACCTTCTTTTCGTAATCAGGAGCCATCACGGAACTTTGAACCTAACACAGATAATACTAATGCTGCATGTTTTCTTGAACTTTCGGTGGCCTCGGTCTATCCCCTTTTCACTAGCGCTAGATCAAGGAGATTGTTTTTTTTAGCGTCTGAGGTGGAGCGCCACACCTACTATCAGCTCCTCACTTTACCGCACAGATACCTGTGCTACTCATATGCCGAGTTGGTGAGGGCTGGTATCGAACTATGAACCTCGTGGTTCCCAGGTGGCGCTGTACTGACTGAGCTAAACCAATTTCATGAATTGTTTAGTTTGTTATTTTCAGCAATGACAATGAATGCAAATATGGTGTAAATAAATTTGAGATTAGAAAGAAAATGGGTCACACCCTGAGATGTTTATGCAGCATCCTGATCCCCTGTCTCCAGACAGATAGCACCCACCTCCTCCTTGGATACCCACATCTCGCCTGGGAATCTCAGGTGCCTATTGTCTGACCCATTTACCCTAAAGAAAGATCAACATTCCAATGAATGTTTGATTGGATACTCTCATAGAATTGGCCAACACTCATCAAAACAAGAAAATACTTTTTATATAATACACAATTTCTTTTTTTTTTTTTTCTTTCTTTCTTTCTTTTTTTCTTTCTTCTTTCTTCTTTCTTTCTTTCTTTCTTTTCTTTCTTTTTTCTTTCTCTTTCTTTTTCTTTCTTTCTTTTTCTTTTTCTTTCTTTTTCTTTCTTTCTTTCTTTTCTTTCTTTCTTTCTTTCTTTCTTTCTTTCTTTCTTTCTTTCTTTCTTTTTCTTTTTTCTTTCTTTCTTTCTTTCTTTCTTTCTTTCTTTCTTTCTTTCTTTCTTTTTCTTTCTTTCTTTCTTTCTTTCTTTCTTTCTTTCTTTCTTTCTTTCTTTCTTTCTTTCTTTTTCTTTTTCTTTCTTTTCTTTCTTTTTTTTTTTCTTTCTTTCTTTCTTTTCTTTCTTTCTTTTTCTTTCTTTTCTTACCTGATATGATCTGACCTAAATTAATGAGGGCAAACAATATGCTGAATCATTTTGTTTATTAGTGAATCTTTTCAGAAGTCTCCTTTTCTTTTCTTTTCTTTTTCTTTTTTCTTCTTCTCAATGTGACCCACTGGGACAATACAAATCTGGGCTAAACTTGCAAATTGGTCAGAAAATTAAAACAAAAGTTTTTTTGGTGGTCCCCCATGACAGTTTAACTACAGTCTATGAATGAACTTTTTGCGAATTGGGTTACAGTTTAGGGGTTTGGGGATTAAGGTTGTTTTTAATTACACACATTCACTATTAGCAGAACTTGCTTTTTGTGCAAAAATAATGAAGATTTTATTGATATCTTGGAAGATATTTAAAAATGAAGATTTGAATTGTAAGAGAAGGAAAGTCATTGGTGACGTTCTTGATTAAAGCATAAATCAATTATGTAAGAACAAAACAATCAGTCGACTAACTTTTTATTACCCCCCCCCCCTCTACCTAGGTAATGCCGGGTAGTTGCTTCTAGTACACAATAAAGATTTGAGGACAACAGTCGGAAATATATAAAAATTATTCATAAAAATTGAAGTATTATTTTTGATTATTGATTACCGGGATCATGTTTACTTTTTTTTTTTTTTTTTTAATTTATTTATTTATTTTTTTGATTAATATTAAGTGAGGAAGTGTTATGGTTGACTCTTTTTATGTACAAGGTGTGTCAAAAAAGTATCGATTTTCGGTACTTTTTGACACACCTTGTATTCTGAAAAAAATTAATGTTCCATTGATAGTTATTTCTCTGAATGTTTGAGATGAGGCTTGATGATTAGTATTATCTGAGTTATTTGGACTATTGTCCCCATGTTCATTGTTATTTGTACAACGTTTCGGCCGATATGCCCTCCGGCCTTCTTCAGGTATTTCTTGTCGGACTCGGGAACCTTCTTTTCGAACTCGGGAACTTTCTTGTCGTAATTGGGAGCCATCACGGAATTTTGAACTTTATTTAGTCCTCAGGGGTATCCTGTTCTTATTCCGCTAACCATAGCTGGGGTAGGAGTTGTGTTAATTATTTTTCTATGTTACTGCCTCTACTCAGGATTGAACCCAGAATCCAGAGATAACTTTCACTTAGAACTGTCTTAACCTAACTACCTTATCCACTGGAAATACCTGAAGAAGGCCGGAGGGCATATTGGCCGAAACATTGTACAAAAACAATGAAGATGGGATAATAGTCCGAACAATGCAGATAATACTAACCATTGATAGTTCATTCCTATCTTGGTAAATACAGCTTCAATCTCGATACTTTTATGACACACTTGTACATTTGTTAATTGGTAAAATTCTTTGAGTTTCACATTTTGGACCATATGACCTTAATGCCTTAAGGTCATTTTTTTTTTTTCAATTTCGATTTGTGGGGACATTTTTTCCATTTACACCGTCAAAATCCGGTTAATTGTTAACAGACTATTTTTAGATTTAAAAAAAAAATTATAAAACTAACCCTTAACAAACAACCGGATTTTCACGATGTAAAGTGTTCCCACGAATTGAAATCGCAAAAGGGGTGTCTTATGGTCATATGGTTCGATATTTTTTATTCTGTGTAGAATGAAGCTTTTCCTTGAGTAAAAATTTGAGCTTGTTTTACAATTCATAAACTCTGGTGGAAATGGGTCAAGTCAGTGGTATTTAAGTATTGACTGAATTCCAACGAGGTTAACTTGTATAAGAAGAGAATGTTTACAGGCATAATTGTTACGGACTAAGTTGTGTGTGTGTGTGTCTCTAAGGTAGTGAAAGCTGTCAAAGATGTTTACATTAGACTAAGTCATTTTGTATCAGACATCTTCACTCTCTGTGATTAGATCTTTTATTTTCTCACCAAACTCTTTTCATTATTACCAATTCCTTTGGCATCTTCTGTAGACACGTCAAATCCAAAGATTCTTTCAATGCTTCTTTGATTTTCACCAATTCTTTAAACTCAAACGTTCAAACATGACAATTTTGGTTTTCCTTCATTTTTTATTGTTCCTCTTATTACCAATTTTGGGATCTTCAATTAGAAATAATGTGTTATTGGTTTTTATGGAATCGACTGAAGCAATTTTTTTAGAAAAGAATTATTGAAGATTTATTTTCTAAATTCAATCCTTTAACTCTTAACATCCTATACCACCTCATTCCACCTGACCAGAAGTTACATTTGTTTTCCTAATCCACCCCAAACAATAGTCTTTGTTTAAATTTAATATTAAACATGTTTAGAAGTCTTTATTTTAAGGGTAATAACAGGTAACTTTAAATGAAAAGGCCATTTTTAGCCATTTTGTGATAAATCCTTATAGACTTAAAAAATTCTCAACAGGAAGAAAATTTTTTTTTTTTCCTTTTTTTTTTTTTTTTTTTTTTTTTTTTTTTTTTTTTTTTTTTTTTTTTTTTTTTTTGTTTACGCAGTTAATTCAATAGGTACTTGTAACGGTATTTTTATAGGCATCATTTCTTATATAGACCTTTTTTTTTTTTTTTTTTATTTATTATTTTTTTTTAAACAATTTATTCACAGCCTATGATTAGCATAGAGATCTGGGTGGTAAAGTAAGGAGCTGATGGTAGGTGTGGCACTCCACCTAGACGCCAAAAAAAACAAAAACAATCTGCTTGGTCTAGTGCTTGTGAAAAGGGGATAGACTCCCTCGCTGATTGGCTGATACCAACTTTAGGCCACCCCCAACGACTTTACTTATATATATATATATAGGAGAAATATGAGGAAATTAATCCGACAGTATTTAGAGAACTTTCTCCACACACATATATATATATATATATATATATAAAGCAATCTACAGACGCGCGTTTCGGGGTTTACCCCTCATCAGTGCAGCTAGACTTATTTTTCAGCAGCTACCTCTGGTCAGGTTCGAGACCCGAACGAACTTTCGCTCGTCAAGTCTCTTACCGATGGGTCCACAAGCAGCTGCCTAGAATAGAAGGCAGAATAATCGCTATATTTCCTAAACCGGAAATAAACTCACCAGAGGTCTCTAACTTGTAAACAAGTGAGACTAGCTTTTCCCCGAAGCGGTGAATTTTCGCAATTAGTCCCTTCTAGACAGAGTGCTCAACCTGAAAATTATATATATATAAGTGTTGTTATGGGAGAAAATTAAATATTTTATAAAAAAGGTCTGCAAAATGGATTTTTTTTTTTTTTTTTAAATTTTTATTTTACATTAGTAACATGTGTTTCAGATCTTCTGGAATCTTCTTTGGGCTTCAATTAACCACATTCTGATTATATATATTCTATATGCATTCTCTCTCTTTTATATGTGGGTAATTCCATGTCAAATCATCCAGGTCATGTCACCCACCCCCTTCAATTTTGTACAGGTGTGGACTATGTTAAAGTTAGACATTCCCCAAAATTTGAGCTTCCTATTCTAATTGATGGAGTTATATCGATTTTTAGCTCTCCAAATTTGAGCGGGTTGCGAAAAATGGCGACTTTTGTAATTTATTTTTCTCTGTAAAATGAGTTCTAGAGCTTCCCTACTCCTAAAAATTGGTTTATAAAAGCATTTTTGCCTGAGTTTTTTGGTTGTGTTAATTTAATTAATATTTAATTCTACTATTTACAAAATTTATTATTTCTTTGCCCATGAGGTTGGGTCATGTGGATATGGACCACCGACTTTGGAAGATGTTGTCCTAGGGGTGGCCTTGTCCTCTATAATACCTTGATGGGCTAAAGATAAATACATATTATGTGGCTTCATGATTACCATTGACTAGAAGATTTGGCAATCCCCATTTGTGACATGGGCTGGTGGTCCAGGAGTAGAGTTTCAGCTCTACATTCAGTGGTTGTTGGTTCCATCTCTAGTGGCGGAGATTCTGGTATACACTGCTAATGAGACCTAATCAGGTCAAAACAGCTGTCCAGTGTTCCACATGTCACATACTGTGGTTACTGAGATTTCTAGTCGTGGTCATTTAATTGATATATAATACATATATTTACCAACCCCTCTGCACAAGCAAGATGCGACACAAGGTCAATTTCTTAAGAGGAGTTTAACAGGTTTGAATTCAGAGTTTTCATTCTCCTAGACTGGTTACCTAGCCAATGTTAAAGAGTCCAGTCTGCCATAATATTTACCCATAGCTGGAGGGTGAATACATGGATTCATACCTTTCCCAAGGGTAATAGCACTATGTGAAATGCAAACAGCTTCTTCAAGTGTTATCTACGTTATTCGGACTATTTATTGTATTATCCATTAATTGATTTATTTCAAAACTTTATCGGCATTAAATGACCCACTGAGGTTGATATGCCACAAAACAAACCAAACCAAACCAAATCACTCAGTATTATCTGTGTTATTTGGACTATTGTCCCCATCTTCATTGTTATTTGTACAATGTTTCGGCCGATATACCCTCCGGCCTTCTTCAGGTATTTCTTGTCGGACTCGGGAACCTTCTTTTCGAACTCGGGAACTTTCTTGTCGTAATTGGGAGCCATCACGGAATTTTTAACTTTATTTAGTCCATGGGGGTATCCTGTTCTCATTCCGCTCACCATAGCTGGGGTAGGAGTTGTGTTAATTATTTTTCTATGTTACTGCCTCTACTCAGGATTGAACCCGGAATCCACAGATAACTGTCACTTAGAACTGTCTTAAACTAACTACCTTATCCACTGGAAATACCTGAAGAAGGCCGGAGGGCATATCGGCCGAAATGTTGTACAAATAACAATGAAGATGAGGACAATAGTCCGAATAATGCAGATAATATTAATCTTCAAGCCTCATCTCAAACATTCAGAGAAATAGCTTCTTGAAGGATTTGAACTTGGGTCGACGAGTCCATTTCCTGTGACCTTAACCATTACACCACACACCTCCATATTGATATATAATATAATTTGTCTATTTACAAAATTTGATATAGAAATGAAAATTTCAGCAGCCATTACAAATTGCAATCAGACTGTTTCTTTTATTTAAAAAAAAAAAATGTAAGTTTTATTTGTATCTTTTTTTTTCTTTTAGTTTCCAGTAAAACATTATTTCTGAAGGTTTTGTTTTCTTGTAATGTAATCTACTTTGGGGATGAGTGCGTGTGGAGCGGGAGGGGGCAGGAAGGAACATCAGTAGTTGTTTTGAGTGCTGACTTCTGTTTAAGAAAAAAAAACAAAAAACTATTTCTTTTAAAATGTACAAGGTTTTTTTTTTTTTTCTTTTCAACCTAAAAATGATAAAAAAATAACACCAGTTAGTTTTAATAGCTGTTTTTCCTTTTCAAGTATGGTTTCCGACTATTATTTAAAATCTGTTCTTTTTAGGGTTTTTTTTTTTTTTTCTATAAATAAAAAAGTTTGAAATCAAGAATAAAGGACATATTGCTTAGTTAAAAAGATGTAATTATAATTGATGGGTTTTAGAATCTCAAAATGGGTGGCTGTTTTTCTGTTTGGGTGAGGGTGCCTCTCTGTGAGAGTGAGGAAGGGAAAATCTACTAGGATTGTTTATTACATAAGAAAACACCCTTTTATTTATTTTATTTGTTGCTTAGCTTTTTAAAAGAAGTTATTGTTTTAGAGAAGAATTCAATTTCATGGTTGATTTAGAGATCGGACAGATAAAAAAATATTTTTATCAAGATCAGAACATTTTTTTTCTTTTTCCATTTTGGAATTGGTCTCTCTCGCTTTGTCACTCTCTCTCTCTCTCTCTCTCTTGCTTTGTCACTCTCTCTCTTGCTTTGTCACTCTCTTTCTCTCGCTTTGTCTCTTTCTCTCTCTCTCTTGCTTTGTCTCTTTCTCTCTTCTCTCTGCTTTGTCTCTTTCTCTCTCTCTCTCGCTTCTCTCTCTCTCTCTCTCGCTTTGTCTCTCTCTCTCTCTCTCTCTCGCTTTGTCTCTCTCTCTCTCGCTTTGTCCTCTCTTCTCTCTCTCTCTCTCTCTCGCTTTTTCTCTCTCTTTGGCACTCTCTATCACAGATCTTATTGGTGACAATAAACAATTTCTGTGAGTCTGTGTGTAAATTGTTTTCTTAGAATTAAAAAAAACCCTGTTGTAGCCAAAAGAAAAGCAAATCTCCCTCCAAAATCAGATAAAATTTAGTTTGTATAAATGACTTAGGACTTCAGAATGAATGTCTTTCTTTCTTTTGTTGTTGTTATTTTTTCAACCAAAGATCAAAAAGATCTACATGAAATGAGTTTTTGTTTTATCTTCTTTTTTCCTTCCAAATTTCATTTATTCATGTCAACATTTTACTGTGAACCCATTGAAATATTGGCAGTAAAAGAAGTTTTCCCTTTGATTAGAAATCAGTTAAACTTCAAATAACCGCCCTGTCGGCTGGGGCGTTAGAATTCACCGACTGCACCTCTGCAGAGGGGTAAGACTCCTCCAATGGGGCCACCTGTTGGCCGTGGGTGGCGACCCGTGATGCTTAAGGATAGAACCCAGGTGGATGAGCAGTTCATGACATGCAATACTCCACTTTTACTCCTATCTTGGGCTAGACGGGCGGTCGGAGAGGCCCCCTCCGATCAATCGGCTGGTCACGCCAAGCCCTAGCACCTATATGATTTTCCCAACCCTATTGCCCTTATGGCAAGCCCCAACCCCTTTTTATCATATGGGTGCTAGAAGGCGGTGGCTGCGGGTCTACATGTCCTGGGAATGACGTTAAACTCTATCTGATGGTGAGGTTCCAGTTTTGGAGGTTTGAAGAATGTGGAGCACCCATTCATCACCATTGCTCCCTGGTCCACTCTGACCCGGAGTGGTAGTACCTGTTAGGGTCCCATCTATGGGTTAAATAGAAAAATGTATTTATAAAAAATTTGTATTATCTATTAAGAATTGATTTATTTCAAAACTTTATCGGCATTAAATGACCCACTGAGGTTGATATGCCGTAAAACAAAACAAACTTCAAATAAAACTTTTCATTATTTGTATGAATTTTTCCCATGAGGCTTGACGTGTATTATTTTGATTTTTCAGACTGTTGTCCTCATTTTTATTGTGGTATATAAAAACACAACGTTTCAGCTGCGGTATCCTCCAACCTTCTTCAGATTTTCACCGTCTATCTGATCATAGCAATGAGTCAACCTGCAAAATCATTTCTTTTCATAGTCAAACTATTCAAAATGATTTTTCAGGTTGGTTCATTGCTATGCTCGGATAAACAGTGAACATCTAAAGAATGTCGGAGGATACAGCAACCGAAACATTGTTTTTACATTCCACAATAAAAATGAGAACAACCATTAGAAGGCCAAAATAAAAATAATATTTTCAATACAAAATGAATTTTAAAACATTTAATATAATAAATTTAAAATAGTTATATAGTATTTAAATTACTTATAATCATTAACATTCGGCTAGAAACCACAAGGTTCCTAGTTCGATTCCGGTCCTTGCCAACTCAGCGTATGAGTAGCACAGGATCTGTGCGGTAAAGTAAGGAGCTGATGGTAGGTATGGCGCTCCACCTCAATGCCAAAACAATCTCCTTGGTCTAGCGCAAGTGAAAAAGGGATAGACTCCCTCGCTGACTGGCTGATACCGACTTTAGGCCGCCCCGATGACCTTTTTTTTTTTTATAATCATTAAAAATAATGAAAAAAAAATCAATTCTCAACTCTTTATCAATATTTCAAATTTTCAAATAATACAAACAATCTTGTTCAGAATTTGAACCCTGGTTGCTGATTCCATTTACTATAACAATAACTATTACTTTAACCCCCACCCCCCAGATATTATTATACTATTATAAATTATACCGGAGCCGGGTTAGCTCAGTTGGTAGAGCGTTCGGCTAGAAACCACAAGGTTCCTAGTTCGATACCGGTCCCCGGCAACTCAGCGTATGTGTAGCACAGGGATCTGTGCGGTAAAGTAAGGAGCTGATGCTAGGTGTGGCGCTCCACCTCAGATGCTAAAAACAATCTCCTTGGTCTAGCGCTATTGAAGAGGGGATAGACTCCCTCGCTGACCGGCTGATACCAACTTTAGGCCGCCCCGTTGATTTTTTTAAATTTAAAAAAAAATTTTTTTTTTATAAATTATACTTTCAGTAAGAATATTAAAACCACATATTTATCATTCTCCTGGTAGATATGGGGGTGGGTGATAATAGATATATTCAATTTTAAGAGCAACTCAGAGTTTTTATAAAATTTAAATGGGTGTTTGTGTCCGGTTTCTAGAAAAATCTTTGTATCAAACAAGTTGCTTAAACAGGAAATGTAGGAGGTGATATCTGAATAAATTCTTAATCAAACTTCCTTTTTTTTCTTTCTTTTTCTTTATATAGATAATAACGCTTATGTGTCATCAGGCTGAGTTGAGGCTTCATAAATTAAATTTAGTGTGAAGATAAGAAAGTAACATGAAATACAAAGTTTTGTCACTGTTTAATGTTGTGCACAAAGATTGTTTTTTATTGGTTTAGATATTAAAAACAAACAAAAATTGCAATTTCTCAGAGGTGTGCATGTATGTACAGGCTCCATACATCTGCCTTTTGGTATGATTAAGTGTAATTAAGGTATTGCTCCACCACCCAACCCTCAGGTTAAACTGGCATCTTTATACTTTAGGGCACTGTTAAAAGATATGAAATGGGTTAAGTAGAATGTAATTGCTATGAGTAATTACTTGGCTCTCATTACGAGTGGAGTAAGTTTGATCCGAACTGGGTACCTCAGACTGGCAGCCTTGTGCCAGACTAGATTAGACTTAGTAAATATCAATAAAAGTGATATTTTAAAATTACTTTCACTTTTGAAAGGACAAAATGGATCTTAAGGTTTAAAAGTTTAATTTCTAAATATAACCCTAAAGTGTGTGTGTGTGTGTGTTGGGGGGAGGGGGCACTGCAGTATGAATTTATGGGCCATGTATCACCACTCAACCCCAATCAACCCAGGACTAGGAGGGTGGAGTCAATCATTTATATATCTTGCAAATTTTTTATTTATTTATTTTTTTTATTTTTTTTTTAGATTAAGATTTTACTTAATTTAATTTATCAAATATAACTTTAATTAATTAAAATAATATATTAATTAATATATATATATATATATATATATATATATATATATATATATATATATAATAATATATATTTTTATTTATTTATTTTTTTTTTTTTTTGTTAATTTTAAATTTAAATGTTGAAAAATTATATCCATGAAAATATCCTCATAAAAAAAAAAAATTTTTTTTGAAGAAAAGTTTAATATTTTATTTATTTTAATCTTTTATTTATTTATTTTTTTAACCCTTTGAGTTCTAAGCTCCTGATCCTAAATTTCCCCTCTGCTGTTTAAGCATGATCTCCATATTTGTAAACTGGTGCTATGATGTGGGGGTTAAAATAAATGTAGCGCATTGGTATACCTGTGTAACAAGCTCAAAGAGTTAAGGTTATCCCCAAATTGTTATCCCTGATTCTCTGTAAGAAAAAAAAAAAAAAATAGTGTAATAGATTGCTAATGACCCGAGTTCAAATCCTGGACAAAGCTACAATTCACATGGCGCTAATACCTTTAGGGAAAAGTATGAATTCAACAACTTCTCTCCAGCTATGAGTAAATAGTAGGGCAGACTGGGCTCTTTAAACTTGGTTAGGCAACCAGTCTAGGAGAAGGAAAACCCTGAATTCAAAATCGCTGCCACACTCGGTCTTGGGTTGGCAGGCATTTCTGATAGGGCTCCCAATTGACGCTACTGCCAAATGTAAAGTTTGCACAGTTGTCCAGTGCAAAAGGTATGAAACTAACTGAAATTCATCACCAATCAAGGGAAGTGTATGGGAAGTTGTGCATGGATGTCAAAAACGCCTGCAATTTGTGTAGTCGTTAGCCAATTTTTCCCAGCTGGAAGGGTTGATGTTAAAGACTAGCATGCTATTAATTACTTTGTGATGGGACACCCTTAACATAAACTAATATGTGATGTGCTTATTGAAATGAAACTTAGTCTGGCACAAGGTCACATATATAGAGCACCAATGAAGTAATAACTAGCTAACCATTGTTCTACAGCAAGACTCGGATATAACCTGTTTATTGAATTGCAATAA
Source organism: Doryteuthis pealeii (assembly GCA_023376005.1). NCBI lineage: Eukaryota > Metazoa > Mollusca > Cephalopoda > Myopsida > Loliginidae > Doryteuthis > Doryteuthis pealeii. The sequence continues at coordinate 7,832,051 of CM042161.1, read as the reverse complement.
TTTTTAATTAGCATTTCTTGTTTTAACTTCACTAATTGGCTGTTTTTATTTCCTGTCAAAAGAAAAACAAATTTTTATTTGTGAATTTTCTAACCTTCAACTTTTTACAACTCTCCGCTTGATAATTGCTCTCCTTATGCATCTCTCCCTCTCTCTCTCTCTTTCTCTCCCTCTCTCTCTCTCTCTCTCTCTCTCTTCTCTCTCTCTCTCTCTCTCTCTCCCCTCCCCCTCTCTCTCTGTATTAATATTATTTTCTAAAATAATTTCTTTTGTTTGTTTTATAAACTAGATAATTGTTTGTTTTGTTTGTTTTATAAACAATGTTTTGCTAAATTGCTTGGAATGATAATAATGATGCCTTTGATGACAATATCAGGCAACTTCTTTTGCAAATGTGCCCCTCCCTCCCTTTTTTTTTTCTTTTTCAGTGCAGCACTTTTCCATGTCCATCATTTTGTGTTATTTTTTGCTTATTCTGTGCCTCTTTCAGTTGAGAATTAGGGTTAGTCTCATTATCTTTGGGGATGGGTTTAAATGGTGTTGGGGATTGTCTTCCCTTGGATCTGGAGAGTTATATTCCCGGTTTGACCACCAGGGGTCTGTGGTATTTAAGCGCCTATTACAAACTCGCTCACTCTTTTTTCTTCTTCTCGGACTGGACAACATGGGTTAGACATTTGTGTCTACACCCCACCCTTGTGGGGGCCTCTAGTCCCCACGTACAGACTAAGTCAGTAAGTGACTTTAACCTTACGGACTATCCATAACTCTATCTATATCTTTTATATGTACATGTAGGTAACTATTGTTTATGTTCTTATTGTACCTTGTGCCTTACACTTATTTCTTGTATATGTGATAAATGTCTCCATGTGCTTTTATCAAAGTCCATTATTTTATATGTTTAACACCCTTGTTGGAGTTGTTTGTTTCAACCAGTAATAAAAAAAGTCGTCGGGGCGGCCAAAGTCGGTATCAGCCAACCAACAAGGGAGTCTATCCCCTTTTCACTAGCGCTAGACCAAGGAGATTGTTTTAGCATCTGAGGTGGAGAGCCACACCTACCATCAGCTCCTTACTTTACCGCACAGATCCCTGTACTACTCATACGCTGAGTTGCCGGGGGCCGGAATCGAACTAGGAGCCATGTGGCTTCTAGCCGAACGCTCTACCAACGGAGCTAACCCGGCCCCTATAACCTTGAACCTTACAATGGGATCAAAATAACAAAAATAGGGATACTCTTTCAATAGAATTGGGCTTTGCCAGTAAAAAGAAAAATGCTGTTCTTTTCAAGGCCCAAAGCAATCTCTCTCTCTCTCTCTCTCTCTCTCTCTCTCTCTCTCTCTCTCTCAAATGCCACCCCTTTTTTTTTTTTTAGTTTTATCTTTTTAGTCCTGTACATTTTTATGCCCATCATTTTATGTTATTTTCTGTTTATTCTGTGCCTCTTTCAGATTAGAGTTAGGGTTAGTCTCTTCACCTTTGGGGATAGGTTTAAATGGGATCAAAATAACAAAAATAGGGATACTCATTCAATAGAATCTCTAAAGCAGAGATGCTGATAGGTACGAGTCATGCATCCGTGGCGCATAAAAGTTTAAAAGGAAGCAGTAAAACCATCTCCATGTGTCCCAGTGTTTTTCTTTTTTTCTTCCCTCGTCATTTCAAACTGTAAATACATTTCAATAGTTTCTTAAAAACAAATTACACAGGATAGGTTACAAGGTAGGAGTTAGATAGCTTTAGTTGTTTCCCCAGATCATAAATAAAAACCCTACAATCTATTAAGAAACTTAAGTTGGGACCCATAAATTTTCCTGGGGACTCATTCAAAGCAAATATGTGCGTCCTGGGATGCACTAAATCAAAAAGCTATCAGTATCACTGCTAAAGACTAGAAATATTTTAGATTTTCAAACAGAAACTTCCTAACAATAAAAGTTATCCAAAAGAATTATGTAATAGAATTGAGTTTTTGTCAGTAAAAGAAACTGCTGCTCTTTTCAAGGTCCAGGTAATTTTCTATCTATCTCTCCCTATCTCCTCTCCCTATCTCCCTATATCTCTCCCTATCTATATCTCTCTATCTCTATCTCTATATATATATATATATATATATATTCGTGTGGAATGACATTTTGGCTATTACCTGTGATTTCAACCAAATATCTATGTTTCTAAGTTCATTCTTCATTTTTATTTTAAATTGCAACAGTGTGGTGTATATATTTTGTGTTTGCTCAGACAATAAACCTTGTTGTTGGCTGATTCAATCATTTAACCCTATTTAATCTCCAAGGAAACAAATCAAAATCACTTAATAGCTTCATCATAAATGCCGCCCTTATTTGTTTTACCAATCATCTTGCTCTATCTCCATTTTGGCGCCTTCTGGAATTTGCCATTCTATTAAGCGTTTCTCTTTTTTTTCCATTTATTTGATATTTATGTAATTCTTAGGAAAATCTGTTTTTTTTGTTTGTGGTCGATTTTTTTTTTTTTTTTTTTTTTTTTTTTTTTTTTTGTGGTGAGAGATCTTGCTGTTAAAATGCTTCAAGATGTGTGTATTTATTTTTGTTTGTTTTATTCTTATTGCTTGCAAAATGTCCTATGACATTTTCAAAATATTTAAAAGTAAAACGGATCTCCTTATTTTAGTTTACAGATTTATTTATTTAACTTTTGAATTTTGAGAGAAAATGTTTACATTTTATTTATTTCTTCAGTCGTTTAACAAAATGACAATCATTCCTTCAAATATTTTTTTTTTTTCTGCTAACAAAAAAAAAAAAAAATTAGTTTTGTTTATTTTCCCTTTTTTGAAAGGTTGCACTTCTAACAAGAATTGCAAAATCCACCAGTTGCAATATCCCTTAACCCGTATATATCAGGATTATTCAGACTATTGTCCTCATCTTTATTGGACACATAGCAGTGGATAAAGGTGTTGGGTTAAGACAGTTCTAAATGACAGTTATCTCTAGGCTGCAGGTTCAATCCTGGTCAAGGGTGACAGTAACATAGAATAATAATTAACACAACTTAACACAGTTATGGTTAGCGGAATGAGAACAGGATCCCCACCTGGATTGAATAAAGGGTTTAGTTCAAAGTTCTGTGATAGCTCCTGATTATGACAAGAAGGCCGGAGGCACCTCGAACGAATTGTTGTTGAAAAAATCCTGTGATTTTTTTTTTTTTTTTTTAAAGAACCACTATGCCACTCATTCATGAATAATTATAAAAGTCCCTTTCTCACAGATTCAGATTTTTTTGTTTTCGGGTTAGCTCAGTCGGTAGAGCGTTCGGCTAGAAACCACACGGTTCCTAGTTTGATACAGGCCCTCGCCAACTCAGCGTTATGAGTAGCACAGGGATCTGTGCAGTAAAGTAAGGAGCTGATGGTAGGTGTGGCGCTCCACCTCAGATGCAAAAACAATCTCTTTGGTCTAGCGCTAGTGAAAAGGGGATAGACTACCTCGCTGATTGGCTGATACGACATTAGGCCGCCCCGACGACTTTAGTTTTTTTAGTTAGTTAGTTTTCCCAAACATTTTTTTCTATTCTAAATGAGTTAAAAGATTTTTTTAGTATTATTATTTCACTTTGGTGTCAATATATTTCATCCTTGACAGCCAACAAATTTGAACAAGTTTACTTTTTTTTTTTTTTTTTTTTTTTCTTAAAAAGAAAAAACCCCAGAAAATTGTTATATTAATTTCAACTGGCAAAGAATTCAATTAAGAAACTATAGGAAAATTTCGCTGACATCGTCTCAAAACAAATGTTGTTAAATAGTTTCTTGGTAATCTTTGTCTAAGTAGACAGCCGAGATTATTCCCATGTGAGATATCATCTCAATAGATGAATCCAATAAATAAAATTGTTGTTGGTTTGTTTTGTTTTACGGCATATGAACCTCAGTGGGTCATTTAATGCCGATAAAGTTTTGAAATAAATCAATTCTTAATGGATAATACAATTTTTTTATAAATACATTTTTCTATTTAACCATAGATGGGACCCTAACAGGTACTACCACTCCGGGTCAGAGTGGACCAGGGAGCAATGGTGATGAATGGGGTGCTCCACATTCCTTAAACCTCCAAAACTGGAACCTCACCATCAGATAGAGTTTAATGTCATTCCCAGGACATGTAGACCCGTTTTATGTCCATGTTTTTACACTTCAACTTTTTTAAAAATTCCTACCATAAAATGCCCAAGCCTAATTTTATGGTAGGAATTTACGAGTAAAAAGTTGAATATTACCTTTTGTTGTTGTTATTTCTTTTCTTTTTGGCTTTGGCACTACAAAATAAAAACGTCAGTTTTAATCATCATCGACAAAAAAAACAAAATTACGGTCATAAAAGGAGGATCCAATTTATGCCTAAATTGTAAAACGAGCCCCCACTTTAAAACTAAACATTCTCACTTTTAGAATATACACATTGAAGTGAATATTAAAATAAATAAATAAAATATATTTAGTATTGTAAAATAACGGGTGCAAGAAAAATAAAACATTTATTGCAAAAACACGGACATAAAATGAGGGTTCAGTTTATTTCATGGTAGGAATTAGCGAGGAAACTGTTCTTTTTTACCAGTTTTATTCTTTTGTTTTTTTTTTGTTTTTGTTTTTGTTTATTAAGGTACATAACTTATATATGATATATGTATATATTATATTATTAAAAGAAAAAAGTGAAAACGATATGTAGGAGTGACGAGGCTTTCGGACCACCCTGTATTCATTTATTTTCTATGAAAAATTAGCAAAAATATTTCAAGTATTTTGTATTTTTTTCTTATTAGCAGTTAAAGAAAAAATTTTATCTTTTTATTTTTTTTTAAAATTTTTTTGTGACCATTTGGATAAATTTGCAAGAATTTCCATCTATGCTGCAAAGAGTTGATGGAAATAAACGTTTTGCAGTCGGAAAAACGCATTTCTTTTATAGTTATTAATCTTGTCAACAATCATTAAGCAGTAAACGATGGCTGACAAGAATCATCATCTGCTTGCAAGATGTTTTCGTAAATCTACTCAAGACTTTTTTTTTTCCTCCTTCTTGTTTACAAATGTCTCCTAACGTTTTTCTAATCAACTTTTGGCCCTGAGAGTTTAAACGTCTCCTCCGGTGTTGAGAAAGAAAAAAAAAAAAGTGTCTCCCTCTTCATCTCTGCAATATTAGGGCATCAAATTATTTGGCAACAATTTAATGCTCCAAGGAACTGTAGAGCAACAGAAATGGCAGATCAGACCTAATGGATGCCTTTTTTTTTTTTGTTTCTCTATTTTTCTCTATTTTTTTTATTTACTTGTAAAACTTTAATTTCACTGGTTTCACAAAGACACTTTTTAGTTGATATAGTTGAATATGTGTGCGAGAGATTTGTTCAAGGATTTCCTTAATAATCCGACTCTATAAATCATTTTGTAAGTTTTGGGAAATTACAACTTCATTATCGGAATATTACTGAAGATCCAGTGATGCTGATAGCTTTTTGATTTAGTTTGAATGAGTCCCCAGGGAAATTTATAGGTTCCAACTAAAGCTGTCTAACTCCTACCTTGTATCCTCTCATATGTAATTCATTTCTAAGAAACTATTGGGATGTATTTACACTTAGCTTGAAATGGTGAGGGAAGAAAAAAGGAAAACACTGGGATGCATGGATGATTTTACTGCGTCCTTTTAGATTTTTGTCCATCAGGGATGCAGGACGCATACCTATCAGCATCTCTGAAGACCTTTGTTAACATAAATTACTTCCTTTTGCAAAAATCTTCAAATTTAACACAATTGAATCCATTAATGTTACTAGCAAAAATATGCACCCTCCAGGTGCAAGTATTTAAGTTTTAATGTAATGAAATATATTAGATTAGAAACGCTAATAAAACTAAATAAGAATCCAGATAAAATGATTTGAAACAGAGGTGGGGGTATAATCGAAAAATAGAACAACTTTGAAACTAACTCGTCCATCATTTTCCATCACTCCTGTCTTTCATTGCTAAATTTTCCTAATTTAACTATTTAGTCAAAATAGGAAGCAAAGAATAAAATTACAGTTATTTCTTCTTGTTAATGGATTTCTTTTAAGATTTATTGAAGAGATTTTTGCTCATATTTATCAAAATAAAATCAAACGATTAGAAATCAATAATACCAAGCACATATTTATTAAAATCAAATTTTTAATATCAATATGCAAATTAGCCTTCGCGTCCACATTGTAAACCGCTATTTTGTTGTATATATAAATACAATTGCATGTTATTAGTATGTAGATATGGTCAACAGTATTCAGAGCGTAAAACAATTTTATTAATAATTGAAGTTTAAATAAGAATGCAATCATGGAGAATGTGACGTAAATAACTAAGCAAATTGTGACTTGAGTAGTGACATAGTTTCGGTTACAGAGAGACAAAAACACAATCTCCATTATAATAAGATATAATATTTTATAAGATTTTACTTCTCATGGACACGCACACACACAATTTTAAATCATAGTTTTTAAAATAACTGTTTGATTTACATGAGTATACTGATCCTCCTAAGCAGAAATGAGGAGTGACACTTTGCCAAAGTACACAGATACTACGCTCTGATCCTAAGCAGATAATCCAATCAGAAATTAGCTATACATTTTAAAGAATAAAGTACCATGTCTGTGAATTTTGACAAGAAAAAAATATAGATAAATTCCGTTTGACAAAATACGGACAAAAACTCCTCCTCTTTGTATAAAACCAAATTTGTTTTCCCAACTGATTTTGAATTAACAGAAGGGGATGATAAGGAAAAAAAAGTATATTTCCTCTTTTTAGTTTTTAAACCAGATAACTATCCTTTATTTGTTTTTCAACCATCTCTTTAGGGGGAAAGAGATCTTTTTAAAATAATCCTTGTTTCAAAATGTGGACCAGATCTACAATAGAATAAAAGGCCGAAACTGATAATATTTAATGAGTGGAAGAAATTTTATTTGGTTCAGTGAAAAAAGAAAAAGGACAAACATATAGAGTGGGTGGGGGTTTGAGGGGCAAATAAGAAAGATGAGGGGACAGAAGATCTTTTGATAATGTTGATCCAGTAAGGCTACTTCTGTAGTGGAAGGGAGGGGTGGGTTTAGAGATCTTTAGGGCAAAGGTTTTTATGAGGTCATCTGATTGGAATAACTCTACATACATGTGACTTGTTGTTGTCATGGCAATTGCTTCTTCTATCTAACAACAAATGTCATTTATGAGATGTTGAAAGAGGAAATAAACTTGTAACATAAGATAACAAGTCAAAAAGGGAATAGTTAGAAATTAAATATCCAGACACACACACACACACACACACACACACACACACATACATACACACACACACACACATGATAATGGCAGCAAACTTGTATTCAAGTATTGCCATTGCTTGATATAGTAAAAGTAAAGTTGACGGGGCGGCCTGAAGTCGGTATCAGCCAGTCAGCGAGGGAGTCTATCCCCTTTTCAATAGCGCTAGATCAAGGAGATTGTTTTTAGCATCTGAGGTGGAGCTCCACACCTACCATCAGCTCCTCACTTTACTGCACAGATCCCTGTGCTACTCATACGCTGAGTTGGCGGGGACCGGTATTGAACTAGGAACCTTGTGGTTTCTAGCCGAACGCTCTACCGACTGAGCTAACCCGGCCCCATATGCCATTGCTTGATATAGTAACAATAATAACAAAAAAAAAAAGCAAGAAAAAAAAAAAAAAAAGCTCAATAGTTCAAACAATATAGAGTTCAAACAATGGTGAGCTTCAAAAAAGTTCAACAATGAGCTGCACGAAAGTGTCTCTTTAGTCCTGCCAAAGTCTTGCACACCTTCCCTCAATTACAGGTATTTCCAGGGAGCACAGGGTATTTTATTAGTCCATCCCGCCGATGCACAGGTTGGTGACTGATCAGGCCAGCTTTGCTCATACATAGCCTTCCACACTGGTCACATAGTAGACCGATTTGAAGCCCTCGATTGTCTACTTCTTTATTCTTGCGAATATCTCTCTTCAACTGCTCATGCTGTATAAGGCCAGTCTCAAACCTTTCCGTGCCCTCCTGCACAGCTCAGGGAATAGCTAGAAATTAAATATCCAGACACACAAACACACACACACACACACACACATACATTCAAACAAAAAACCTTGATTTTGCAAAAAAGAGAAACGAAAGTTGTTACATTATTTTCTAATGTGGGCCTTCCCTCCGTGTTTTTGTCGATATATACATATCGCGTTGACCGACAAAAACACGGCGGGTAGGCCCACATTAGAAAATAATTGAACAACTTTCGTTTCTCTTTTTTTGCAAAATCAAGATTTTTTGTTTTTGAACTCATTTGACTCTTATCTCCGATCACAAACACCACGGAGTAAACAGGCTCTGAAGAAGATTTTTGTAAAATCGAAATATTGATCAATATCAGCTATGATTATGTTATAAATTGTTTTCTCTTTAACAGCATTGTGTGGTGTTTTCATTCCATCTTGTTCATCCTCATATATATAAAATATATATATGGTAAATAGGTTGATGAATAATTTGTATAAAAGCTGAGTGTTTACTTGTTGGTGTAAACCAAGCTCGGATATTTCACGTGCCAGTATTGCTCCGTTGAGAAAAACACGGAATCTAAATGATTAATTTCTTGATAGGAAACGAGATCCAGAATTTAACTATCAATGATTTTATTTGCTTCCATGCCAAAAAAAGCTCTGAGTTTCTTAAAAACTGTGAGAACTGACATTTCTCTTCAGTTTCTTTTTACTTTGTCATTTATTCACGCTTTCCATTTTCATGTTTACTTTTTTAATTCACAACTAGCAGGACCTGTGGATATACCAAAGTATGATAATGTGATTATTACAACATTTGGTATGTTTAATTTTGAGCTATTGCAAATTAGTTCAATGTGTAAAAAGTATAACAATCTTGATTTAACTCTCACTCTCTTTTTTTTCTTTCTTTTCTTCTTTTTATTATGTTCAATTGAAACAGATTAGCATTATCACTTCTGCCCGCTCACCCCCTCTATCTTTCCCCTAATCTCTTTCTTTCTTTCTTTCTTATTATATTTTTTCTGTGTAGCATTTTCTTATTGCTTCCCTTTCCTCCATATAATAAAACCAGAATGGTCCATTATTTAGCCGAGGTGATTACACTTATTATAAAATAAGAATTTGGCAGATAAGCAACACCAGATAATCAAAATTCATATTTTTGCATTTCATCTTGGAGGATTTGGACGTGGTCCCATGTAAAAAGGCCTTGTGCCGTATCATGTACAAGTGGGGTACATGTAAAAACCAGACATCACCGACACGCTCTTCAAGGCGGGAGTCCAGTGTGCTCCAGAGGGTTGTTGCAAGATGATAACGATCAGAAAATTAAGGAACAAGAGCATTATAATTCACAATAATTCAACTGGTATTTGCTGTGATTGCTTTTAGATGCCATACTTTTCATAGGTAAATATTTATAACCTTCAATCAAAACCCAAATAATTTCTATTAAGCATGTTTCAGATATTTGTTGTTTTTTTTTTCTATCGGTCGTTAACAAGTGCATGATGTTATTAATTAAATAGGATACTTAATATGAAACTTGTTTGTTTTTAATTACTGAAATGTAATTTGCATCTAAATATGCAAATAATTTCAAAATATATCTATTCATACAGAAAACTTTATAAAATCTAAATAAATTAAAAATATATGCAGTAAAATTGACCACTGCTGACAAAATTATTTGTTGCAGAATTAAAAGATTCATTGTGTTGTTTGAAAAATGCCTGTGCTATTAAACAGCACTGGGTGGTGTCGTCAGTAATGTTATCATTAACTGGTTCTTTGGGGGGTTTCGGGTCTTTCCACATAATACACCCCTATTATTATTAAATAGTAAGAGTTACCTAAAACCATATAATTGTTTATAAGCTATTATTAGTGTGTGCAAATTATTAGTATTAGATAGGAATACTTGATATCCTATGTATCTGTGTAAACGAATAATTATAGGCTAATAAAAACTAAAATGCTATGGAACATTGAAAATATAGTCAAAATTACAATTAAACATTTATAAATTAATCGAATTTCAGCCATAAATAACCTATGAGGAGTTGAGATACAGTTAAATAAACCAAACCACACACACACACACACACACACACACACACACACACACACACACACACACGCCCATAGATATATGCATACAGGTGGTGCATGGTGTAATGGTTAGTCATAGGAAATGGACTTGTTGACCCAAGTTAAAATCCTGGACAAAACTACAGTTCACATCATACTAATACTCTTGGGAAAGATATGAATCCAACTACTCTCCCTCCAGCTATTGTTAAAATAGTAGGGCAGACTGGGCTCTTTAACCTTGGTAACCAACCAGTCTAGGAGAAGGAAAATTCTGAACTCAAACCTGTTAAATCTGTTTGGGGTAGTCACTACTAGAATAGGCTCAGTTCTAATTAGTGATCTATTTCACTAATTTAATACACACAGTAGTGAAAAATTTTTAATTAAAACTTTTCTTTGTTTTTTTTTTGGGGGGGAAGGAGGAGGTAAAAATCTTTTACACTACCATGGAATTTCTCTTGAAACTGTTTTCTCTGTCCATTCCATTCTTTGTCCACTCTGTTGTTATTTCCCAAACTTGCTACACTATCAAAAAAAAAAAAAAAAAGGCCAGCAGCCCCCTACTTCTGAGGGAACAGGTAGGGTGAGAGTACTGACTTGATGACAAGGGATTTGAAAAAAAACAATTCAGACCTTTTTTGTATTTCTAACTTTACTGCAATGGTCTCAACTCAATCATCATCAAATGCTACAGTCCTTGTCTACAAATTAACAGAAAAGGTCTGACCTTCACCAGACAATTTCAACATATAAACAATAAATGTAAGTTAAGATTTAGTACTTAAGTTTTAATGTAATAAAATATCATATTAAATTAGAAAGACTAACGAAATAAGAATGAAAAAAAAAAAAAAGATTTGAAACAGAGGGGGCTATAATAAAAAAATAGAACAACTGAAACTTACTCTTCCACCCCTCCTGTCTTTCATTACTAAATTTTTCTAATTTAACTATTTAGTTAAAATAGGAAGTAAAGAATAAAATTACAGTTATTTCTTCTTGTAAATAATTTTCTTTTAAGATTTATCTCCGAGATTTTTGCTCATATTCATTAAGATAAAACCAAACAATTACAAATCAATAATACCAAGCACATATTTATTAAAATCAAATTTTAAATATCAATATGCAAATAAGCCTTCCCGTTCATACTGTATGCCGCTATTTTATTGTATATATAAATACAATCACATGTTATTAGTATGTAGATATGATCAACAGTATTAATAATGTACAACAATTTTATTAATGATTGTAGGTTTAAAAGAATGAAACCATGGATAATTTGACGTAAATAATTAAGGGAATTGTGACTTGAGTGGTGATATAGTTTCGGTTACATACAGAAAAACACACAATCTCTATTATAATAAGATAATTTAAGAGCTATTCAATGTAATCTAACAGAAAAAAAAGTCAATTTTTTTACTGTTAGATTACATTGAATAGCTCTTAAATTATACAAATAAAATATTTTTTTATATTATAGTTTACCAACTCCTCAGCACGAACAGGATATGACACAAGGTCAATTTCTTAAGTGGAGTTCAACAGGTTTGAATTCAGTTTTCCTTCTCCTAGACTGGTTACCTAGCCATGGTTAAAGAACCCAGTCTGCCCTGCTATTTACCTATAGCTGGAGGGAGAATACTTGGATTCATACCTTTCCCAAGGATATTAGCGCCATGTGAATTGCAAACATGTATGTGTATGGGCCAAAATTATTTCAGATGAAATTTTAGCTATAGCTAAATTTTAATATTATAGCTTTAAGTTTTTTTTGTTTTTTTTCAAATTGAGAAAAAAAAAAGAATTTGTTATTTAATTAAAATCCTGCAAAAAATAACTTTACAGCAGTCGCTTAAAAAATATTGGTGTCCCTATGGAATGGTAGATAACATGCTAAACTGTGACATCGTAGTAAGCTAATTTAAACTTCAGTCGTGCTATTATGTTCAATTTCAGACTTTATACTCTTGGGAAAGGTATGAAGCCCCTCATTCCCCCAGCTATGGGTTAAATAGTACCACTGCTATTCTTCTAAAAGGACGGCTTTGGCATTAGATAACCCATGTAGGTTGATATATCATTAAACAAAGAAACCAAACCAAATCTTAAAGAATATTGAGCTTGTTGTTAAACAAGGATAAAAAAAAACTTTTGAAAGGAAGTATTTTCATTATTCCAAAGGATTTTAAAGTGACACTGCTGGAGAAGCAAAGACAAACTCCTAAGCGATGTTCCCCTGTGGAAGTTAGCACATGGGAATGCCAGTACAGGCTGTCCAACAAAGACCTACATTAACCAGAGGATCTGCCAGGGACAATGAATGATAGGGATGGTAGGCGAAAGATTGTCATGGATATCTGTGCTGCTAGCACGACATGATGATGATGATTGTTGTTTTTTTTTTTTATGTTTTTTTTTTAACGGAATGTATTGGCCAAATAGTTAAAAACAGAAAGTAAGACGCCCATCTACAAAATATATAAAATATAGCAAAGGTGGATTTAGTAAGAGGATTGTGTTGGTTAGATCTGAACGTGCTTAAAATCTGATTTGTGTCACAGATATTTTTGCACTTTTAATTAAAACTCGTCTCTGTAGACATTTAATATTTGTTTTATGAAATCATAAAATAACTATCAATAACATCATGATGTCAAAATGTTTGAAAAACATTAATTGGAAATATGAAGCACACTAAAAACCAATTAAGTGTGTGTGTGTGTAAAGAGGAAGTTTCTTTCTTTCGTATAGTTACCTCATCTTTCCAATATCATCCATGGGGATATTCTATAAACTTTAAAAGTCTTTGAGTGCGTTTTCCATGCTTGTATCTCTTAGATGCCATAAAATATGATTATTTTCAGTTCTATTTTTATAAGATTGGTTTTACATGAAAGACACAAATAATTATTTTTACATTGAAATTAAAAGAAACCTGAATTTGTTTTGTCATTTGATATTACTTTTCATTAAGAATATAAACAGTCAAAATTAACCGAATGATTCATCTAATGTTCTGCTTCAATTGCCAAAGGAAAAACTTTGGTAGAAAAAAACCTTTTTAGATGATATTTTATTCCAAGATCCATAAGGTAAGAAATTTGACTTTAGAAAAAAAAAAAAAAAGATGAACTCTACTCACTCAATTTTAGATCTTTAAATATTCTTAGCTGATGGGAAGCAAAAATTAAGTTGAATATTTTCCATCACAGAAGATATACAATTGAGAAAATTTTTAAAGTTTTAAAACTTTTAAACCGCCCTGTCGGTGGGGGCGTTAGAATGCACCTCTGCAGAGGGGTAAGACTCCCCAAATGGGCCACCTGTTGGCCGTGGGTGGCGACCTGTGATACTTAAGGATAGAACCTAGGTGGATGAGCAGTTCATAACTTGCAATACTCCACTTTAGCCCTATCTTGGACTAGACGGGCAGTCGGAGAGGCCCCCTCTGATCAATCAGCTGGTCACGTCAAGCCCTAGCACCTATATGATTTTCCCAACCCTATTGCCCTTATGACAAGCCCCAAACCCTTTTTATCATATGGGTGCTAGAAGGCGGTGGCTGCGGGACTACATGTCCTGGGTATGACGTTAAACTCTATCTGATGGTGAGGTTCCAGTTCTGGAGGTTTGGGGAATGTGGAGCACCCCTTCATCACCATTGCTCCCTGGTCCACTCTGACTCGGAGTGGTAGTACCTGTTAGAGTCCCATCTATGGGTTGAATAGAAAAACGTGAGTTTATAAACAAAATTGTATTATGCTTTAAGAATGAATTTATTTCACAACTTTGTCGGCATTAAATGACCCACTGAGGTTGATATGCCACAAAACAAAACAAACCAAACCAAATCACTCAGTATTATCTGCGTTATTCAGACTATTGTCCCTATCTTCATTGTTATTTGTACAACATTTCGGCCGATATACCCTCCGGCCTTCTTCAGGTATTTCTTGTCGGACTTGGGAATAATAGTCCGAATAATGCAGATAATACTAATCTTCAAGCCACATCTCAAACTTTCAGAGAAATAGTCTACTCACTCAATTTTAGATCTTTAAATATTCTTAGCTGATGGGAAGCAAAAATTAAGTTGAATATTTTCTGTTACAGAAGATATACAATTGAGAATTTTTTTTAAGTTTTAAAACTTTTTAAATTTTTGAGGCAACCAATAAAACTGGTCATGGGGAATTCCTAAGATCACAATTGATAATTTCCAAAGCAAAAAGCAATCAAACTTTTTTTTGTTATGACTTAATAGAATCTGTAGAGTGAGATGTCAATTTCAAGATCAAATATTGAATAGATTTTTGTCCAAGATTTTGAGATCAGTTCAGCCAGATAAACTATGAATTCATTGGAATAATGATCCATGATGATATTGATGCTTCTATTTAGGGAGGGGTGAAGGATTCTAATTACCATTTTATAGTTAACAGCGATCCTTGATTATACGGATACTTTTATTGATTATAATCATGGACTACTGTTATAATAAGAACCCAGAAAGTTTATGGGTTGTACAGTATATCTATATGATCTCAAAAGTTCAGTAAATTTGAATAGTGTATACCAAGTGAATTTACTACAGATTACTTTAATAGAAATGGTTAAAACAAAATTTCTGGTAATTTTTTCAGGACTTAATAAATTTCATTTTAACCAAATGTACCAAAATTAATTGCTTACAGTAAAGTCATATTGAAAGCACCAATCCTGTTAGATCGCCAAAGTTAAACAGGGATGAGTTTGTTTAATACTTAGATAGGTGATCATTTAAGCAACAGTAGGTACTGTAAGTAAACTGAATATCCAAATGGCTTGATTCAGCATTAAATGGCCCAAAAAGTGTTGATGTGCCATAAATAAACCAACCAACCAACCAACCAAAATTAATTTATGTGATAATCTAACTGATGTCCTCATTTTGTGTGAAAGTTTTAAAAAAATGAATCTTTCAAGTATTTAATAAATTCTAATCTCTTTTAGCTTTGGTCTGCTGGCAGAACATGAAGGCTTTTTTACCTTTTTGCAGTTTTGACAAACATCTCTTCAAGCTCTCAAATCAACCAGCTCTTCTAGCTGGGGGCATTTGACCTGTATGTTTACAGTTTATAATGTAGGGCATATCTAGTTTTTTTTTTTTTATTTATTTATTTTTTTTGTTTTAATGTTATCATCATTGAAAAGAAGGAAGTGTGTTTAAATGGGGAGGAAAAAAAAGGTTGCTTGTTTCATAGAGAGCAATGAAATGTTTGACATGAAAATTACTTTGGCTTCATCATTTTAATAGTGAAGTCAAATATAAAAAAAAATCTCAGATTTCAAATTATTTTCCTGTTTAATTAAATATTATATATCATCAAATTATTAAATCCGTCTTGTTTTTCTCATTTTAAGTGATAAACAGATTCTCTTGCGTTTGCTGCTGACAAAATGTTTATATTCTTAAGACAAGAGATCTTTTTGTTTTTGAAGAAGAAACGAGACTCTGAAGGGATGGATGACACAGAAGACACAAAGAATAGCACAAGTGTCTTTTATATACGCACGCGTGTGTGTGTTTGTTTTTGAGACCATCTGCGTGTTTTACGGAAATGTGGGGTTATACAGAGACACATGCATCTTTTTTCAATGAAGTCTTTGAGCAATAACGAAGGATTTGAAAAATAAATAGACCAAAGCAGAATGACATTTATGTAAAAAGGAATTAGGTCTGAGATAAAATATATATATATATATATATATATATATATTTTTTTTTTCTGTTGAAGATAAGAGACAACTTCTGTATCTGCCATCTGTAAAATTTGGTTGACTTGAAGGTGAAAAATGTCAGTGATATCAAAATGGAACTACTGAAAAGGCACACAGAAGGTGTGTGTGTGTTTGTGGAGGGGGGGGGTCTGGTTTAGCCCACTCGATAGACCATCTGTCTCGGAACCACAAGTTTCCGGGTTTGATATCCTCTCTCAACAACTTGGTGCAGGAGTAGCACAGCTTGGATCTGTGCGATAAAGTGGGGAGCTGATGTTGGGTGTGGCTCTCTAATGTCAGATGCAAAAAACAATCTCTCTAGTCTAGTACTAGTGAAAAGGGGATATACTCCCTCGCTGTCCAGTTGATACCAACAACTAGCCACTCTGCCTAATTTTACTTACTATGTATATATATATATATATATATATATATATATATGACTGCTGATTCTTAATACAGAAGAAGGCTATACACAATTTAAAATTGGTACAAAAATATATATGTAAAAAGTTCCATCCTGCTTATATATATATATATATATATATATATAGATATAGATATAGATATAGATATAGATATATAGATGTTTGGTACATGCAAATTTGTAAACTACTAAAAGTAGAGGGATCATATGTAAAATGGGGAGGTAATATTTTATTATGAATTAAAATAATAAAATAAAAGGGGATACGAAGGCCTTTTCGACCGGTACTTTTTCAAGTATTTACACCGGTAGACAATTAAAAGTCAGAAATGTAAAGAATTTGTTAAGAAAAATGGGGTAAACCAGAGAGTAGGGGGGGGGACAAAAAAAAAAAAAAAATTGGGGAAAGAAGGGTATGTATATGTGCCCTAGGTTAAACCAGGGTTATGTTATGTTATGCCTCCCAACAGATAAATGGAGTGTCTCGGTGTTTGTCTGCACAGAGTAGGTCTAAGAAAGGAAATACTAACAGCCTCAAGGACTGCTAGATGTTGCTTAGACCTAGCTCTGTGCAGAATAGAGAAGCACTCATCTGTATAATCGGACAAACAAGCATTTATAGAAAGGTGCTCAGCGATCTATATATATATTCAACAACCCCTCTGCACGAGCAGGATGTGACACAAGATCAATTTTTAAAGCAGAGTTTAACAGGTTTGAATTCAGTTTTCGTTCTCCTAAACTGGTTGCCTCTAACCAAGGTTAAAGAGACCAGTCTGTCCTATTTACCCATATCCGGAGGGAGAGTGCTATGTGAAATGCAAACAGCCTTGTCCAGGATTCAATTCCCTACAACTCTAACCATTACGCCACACACCTCCATCCTGCTTATAGGGCATTGATGGGATCTAAAGTAAGTAGTAAAGTCGTCGGGGGGACCTAAAGTCAGCATCAGGCAGACAGTGAGGGAGCCTATCTCCTTTTCACTAGTGATTGACCAAAGAGATTGTTTTTGCATCTGAGGTGAAGCACCACACCTACCATTAACTCCTGACTTTACCGCACAGATCTCTGTGCTACTCATATGCTGAGTTGGCAAGGGCCGGTATGGAACCAGGAACCTTGTGTAGGAACCTTGTGAACTAGGTAGACTCTCTACTGACTGAGCTAAACCAGCCCTCTAGAATATAAAAAGTTTTGAAAATGTTTGCTAAATGGGACATCTATTAATTAATATTAATTGATATTATTAATAGTTAATGAAAAACTCCTAGACAAATATTCTAAGAAAATATGTTAATAATTATTGAAAAAATTACTAAAATTTGTGTTTAGTGAAATGTACCAAATAGTTGATTAGAAACAGATTTTTTTGGGGGGGTGGGGGTGGGGGGGTTGTTTTTGCTTTTATTTTATTCTATTTTTTATTTTTTATTTTTTGCTTTGTTTCACACTTAAGTCATAATGAAGAAGAAGAAGAACTTCTTCCCATTTCAAGTCTTCTTCTTCTTGACGTTTTATCTATATATCCTCGAAACAATAACCTGACAAGAATTATAGATAAATTAAACAAAATTGAACCCATTGTGGTAAAATCGGGATATATTTGATTAAAATGTAAATTAATATTTTGTTATATCATTATTATATTTTATTGATATTATTAATAGTTAAGGAAAATCTCTTAGACAAATATTTTAAGAAAATATGTTAATAATTATTGAAAAAATTACTAAAATTTGTGTTTAGTGAAATGTAGCAATTAGTTGATTAGAAACAGATTTTTTTTCTTCTTTTTGCTTTTAATTTTTTTCTTTGTCTTTTTGCTTTTTTTTTTTTTTTTTTTTTTTTCTTTTAATTTTTTTCTTTTTCTTTTTGCTTTTTTTTTTTTTTTTTTTTTTTTTTTTTTTGCTTTTAATTTTTTTTCTTTTTGCTTTGTTTCACACTTGGTGGCTTTTTCAGAATAGAAAACACAAAAGGACAAATTCAAGCCAGAACATTTAAAGCCCTCTCTTTTCATCTTTTCTGTCTGTCACTCTCTCTCTCTCTCTCTCTCTCTCCTTCACTGGGTGTGTGTGTGTCTGGGGGTGGGTGGGGCATGGTTCAAAGCATCCAACTGATGATTGTCAGCCCCCTGTTTTTAGGATGGAGAAAAGATCAGAAAGCCTGCCAGTAATGAAATAAACTTGGCACATGCCAGTTTGTTTGTTTGTTGATGAAACCAAATTATAAAAAAATAAAAACTATCAGCCACACTTCTGTCTGTAAAGCTGATCCTTCAAATGTTCTAATTTAGTTTTGGGATAGTGATTATTGGGGGGCGGGGCAGGGACAGCAATTTATTTCCAGGAAAGCTTAATAACTTTTATTCTATTTATTTTCCTTTCATCTTTCTCTATATAAGCTGTGATTTCAGCCACAAGAAATGACATTTCCATTTCTTTCGGGGTTTTTTTTTTAACCAAGGAGAGTTTTTTGCAAAGTTTTTTTTTCTTTTGCTCTTGCCTTTACATCTTGCAAGGTTTGCAGGGAATCTGTTTAAAATGAGATAAAAGTGTGTCATATGAACTCTTACAGCATCTAGGCCTAAAATAACCCTAGATGAATTGACATACCATTAAAATCCATTAATCAATCAATGTTTTTAACTCCAGTTAAACAGTTTCCAAGTATAGTGGAAATATGGAACAAACTTCTCTTAGTATTTTCCAACAGCAAATAAACTTGGACTTTTCAAATCCAAAGATGATAAATATCTCATTGGTTCTTATATCCCAGAGTCACTCTCCACCCATCGATACATATTTTCATATTCTGTTGTAGAGTAGCTAACACCCCTTTACATCTTGCAAGGTTTGCAGGGAATCAGTTTAAAATGAGATAAAAGTGTGTCATATGAACTCTTACAGCATTGTCCACCTTAACTCTTTTTTTTAAAAATTTTTTTTTTAAACCAGGTTCCTCTCATCTCTCTACATGATACAAAAGATTGTATATCATTGCTATAGCAACCAAACTTAGAATACTATAGACAAAAATGACATCACTTTTAAAAAAAAAAAAAAAAAAAATAATAATGAAATTTATTGTGTACAGTGCTCAGGTGCACCACAACTCATCAAAGTCTCATGTCAAGTACATAGAATAATGTATTAGTGTCAGGAACATGAACAGTGTACAGTAATAATATACATGTATGTGTACAGTGCTCAGGTGCACCACAACTCATCAAAGTTTCATGTCAAGTACACAGAATAATGTATTAGTGTCAGGAACATGAACAGTGTACAGTAATAATATGCATGTATGTGTGTGCATATGTATGTGGAGAGTGGCAGCAGGTATAGTGTCGGTGGACTACAGGAAGCATGGAGGCTATGAAAGATTCAGTGCTCCGGCAGCCTACAACAGACGCGGGCAGTTTATTCCATGTCTCCGCAATTCTGAGCGTGAAAAAATGTTTCTGAAAGTCACGTGAGCAGTGCTGTTTTCTGACTTTGTAGGCATGCCCACGTGTGTTAGAAAGATGGAGATCAAAAAGGTGCTCAAGGTTGCTGTTGTTAAGATGATTAATGACCTTATGAGCACTTACCAGGTCAGTTGCCAGACGCCGAAGTTTCAGCGAATCCATTCCCAGGGCAGCGAGATGTTCAGAGTATGGTAGATGCTTGATGGAGGGTATTCGTTTGGTTGCACGTCTCTATACAATTTCTAGGAGGTTAATATTCTGAGCAAGATAGGGGTTCCAAACTGGTGATGCAAACTCCAAGTGTGGCTGCACCATAGCTTTGTACAGCTTCAAATAGATAGCTGGTGAGTGGCTGACAAAGGTCTTGCTGAGTGACGCCAGGACACCCTCGGCCTTTTTGACAATTTTGGAGATCTGTTTTGTCTTGCCTTTACATCTTGTAAGGAGCTGACAGTAGGTGTTGTGCTCCACCTCAGATGGTAAAATAATCTCCTTGGTCTAGAGCAAGTGAAAAGGGAATAGACTCCCTCGCTGATTGGCTGATACCGACTTTAGGCCACCCCGACGACTTATATATATATATATAGTTGAAAAAACTTACTCATTTTACTAAATTTAAGTTATTTTTAGGGAAATTACTAAATGTTATCTTTTAAGGTTAATTAAAATTCATATTTAGTTTTAATAAATTTCTACCATTAGTGTATTTAATTACAACTATTAAGTTGGTCAAAGATCACAGTTGTGAAACACCCAGTGAGTATCATATTCAATTGCCAGTTGTCTGCAATACTAACTTCCTAACAACCATTACTCTAGAGCAACTTATCTTAATCTCAACCCTCGAATAGAGAGGTTCCCAGTGTAGATTGAAATCATTAGTAATTTTATTTGTTGCTGTATAGCAAGTACTCTGTGAAAGTCATAAAAGTATCTGTTAGTAAACAAAGGTAGGTATGTTAAGTATGATTGATATATTTGTTAACCTTAACCTAATTAAGGTCAATGTTTTTAACAGAAGAGAAAAAAAAAAACTAAATTAAATATAGTATGAAAAAGTAGGTAAATTTTTTTAGTAAAACTTTTTTTTTTTTTTCGTTTTTTTTTTTCTAATGGTGCTTACTTGTAAATAATACTAAATACATACAAACTTTGGAATGTTCAAGAAATTGTAGGTCAAGATTTTTATGGCTTAGTACATTATTATCTATAAGGCCAGTTTAGCTCAGTCGGTAGAGTGTTCGGCTGGGAACCTCAAGGTTCCTGGTTCAATACCGGCCCTCGACAACTCAGCGTATGAGTATCACAGGGATCTGTGCAGTAAAGTGAGGAGCTGATGGTAGGTGTGGCGCTCCAGCTCAGATGCTAAAAAAACAATCTCCTTGCTCTAGCGCTATTGAAAAGAGCATATACATTATGAGTAGCACAGGGATCTGTGCAGTAAAGTGAGGAACTGATGATAGGTGTGGCGCTCCACCTCAGATGCTAAAAACGACTTTGCTTACTTTTACTTACATCATTATCTGATTATAGGAGCTGATGGTAGGTGTGGCGCTCCACCTCGGATGCTAAACAATCTCCTTGGTCTAGCACTAGTGAAAAGAGGATAGACTCCCTCGCAGCATGGCCGATACCAACATTAGGCCGCCCCAACGAGTTTACTTACTTAACTGATTATAAAATTCATAAACTTTGTTCTCCTTGGTCTAGCGCTAGCGAAAAGAGCATAGACATTATGAGTAGCACAGGGATCTGTGCAGTAAAGTGAGAAATTGATGGTAGGTGTGGCGCTCCACCTCAGATGCTAAAAAAACAATCTCCTTGCTCTAGCGCTAGTGAAAAGAGCATAGACTCCCTGGCTGTCTGGCTGATACTGACTTTAGGCCAGCCCAACGACTTTACTTACTTTTACTTACATCATTACTGATTATAAAATTCATGAATTTTGTTTGCTTTTTCAAGGAAAAAAATTTTTTTTTTCTTTTTTCTTTTTTAATATCCAGTTATACAAAATTGTTTACCTCTGTGACTATCTTGGGGGAGCTTCTGTTTATTTATTTATTTTTTTTTTTGTCAAGAGAACTAGGAATGGATAAGTGTTGGCCTCTGAACCCTTTATTTCATGAAGATGTTTTGTCTTTGGATAAAACTTTGGGTAAGAATCCAAGAACTGGAGGTTCTCTTCTGACAACCAGGTCTTGGAGGAAATGGTCTCTTCCCATGACGATAAAATAGGGCTTGATCTTTTTGTTGGCCTAGGGGGTCACTTAACTAATGCACAATCTCAATTTTTCTCTTGCTTCTCGTTAATCATCTTGATCTTTGCTTTTGAAAGATCGTGCACCATTTGCTAAATATTTATGTTTTGACATTTTATATTTACAAATTAAGTTCCTAGATTTAAAAATTCTCAATGTGATATTGCGGTGTTAACCAAAAAATCCTCACCAGCTGTCATGTTATTGTATACATCACATCCTCTTAGCTTTATCTCTAATCTGTGTACAACTTTTTCTGATTTACTATATATTTTTTCTGTTGAGAAATTTGTTGTTATCAAAGACACTCCAGGATTTTAAAAAGCAAAGTTGAATATTTGCCTTTAACTCGCTGTAAAAAATAATTCACTGGACAAAACCACATACAAATTACATATTTAGAAAGTTTATTTTATTTTATTTTCTCTCCAACCATATAAATAATTTTAAGATTGGAACATGAATTTTTCTGTTTCTTTGGATTCCTGGCATTAAATTCTTTTATCAAATTCAAAAAATGTTTGGTAATTTATGAGGAAGTGCGTCCTGGTCTCCTGCCTCAGAAATTGCTACCCGGTGACTATCAAAATAACGTCCCCAGCTATGTCGTCTCGGCGGTGTTACTTGAAAGAAAACAACCAACTTAGGGCGTTAAATGTATTTAGGGGGGGGGGCTTCTCTCTTTTGATATGAACAAATGGAGATGGGTGGATAGATATATATAAACAAAGTAAAAAATGAACAAATTGAGGTAGATAGATAGATACATATCCATCTTCATATCTAAACAAGAATTACAACAAATTTCTATAAATAAACAAGAATTACGACAAATTTCTATAAATAAATTTCTAGACAAATTACGATAAATAAATAAGAATTACGACAAAAAAAAAGAGAAGCCCCCCCCCCCTCTAAAATACATTTAACGCCCTAAGTTGGTTGTTTTCTTTCCAGTAACACCACCGAGACGACATAGCTGGGGACGTTATTTTAATAGTCACCGGTAGCAATTTCTGAGGCAGGAGACCGGGACGCACCTCCTCATGAATTACCAAATGTTTTTCCTTTTAATTTGGTTGTCTCAATAGAAAAAAAAATGTTTTGAAAAAATTTTTTTTTTTTTTTGGACCATATGAACATTAGGCACCTTTGCTTTGCTGATTCATAAGTACATTTTTTCATTTACACCGTCAACATCCAGTTGTTTGTTAGGGTTAGGGGTTAGGATTAGGAGTCTGTTAACAAACAACCGGATGTTGATGGTGTAAATGAAAAAATGTACTTATGAATCAGCAAAGCAAAAGGGGTGCCTAAAGGTCATATGGTCTAAATGTTCAAATAATTTCTTCAATGTAGAATTTATTAAAACATTTTGAATTTTGTGTGTGTGTGTGGATGCTGGGAGTATTTTACTGATTGAACAATTTAAAAAATTAATTACATTTATCCAATAAATATTCAGTCTTATGGTTCTATTTTTTAATTTTTTATTTGTAAAATCTTTCTATTGTCTTATTTTTAAAATAAAAAAACAAACAAACATTTCTCTCAACATTATCACCAGACATTTTTCTTTTCTCCTATTTGTTATCTCCATAGAACCACTACTTTAAAGACTGAAATCCGAAATAACCTTTTTGGCATTAAATGACCCACAGAGGTTGATATGCCGTTAAACAAAACTCAAACTCAAACTTTTCTCCTATTTGGTTATTTACTTTAGCTTAATAAACTAATTTCACTGGCAATTATTAGTGTGATGAGATAATCCTCTATTCAGTGCTCTGATATTGTGACCTTATGCCAGACAAAGGAAATATCAATAACTATCTACTTGAATTTGTACTACTTTCATTCAGAATTCCTTTTCTACACTTTAATGGCTAGAGTAGGTCATTTCTTCTTTTCTTTCTTTTTCTTCTTCTACTCACATCTTCATCCATTCTATCCCATTCACCTGTTCAATCCTGCTTCCCTTCATCCTATCTTCTGACTTTTTACTATCAGGGGACATTTTTTGGCTCTTAATCACTCAGGAAGAAAGGGCATTTGGCTAACTGACCCCCCACCCACATTTTCTTTCAGACCAATCCTCCGTTAACTTGTTTTTCTCTCTTAGTTTATTGAAGGTCCGGTTCTGTGTGTGGAGTCAGAAAGAAGTACAATTGTGATTTGCTACTTTTAAAACAGAATGTAGAAATCTAACCATAAAAAAACAAAAACTGCTTTCTGAAATTCAAAGATGGGTAATTTATGAGGAAGTGCATTCCGGTCCCCTCCTCCGAAATTGCTGCCTAGTGAATTTTAAAATAACGACCCCAAGCTTCGGCGCCACATCGGAGTTACTTGAAAGAAAACAACCAACTTAGGGCGTTAAATGTATTTTAGTGGGGGGTCTCTTTTTGTCGTAATTCGTGTTTATTTATCGTAATTTGTCGTAATTCTGGTTTATTTACTGTAATTTGTCATAATTCTTGTTTATTTATTGTAATAAAAGAAAATCTTAGTATTTAATAGATAGATAGATATGAAGATGGATAGTTTTGAATAGACTGAGATAGATAGATAAACAATAGATAACACCTATTTTACCCCGTGAAATTTACCCCCCCCCCCTCTATATTTAACACAATGAAACTTGCAGAAGCTTGGGGTCGTTATTTTAAAATTCACCGGGCAGCAATTTCGGAGGCAGGGGACTGGGACGCACTTCCTCATAAATTACCCAAAGATGAAATATTTTCATTAATCTTTCTTATTCTTCATCTTTTTGTTATGTTTAATTTCGTGTTTTGGTTGTGAAGTAAGTGTTAAAAAAAGGAAAGGAAAGGGAAGATATCTTTATCTGTTCAACAAATCTCTACAGTGATCCCCAGCTTAATATTTAACTCTATGACACTGTTAAACTTGGGTGTTCCGTGAAAGAAAAGGCTGACTTGTCAAGATCACCAGCTGGAACCACACTCGGCGGAGGAAAGGAGAATATAGTAAAGTAAGTAGGTAGAGTGACCTATTGTAGGTATCAGTCGGACAGAACAGATGGAGCGCCACACCTATCAACAGCTCCTTAATTTACCGCACAGATCCCTGTGCTACTCATTCGCTGAGTTGGCGAGGACCGGTATCGAACTAGGAACCTTGTGGTTTCTAGCTGAATGCTCTACCGACTGAGCTAACCCGGCCCCTAGTACTAGACCAGGGAAATTCTTTTGCGTCAGAGGTGGAGCACCACACCTACCACCAAGGTGAGCTACTCATGTGCTGAGGCTAAGTTGGAGAGGGATGCTATTGAACCAGGATCCTTATGGTTTCTAGACAGATGCTCTACCAAAGATAAAGATATTTATCTAAAATAAAAACATGTTGAAGAAATATCAGTAAACATGTCTATTTTGCTCTAGAATTTCAGCAATGTTTTAGTTAATTTTGTATAGAATTTTCAAAAACATTTTATCTTTAGTTAAAAAAATTTTTTTCTTCTTCTTTTTTTTTTTTTTTTTTTTTTTTTTTTTTTTTAGTATTATCTACGTTATTCAGACTATTATCCCCATCTTCATTGTTATTTGTACAACGTTTCGGCCGATATACCCTCCGGCCTTCTTCAGGTATTTCTTTTCGAACTCGGGAACTTTTTTGTCGTATTCGGGAGCCATCACGGAACTTTGAACCTAACCCTTTATTTATTCCATGGGGGTATCCTGTTCTCATTCCACTAACCATAGCTGGGGTAGGAGTTGTGTTAATTAATTATTTTTCTAACTGCTTTCACTCAGGATTGAACTCGGGTTCCAGAGATAGCTGTCACTTAGAACTGTCTTAACCTAACTGCCTTATGCACTAGGCCATGTGTCCAATTATTTTTTTAATTTTTTTTTTTTTTTTAATAGATTTTATTCCAAGCAAGAAAAACTAATTTTTTTTTTTACTATTCCTTGTTGATATTAAAAAGTTGATTAAAATGTTTAACAATGGATAATTTACTATAAGGATGGATGATCATCAGTTTTCAATTTAATTCACTTGTGTGAGTCAAAAGTTTTGCAATATGTTGGTAACTTATTTACTTTATTCTTCAAGTTACAACAAAAGCTGTCAAGCATTCAAAGTAGAGACAATCATGTTGCACAGTCTAAAGCCACCTTTCTATTAGTTCTTTGATCCTATGCTGATGCTAGTTCTTGCCCTTTGAGGGGAAGGACTCCTTCACTGAAGCTTCCACCTCCATTTGGTTGTTGAAGTATGGATGAAGATGTAAATAAAAGAAGAAAGAAAAGAAATGACCTACTCTAGTGTATGAGTAGCACAGATTGGGTAATCTGATCTGTATGGTAAAGTGGGGAACTGATGGTAGGTGTAGCACTCTACCTCAGCAAAAAAACAAAAAAAATCTCCTTGATCTAGCGCTAGCGAAAAGGGGATAGACTCCCTCGGTGTCCGGCTGATACCGACAATTGGCTACTCTGCCAACTTTACTTATGTGAATTAGTCTACTAATTTGAAAGGCTCACCATCCAGTCTGGAGATGTCTCGATAATAACTCTGAAATTTTGATTCTTCATCTTTCCATGTAAATATGAGGGCAGAAAAAAAATTGAATTAGATACTGAGCTGATGTTTATGTATCATAAGGGTACAGTTTGAGAGAATTGTAACTTGATTCTATCAGAGATCAGGTTTCCATGTGATTGATTATTTATCTATAGCAGTCCATACCTTTTTTTTTTATGCATATATTGACATCACTTTCTGTAGATGAGATATTACTACCTGGGTATGTGAACTAGTTTACTAATTTGAAAGGCTCACCATCCAGTCTGGAGATGTCTCCATAATAACTCTGAAATTTTGATTGTTCATCTTTCCATGTAAATATGAGGGTAGAAAAAAAATCCTTTAAAAAAATCAAATTAAATACACTGAGTTGACCGCCCTATCGGCTGGGGCATTAGAATGCTCCGACTGCACCTCTGCAGAGGGGTAAGACTCCCCCAATGGGGCCATCTGTTGGCCGTGGGTGGCAACCTGTGATGCTTAAGGATAGAACCCAGGTGGATGAGCAGTTTATGACTTGCAATACTCCACTTTGGCCCTATCTTGGGCTAGACGGGCGGTCGGAGAGGGCCCCTCTGATTAATCAGCTGGTCATGTCAAGCCTTAGCACCTATATGATTTTCCCAACCCTATTGCCCTTATGGCAAGCCCCAGCCCCTTTTTATCAAATGGGTGCTAGAAGGCGGTGGCTGCGGGTCTACATGTCCTGAGAATGACGTTAAACTCTATCTGATGGTGAGGTTCCAGTTTGGAGGTTTGGGGAATGTGGAGCACCCCTTCATCACCATTGCTCCCTGGTCCACTCTGACCTGGCGTGGTAGTACCTGTTAGGGTCCCATCTATGGGTTAAATAGAAAAACATGAGTTAATAAACAAAATTGTATTATCCATTAAGAATTGATTTATTTCAAAACTTTATCAGCATTAAATGACCCACTGAGGTTGATATGCCGTAAAACAAAATCAAACCAAACCAAACACGGAGTTGATGTTTGTGTAAAATAAAATTATCTGCTTCTCTGATTTGTCACATTTATTCAATTCAACAAAACTGGAATCTCAAATAATTAAAAAAAAAATTTTTTTATTAACCCAACAAAGTTTATCCATTCCCTCTTTTTTTCTTTATTTTGTTCTTTACTCTTCCCTTTTTTATTATTATTATTTTTTATTTATATATATATATATATATATATATATATATATATATATATATATATATATATATTTTACCTAAACTGGTTGAATGAATTAAGAGATGATTAACTCAGACTATTGGAGCAAATACATTTTAATTAAAAAAAAAAAGGGGGAAAAATATTCTTTTTTCCCTTTCAGTTCAGCTCCCTAAAAAGATACAGAGAAATGATAAGTCTAACAACATAGGTAACAGAATTAATAAATTATCTTCTCCAGTGAAAAGATGGGAGAAAAGGTTTTATATATTATGACATTCTCTGGGAAAAATTGGCACAGTCTTTCTCAGCTTCATATTGTTGGAAGAATCTTGAGAAAGGACACTGGGGTTTTTCTGAGCTCAGGCTTAAAGACTATTTAAAGAAGGGACACTGGGATTTTATTCAGTTGGTCAAGTCAGAGAGGCCCCCTCCGATCAATGAGCTGGTCATGTCAAACCCTAGCATCTATATGATTGCTCCAACCCTATTGCCCTTATGGCAAGCCCATTTATCATTAAATAGAAATAATTACTTGAAGCCAAATAAATGTATAATTGTGTATAAATTATTCATATTAGATAGGAATATTTGAAATGATACTGTAAATTATTTTTATTGGATAGGAATACTTGATATCATAAGTGTGCAACCTAAGAGTTGTTTCCCAAAAAAAAAAAACAACTCTTAGGAATAACATAACCCTAAACGTGTTGACCTACTGTTAAAATCAATCAATTCTTCCTATTTTGAAAATCAGTCGTCAAAATCTTGGCCTTTACCTAGGCTTGAACACTGACCTCTATTTCAAATGCCAATTATATCCAAGTATTTTAATTGGTTGATCATCGGTCAGTTTTTATTGATTGGGGGGGGGGATTTAAAAAAATTTTTTTATACATGACTCAAATGAGTTGTCATCTTCTTGCTGCCTCCAAACATTTCACTGAATGTTTACAGATAATGACTGAAGAAAAAAAACAAGAAAAAAAACGAGGGGGGGTGTGTTTTTATTTTCTAAAAGAGAATGACCAAACATCTGGCCAATTATAGAGACACCAAGTGTCAGTTGTTTTATCTAAACACTAAACACTGCTCAGTCACACTCTGCCAAAACTTTCTATACAGAGAAAAAAAATTTTCTTGTAAGTTGATAGCAGTTGTTTCAGGTTGGAGAGAGAGAGAGAGATATTGTAAAGTCCGTGTACGAGGGGAAAAAATTATTATAGCATTCATTGGTCACTTTTTGGAACATCTTAGCCTATAAGTCAATTCTTTTTTTTTTTTTTTTTTTTTTTTTTTTTAATTGAGAAAAAACAAATTCTTGGCAGGATATTGACATTATCTTGTAAGTTTTCCTATTCACTCCTTGTGTTATCTCTCGGATTCAACTGTCCATCCTAAGTGAAAGGAGTGTTTCACATTGAACTTGTGTTTGGGGAAACATCAAGTGAATACAATTCGTCCAGTTTGAGAATTGTATCAGCTGCATTCCCATTTTTAGAAAATCTAATGGAGATTCGCTTCCGGTTTTTGTCTGTAACAAAAACTATGTCACTATACCCAAAATCGTCATAACATAGAATAAATACACTCAAAATTTGAACATGCAGCATTAGACAGTCCTCATTGTTTTTTAAAACAAGTTTTAATAAATACATGACTGGTATTATATATCTATATATAGTTTGTTTTATTTTAATACATATTTAAAGTTTACATTTCAAATTGTTTTATTTAAAAAAAATCCTTTTATGAATTTGATGATTTTACTTACTTAGGGTACAAACTCACTGACATTGAATTTTTTACTCCCATAAAATGATCCCATTTTTGTCTACCTTTCTCCACATACTGTCAGATTAACCTCCTCACATTTCTCTCATATGTGTGTGTGTGTTTTTTTTTGTTTGTTTTTTTCATTTTGGTTTTGAATTCTCTTGTGTGAACAGCATATTTTTTTTTTTTTTTTTCATTTGGATTTTTGAATTGTAAATAGTGTCTCTATTGAGGAAGGAAGTGGAAGAAAAAAAATCTTGGTAAGCATTCAAAGACTCTTGGATGCAGCAGATATCTGAAGAAATCCAAAGAACATATCTTTAGATTTATAGTTGACTATTTCAGGATTAAAATGTCAAAACTTTCTAAATTTACAGCTGTAACTTTTTGTTTTTCTCTTTTTTTTTCTTCTCTGAAATACAGAAATTATGAAAACAAATTCTATGCACATTTTACTTGCCTTGTCTTCCACATTCCTACCCAAATTTTTCACAGATACAAAAAGTCAATTTGCTTTTTATATTAACTTTCTTATCATAAAACATTGAAAGTTAAATCAAATTCCTGTATCTTTTATTTGTACTCATAGGATCTTTGGAAATTTCAGTTATTCCCCAAAATATTAAATTTCTATATTTGTCCAAATTGTTACAATAATTTTATTTAAGAGTTACATGATCTTTTGAATGTATTACATAGTCATGGGGACAGAATAATTAAATGACAAATTTTAATTTTCAAGACAAAGTAATAATTAATGTAAAACTTTTTTTTTTTTTTTTATTCATTATGAATAATCTAAGTTTGATTTTTTTTTTTTTTTTTCTTTTTTTTTTTTTTTTTTTTTTTTTTCATTTCTTTTTCTATATAAATTATATTTCATAAATTTCCATATTTGTCCAATTGTTACAATAATTTTATTTAAGAGCCACATGTTCTTTTGAATGTATTACATAGTCATGGGGACAGAATAATTAAATGACAAATTTTAAAGATAAATGTAAAACTATTTTTGTTATTCAATATGAATAATCTAAGTTTGAATTTTTATTTTTTTTTTTTTTTTAGCTACAAGATTTTATTCATTATTTTTTCACTTTCTTTTTTCTATATAAATTATATTTCATAAATTTCTATATTTGTCCAATTGTTACAATAATTTTATTTAAGAGCACATGATCTTTTGAATGTATTACATAGTCATGGGGACAAAATAATTAAATGACAAATTTTAAAGATAAATGTAAAACTATTTTTGTTATTCAATATGAATAATCAAAGTTTGAATTTTTTCTTTTGTTTTTTTTTTTTTAGCTACAAGATTTTATCCATTTTTTTTTTTTTTTCATTTTCTTTTTTCTATATAAATTATATTTCATAAATTTCTATATTTGTCCAAATTGTTTTCAATAATTTATTTAAGAGCTACATGTTCTTTAGAATGTATTACATAGTCATGGAGACAGAATAATTAAACTCTTTTGGCCCAATGACAAATTTTAATTTTAAAGATAAAGTGATGATAAATGTAAAACTATTTTTTTTTTTATTCAATATGAAAAATCTAAATTTGGATTTTTAAATTTTTTTTTTTTTTTTTTTTTAGCTACAAGATTTTATCCATTTTTTTTTTCACTTTCTTTTTTCTATATAAATCATATCTGAAAAATTTGAGTCTAAAAAAAATAGAAAGTATTTATAACAAAATGTTTTTTCATTTGATATGATGGTTCTTTGCTATTCGTTTACCATTATAGCAACATTAGTAAGAGTAATTTACTTGCAGACCAACTACTAGAATGTCTGGACAACTAATCTCTACCCCCCTCCTCCCTCCTCTTTCACTCTGCCAACCTCCTTCTTCAGTTCTCTCTACCCAATGCCTTAGACCTAGTTTTTGTTTAATCTAGAGAAACAGTTCTGCCTTGTATTAAGAGAAACCTGACAAGTGTTGGAGAAAGAAAGAAAGTTTGTATTGACTCTACTAAATTCTAGGAAGAAAAAGAGGAAGAGGAAGAACTTGAAGCTTTGATGTAAGTCCTTGTGCTAATTCCATTGAGTGAGTGAAAGCCACCTTGCCTGGGTGGAGAAATAGCAAAGAGCTAACATCTTTGCCGTGTAACCTCTCAATTGGTCATATCTAATCTTATTTGCACATTTTTTTTTTAATACTGCTTTACTCAAAGGCCATTTTCTAAAATTAAACTCTGGCATTACAAGAATAAAATGCATCCACAAGTCTGACTTCAGATAAGTATTTCTTGTTGGTCTCAAAATATATGGTGACTGTAAAGGGAGTTACTTATTAGAGAATGCCAATATATATTTGGTAATGTTTATTCAATTGAATCACTTTGATTACAAGAAGTTACTTGGTTAAATTTATTTAAAAAAAATTGAGTTACATATATCATCAGAAATTGGATGACGTTAAACTCTATCTGATGGTGAGGTTCCAGTTTTGAAGGTTTGGGGAATGTGGAGCACCCCTTCATCACCATTGCTCCCTGGTCTACTCTGAAAACATGAGTTTATAAACAAAATTGTATTATCCATTAAAAATGAAATTATTTCAAAACTTTATCAGCATTAAACATTTTTTTTTACCAATAGAAGTATTCGGCATAAAATAACCCAAGGGGTTGACATGCCATAAAATCCAACCAACCAACCAATCGGTTAAATTTATTTAAAAAATTAAGTTACATATATCATCAGAAAATTGGATGGAGGAAATTCTAAGAATTTTTATTTTGAGCAAGTCAGACAGATTTCTTTGGTTCACAAAAAAAATTGCAAGTTTGTGAATGCTTATTTGATTACAAGAAGTTACTCAGTTAAATTTCCGCCCTGTTGACTAGGGCGTTAGAATGCACCGGCTGCATCTCTACAGAGGGGTAAGACTCCCCCAATGGGGCCACCTGTTGGCTGTGGGTGGCGACCCGTGATGCTTAAGGATAGAACCCAGGTGGATGAGCAGTTCATGACTTGCAATACTCCCTATCTTGGGCTAGATGGGCGGTCGGAGAGGCCCCCTCCGATCAATCGGCTGGTCATGTCAAGCCCTAGCACCTATATGATTGCCTCAACCCTATTGCCCTTATTGCAATCACCAACCCCTTTTTATCATATGGGTGCTAGAAGGCGGTGGCTGCGGGTCTACATGTCCTGGGAATTACGTTAAACTCTATCTGATGGTGAGGTTCCAGTTTTGGAGGTTTGGACAATGTGGAGCACCCCTTCATCACCATTGCTCCCTGGTCTACTCTGACCCGGAGTGGTAGTTCCTGTTAGGGTCCCATCTATGGGTTAAATAGAAAACAAGAATTTTTATTTTGAGCAAGTCAGACAGATTTCTTTGAGACTAAACCAAAACTGATTCACAAAAAAAATTACAATTTTGTGAATACTTATTCTTTCTACAAAATATAAACTATATTGATATGAGAGAATGTGTTTATGTTCTAGTTGTGCACTGAGTTGGCGAGGGCTAGTATTGAACCCGGAACCTTGTAGCTCACTTTTCCCTAAATGTTATAAATTCATAGATTTGTGATAAATGCATTGAATAAAATTGGCTCAGATGAGGGACATAAAGGGAAATTCTAATAATATTTGATCTACCATCTAACACTTAAAAAAAAAAAGTTTTTGTATATCATAAAATATGGTATTTTATAACTTATTCAAACCAAACCATGTAATATATATATATATATTTACTAATCCCTCCTCAGAGTAGGATGTAACACAAAGTCAATTTCTTAAGCAGAGTTTAACAGGTTTGAATTCAGAGTTTTCCTTCTCCTAGACTCAGTAACCATGGCTAGGCAACGAGCCTAGCCATGGTTACTGAGTTTTTTCTTTCACACCATTTTGTCCAACTTTTTTCTTTCACACCATTTTGTCCAACTTTTTTCTTTCACACCATTTTGTCCAACTTTTTTCTTTGGAACTAACTTATTCACCAGCTGCCAAAGTAGAAACAATTTGGATCTGTTCCTAAAAATCTTCAGGGCATCTTTTGTGCTTCCAGAAAAATGATTTATAAAAAAGATAAACAATATGATTATTGAATAGATGTCATTCTATCCACTTATAGATGCCCGCTGCCTTGTTGTAAAAGACTTTTGGTGGGGGTAAAGAAACATTTGACTTGTTTACAATCAATGACAATATTGAGCCAAACACTTTCTTTCATTCATTCATTTTTTTAAATCAATTAACTCTTTCCTGTCCAAACTTTTTTTTATTTTATTTATTTTTTATTTTTATTATGAGCCCCATCCTTCAGGGTAAATGTTAGTCATTTATATATTGAAGAGTTGTTTGTCTCCGCACCCCTAAAAAGCTTGCCATTTCTGTATTGTAGAATAAATCTTTGCCTATGAACAAGGCTGGCTATTCAGAGGAACAAGTTCAATTTATTATCACTGCCCCCCCCCCCCACCTCCCACCCTTAAAAAATACATGAACACAGAACTTACAATTAATCCCTATCTCATTCAGAACCCTCCAGAAAGTTCATGGGGGTTGTCCAGTCACCCTTTCATTATCTACAACAAAATGAATTGATAGTAGCATGCATGCACACGTGTATGTAGATATATATATATATTGTGTGTGTAAAATCTCACAAAGTAAAGAGATAATATACACTAATTCTAGGCAAAGAACACCCGGATGTCAACCCATACATAAGTAATCTTTTTCTTTTTTCTTTTTTTTTTTTTTTTACAAGAAACAGGCTAGTGCTAAATAACAAGGAAACTGTTGTAAGTTTAGGCCTTAATCAATTAATTATTTATTTATTTTATTTTCTAAAAATTAATCTACCTTCTTTCTTTTTGAATAGCTTAAATTTTCATCATCATGTGTGCATGTAGCACGGATATCTATGACCATCTAATATCTCAAAAAGGTGTTTTTTTTTTTTTTATTTTATTTTTGTTTTTTGTTTTGTTTTTACTTGTTACAGAACCAGAGATGCTAATAGGTATGTGTCCTGCGTCGCCTGATGCACAAAAATCTAAAATGACGCAGTAAAATTGTTTCCATGAGTCCCGGTGTTTTTCTTTTTTTTTTTTCTTCCCTCACCATTTCAAGCTAACTGTAAATACATTCCAATAGTTTCTTAGAAATGAATTACACAGGATAGGTTACAAGGTAGGAGGAGTTAGATGGCTTTAGTTGGGACCATAAATTTTCTCGGGGACTCATTCAAAGTAAATGTGTCCCAGGACGCACTAAATCAAAAAGCTATCAGCATCATTACAGAACATAATTAAATTCCTTGTATGTGTGTTTTTAGGGTTCGGTCTACTTTGTCTAATGCTGATACTAATGCGTATTTTATGCCGAACCATAAGCATAAACCGAACCATAGCCATGACCGTAAATGCCTGAAGAATTCACCATTTACGGCTAAGGTTCAGGTGAGTTTTTCTAATACCGAAACTAATGCATATTTTATGCCAAACCGTAAACATAAACGAATTCTAACCATGGTCGTCAAAGTTGAATGAAAAAAACTCAAAATTAAAGGGAAATTACACATTTTCTTCTTCTTCTTCTTCTTCTTCTTCTTCTTCTTCCTCTTCTTCTTCTTCTTTTTTCTTCTTTCTTTTTTCTTCTTCTTCTTCTTCTTCTTCTTCTTCTTCTTTCTTCTTCTCTGCTCATTCTTCTTTCTTCTTTTCTTCTTCTTTTTTTCAATTTAAATTAGATATTTCTTTATAAAATAAAAGACAGTAACACATTGATCATTTTGATGATTGATACATATCC
Source organism: Doryteuthis pealeii (assembly GCA_023376005.1). Lineage (NCBI taxonomy): Eukaryota > Metazoa > Mollusca > Cephalopoda > Myopsida > Loliginidae > Doryteuthis > Doryteuthis pealeii. The sequence goes on along the minus strand of CM042161.1, from coordinate 7,796,624 downwards.
TAGTCAAGTTTGAACTCTTATTATCTTCAACATCGGTAGTAATAATTATCTTTGACTTAAGTGCAAACTGGTCTCTCACCATGTCAAGTGATTTTGACACAGAGAAATGTATATTATAATAGATTACATGTGACAGTTGTTTTATTGGCAAAGATATCAGCATAGTCATTTTATGAAAGGGCATTTTGGTCAATTGGGACTCTCAATCAGTTGTTGTCAACCCAATTATCAAAACTATTCCTTACAATAAAACTTTTCTAGAAATCTCTTCTTATAAACTTGTAGGTTTGTGGGTAGTGACCTGTAATGCTTAAAGAAGGAATCCTAGTGGATGAGCAGTCCATGACATACAACTCAACTTAGGCCCCCTTTTTATCATATGGGTGCTAGAAGGCAGTGGCTGCGGGTCTACATGTCCTGGGAATGACGTTAAACTCCATCTGATGGTGAGGTTCCAGTTTTGGAGGTTTGGGGAATGTGGAGCACCCCTTCATCACCATTACTCCCTGGTCCACTCTGACCCGGAGTGGTAGTACCTGTTAGGGTCCCATCTATGGGTTAAATAGAAAAATGTATTTATAAAAAAATTGTATTATCCATTAAGAATTGATTTATTTCAAAACTTTATTGGCATTAAATGACCCACTAAGGTTGATATGCTGTAAAACAAAACAAACCAAACCTTTAAAATCAACTTAGCCCTTGCTTAGGCAAAACGAGTGGTCAGAGAGGCCCCCTCCGATCAATCAGCTGGTCATGTCAAGCCCTAGCACCTATCAGATTGTCCTGATCCCTATTGCTTTTATTGCAAACCCCAACCCTTTTTATCATATATGTGTCAGAAGGCGGTGACTGAGGGTCTTAAAGTCCCGGGTATGATGTTAAACTCTAACTGATGGTGAGGTTCCAGTTCTGGAGCTCTGCGGAATGTGGAGTACCCCTTCATTACCATTGCTCCCAGGTCCACTCTGACCCAGAGTTAGGGTCTCATCTATGGGTTAAATAGAAAATTTGTTATAAAAATATTGTTTAAAAAATTTTCTTCCAAGCTCACTATAAATCTTTCAAAACTTTGCCAGCATTAATAACCCACCGTGGTTGATATGCCATAAAACAAAATAAAACAAAAACTTGTATATTTCTAGAGATTCGAAGCCAATCATAATTCCCAAAATATTTGAATTTTGAAGAATTTCAATAAGAAATTATTAGAGTATAAAATAATTAAGATAGATAATTAAATAGTAGGGCAGACTAGGCTCTTTAAGCTTGATATGGCAACTAATTTAGGAGAATTCAAACCTGTTAAACTCTACTTAAAAAATTAACCTTGTTTCACATCCTAATTGTGCAGAAGGGTTGGTAAATACATACTTTGATTTTTTTATTTATTTATTTTTTTTATTTTTTATTTTTATTTTTATAAAATGGAATGAAACTCTAGAAAATTTAGTAAAACTAGAAATTTTATTTTGGGAAATTGAATATTTGGCCTGAATTTTAAATTTTGAAATTGAATCTGAATATTGAGCCAAACCTAAATTTGAAGAAAAAAAAAGAAATTTTTTTTTTTTTTTTTTAAATCTGAAGAATCAGAGATTTCAAAAATTCAAAATAGCCAAACCTAAATTTGAAGAAAAAAAAAAAAGAAAACATTTTTTTTTTTTTTTTTTTTTTTTTAAATCTGAAGAATCAGAGATTTCAAAAATGTAAACCACAAAATGTCTCTCGTTATCTCAAGTCAGTTTATTTTAATTGAAAATCTCTTTACCATTTGGTTTCTGCTTTCTGAATGTCATGGAGAAGGATTGGCAGAGGGTCAACATGATGAGACCTGTTTGATTTGATGCAAGATGCTTTTTCTTTTACCATTTTGGGTGAGTTGAAGAGATTAGGGAACCGGAATCAATATGGCTTACTGATAACCTAAATGTTATCAGGGACGCTTATCCTAGAAGCAGACAATTTATTCTTTTTGCCTGGGTTAACCTAATCTATTTGCTTTTCCTTCCTTCCTTCCCTGTCCTCTTTGAAACTTGTACTTCCCAATTTTGAGGGCTGAATTCCCTGCCCCCCTACTCTTCATTCACCGTCAGTTCTTATAATTCTCATCAACTCATGGTTCAACAAGTGGTTCCCAAAAGGTTTTCTTGTTTTGTTTATTCCTTTTGTAAATGGTCTTAGAACTTTTACAGATCAGATTCAAGGAAATAATTTACTTTAGTTTTTAAATTAACCCTTGTGTTTTTTTTTGTTTTTTTTCTGTCTGTTTTTTTGTTTTTAACTTTTTATTTTAAATTTTAAAGCTTCAAAAATGTTCATTTCCTCTGTGATAAATTTAGTCATTTTTTTTATATTTATTTCAGAATGTTTATTTTCTTAACTAAAAATATTTCTTAGTAACTTTTTACCATTGAAATAGTTTGATGTTTTCAAGTTTGAAAATCATTTTGACTCTATCATCATCATCTTCATCATCATAACATTACACTGACTACACGGATATCCGTGACTCTCTCTCAAAGTGTCCCTACCAGTCGTTGCCCCTGGGAGGCCTTCCATCCAGCTCCAGAATCGGCACACAGCTGATTGATGTAGGATTTGGTGTGTCTATATGTAGGTGTTCACTTATGAGTTTGTCCTTGTTTCTCCATCAGTGTCCTGCATGTCTTGTCTGACCATATGACCTTTAGGCACCCCTTTTGCGATCTCGTTTCATAAGGACATTTTTTTCATTTACACCACCAAAATCCGGTTGGTTATTAGGGGTTAGGGTTAGAGGTTAGTTTTATGATTTAAAAAAAACCCTCTAAAATCATCTGTTAACAAACCACTTGATTTTGGCGGTGTAAATGAAAAAAATGTCCTTATGGAACGAGATCGCAAAAGGGGTGCCTAAAGGTCATATGGTCTGTCTTGTCAATCTTACTTGTATTTCAAGCTTTATTCATGTTACTTCTAGAGAAGTAGTTTCTGATTAAAGAAAAAAAAATAGAAAAGTAAGTGCTGTGTATACACAAGAGTAAATGTTCAAAAGGTCATTAATCATCTTAACAACAGCAACTGTTTCTAACACATGGGGGCATGCCTACAAAGTCAGAAAACAGCATTGCTCACATGCCTTTCGGAAACATTTTTTCACGCTCAGAATTGCTGAGGCATGGAATAATCTGCCTGCGTCCGTTGTGGGCTGCCGAAACACTGCATCTTTCAAACCCTCCATGCTTCCTGTAGTCCGCCAACACTATACCTGATACCCCTCTCCACACACATATGCCCGCACGTGCACACATACATGTATATTATTACTGTACGCTGTTCATGTTCCTGACACTAATACATTATTCTGTGTACTAGACATGAGACTTTGATGAGTTGTGGTGCACCTGAGCACTGTACGCTGTTCATGTTCCTGACACTAATACATCATTCTGTGTACTAGACATAGTTGTGGTGCACCTGAGCACTGTACACATGCATGTATATTATTACTGTAAACTGTTCATGTTCCTGACACAACATTATTCTGTGTACTTGACATGAGACTTTGATGAGTTGTGGTGCACCTGAGCACTGTACACATACATTACTGTAAACTGTTCATGTTCCTGACACAACATTATTCTGTGTACTTGACATGAGACTTTGATGAGTTGTGGTGCACCTGAGCACTGTACACATACATGTATATTATTACTGTAAACTGTTCATGTTCCTGACACAACATTATTCTGTGTACTTGACATGAGACTTTGATGAGTTGTGGTGCACCTGAGCACTGTACACATACATGTATATTATTACTGTAAACTGTTCATGTTCCTGACACAACATTATTCTGTGTACTTGACATGAGACTTTGATGAGTTGTGGTGCACCTGAGCACTGTACACAATAAATTTCATTATCATAAAAACATTTTCATTGATGATATTTCCTCTTTCTGTATGAAGCTTTGTTATTCTTGTGTTGGAAATTAAATCAAAATTCCAAGAAGTAATACTGGCTTGGCTGTGCATTGGCCATACAAGACTTACACACTCTTTTATGTTCAAGCGGGAAGAACCACAGTGTGGGACATGCCAAACACCTGACATTTCCCCATGGAGTGTGGCGTTTTAACTTCAATCAGTAAGAATCATTTCAATGCCAATAATATAAGTGATCTGTCTGAGAATATGAACATGGGTGACATTTCATCCTTCTTGAGAAAAATAAAAATATATAAAAAATTATGGATTAGATATAAAATAGATCCGCAAAATACATCTACAAATTTCATTATTATTATTAAATCTTCTAACATCCCAGCCAAATGCACACGAATATGCATTGAAGCAGCATCTGTCTCTACTGATTGATGGAACCATAATGGCTTCTTATTGCATTCACTACTGTGCAGACCCCAAATAGATAATTTTCACTGTAACAACTGCAGGTATTTTAAACACTTGGCTTCTAATTACCTTCTATCAAGCATCATTATCATTTGATATCAAAGGTGTAAATCTTGCTTTTCTAATTATTTGATGTTTTCTGTGATTAAAAACACCAAAGGACTTAATTAATGAAGATGATGATAATTCTAAAACAGAAATGGATACAGGAAGAGTGCCTTGTGGGTGCTACAGCTACCAGGCACATTGGGGCGTCTAGAGAAGATTATCTTTCCTGGTCGACCCGAGTTCAAATCCTGGACAAAGCTACAGTTCACATATTGCTAATACCCTTGGGAAAGGTATGAACAACTACTCTCCCCCATCTATGGATAAATAATAGGCAGACTGGGCTCTTTAACCTTGGTTAGGCAACCAGTCTAGTGTTACATAATTATTAGATTCAGTAGTGTAGAAACCAAAAATGGCTGTTATAATTTGCAGTCAGCGGCCTTGAAGGATTGAGTGACTCGGCTTGACCTCAGTCTGATCCTCCTTCTGGGGGAATACCGTGAGAATTGGTGGAGAAGACCCTCTTCCGATTTAGATTAGAAAGAGAGTTTAGTTCAGTATCGGCCAAACTACGAAGGTGGTAAGTCGCGTTAAGCAGATTGCCGAACTCAATCTGCGCAGGTAGTCTGGTGGGGAAGTTTAGTTCAGTATCGGCCAAACTACGAAGGTGGTAAGTCGCGTTAAGCGCATTGCCGTACTCAATCTGCGCAGGTAGTCTGGTGGGGATTTTGTAATAAAATACGTCTTGGGTTATTATCTAAAAACTACCAATGACACAGGGCTTATGATAGATGAGAAATCCCCAATGGAAGACCAGACACGAAGTCCCCAAGACGAAGTCCAGACGCTAGAAGAAGAACGTAAGATACCAAAGATGAGCAGAAGAATAATAGAAGTAAAGAGAGTATACAACACTAGGAGAAGGCAAACTCTGAATTTAGACCTATTAAACTCTGCTTGGTGTGGTCACTACTAGAATAGGCTCAGTCCTAATTAGTGATCTATTTCACTAACTAATTTACAATTACTTCAAATTCCAAACTATAGTGTAATAAATGTTGAAAAGTCCCCCCCCCCAAAAAAAAAAAGAAATACTGATGAGTCCTGTGTATAACACTAAACTTTGTCTGATGATGAGGCTCCAGTTATGAGGAGTGTGGAAGAAAACTTTCATTGCCATTACTCCCAGGTCCACTCTGACCTGGAGTGGTAGTACATGTTAGGGTTCCATTTAGGAGTGAAATAGATCAGTTTAAAAATTCATTTATATTCAATTGGATCATGGGCAAATTTTTTTTTTTAAATCTTAAGAAACAACTACACAAAAATTTAAATATATATGTATAATGATCACAGTTCTCTAACCTTCTAGGCTTATAATATCCCTAGATAGTTTGGCATGCCATTAAAATGAATCAATGAATAAGACTACTCTACTGCTCCTCCTCCACACTCTGTTGTTGGGTTAGAATTCTTGGGTCCATGTTTACCAATTCTTTTTTTTTTTTCTAACACATCTTATTCAAAGACAAAAGGACAGCTGAAGAAGATAAACAGATACTACACTCTAATCCTACCAACCAACCAACCCATCTATAGGGCTGTTTGCAAATTATTTGTACTAGCAAATATATGCACACTCCGGGTGCAAGGATTTAAGTTTTAATATAATAAAATATCATATTAAATTAGAAAGGCTCATGAAACTGAATAAAAATCAAGATAAAAATATTTGGAACAGAGGGGGTATGATTGAAAAATAGAACAACTTTGACACTAACTCTTCCATCATTTTCCATTACTCCCGTCTTACTTTGGTAAATTTTCCTAATTTAACTATTTAGTTAAAATAGGAAGTAAACAATAATATTACAATTATTTCCTCTTGTTAATGGATTTCTTTTAACAATTATTGAAGAGATTTTTGCTCATATTCAATAAGATAACACCAAACAATTAGAAATCAAGAATATTAAGCACATATTTATTAAAATCAAATTTCTAAGATCAATATGCAAATTAGCCTTCCCATTCACACTGTAAACCGCTATTTTGTTGTATATATAAATACAACTGCATGTTATTAGCATGTAGATATGGTCAACAGTCTTAATGATGTAAAACAATTTTGTTAATAATTGAGGTTTAAATAAAAATAAAATCATGGAGAATGTGATGTAAATAACAAAGGGAATTGTAACTTGTATAGTAATATAGTTTCGGTTACAGACAGACAAACTCACAATCTCCATTATAATAAGATTTGCAAATTATTTGTATTTGTTAGGACTGTGATCTAAAATCTCAAGAAATAGCTATACAAATAATGTAAATATGAATGTACAAAGAATGCAATTCTCTAACCTCTAGGCATTAAATAACCCTAGACGGGTTGACATGCAATTAAAATCAGACTACTCTACTGCCCCTCCATCATACTCTGCTGCAGAGTTAGAACTTTTGGGACAAGGTTCACCAATTCTTTTTTTTTTTTTTCTAACACATCCTATTCAAAGACAAAAACACAGCTGAAGAAGATGAACAGATACTACACTCTAATCCTAGATAGAAGGCAATCAATCAAATACTGGTGGTTCTGTAACTGGGAATGAATAAATTATTAATGAACATAAACGAATGATTTTATTGGTTCAGAAGTTAGAAATACTTAAAGATATAAATTCAATTCAAATTTTTGTTTCTAATTATACAATAAAGATGTTTTAAGAAAATAATTCTGGAAAAAAAATCTTGGCTATTCTTATTTATTTAAAAAGAAAAGAAAAATCCTTATTTTTGTGTGTGGAATGATTTTCAACACCAATAATGAATTGACCAGTGAAGTTGATTGCTTCTAGTCGTGTGGTTTTTTTAAAAGTATCCCTATTCTCACTTGACAGCTGCTAGAGTCTTTTAGAGTTGGGAATGATTGAAGAGTAACACTATCTGGAAAATACCTAGATAAGGTAAAATAGTTTATTCCAAATAAGGGCATATACAAACACCATTTACTGAGTCTCTAACTTTAAATTATATGTTGGCTATTTTGTTAAGAAATATCTGCTTCCCTGAATTTATTATTTGTTCGGTTTAGCTCAGTCTGATATTTATTCTTGCCTGTTTGGCTAGGAATCCCAAGGTTTCTGGTTTGATACTGGCCCTCGCCAAATCAGCATATGAGTAGCACAGGGATCTGTGCGATAAAATGAGGAGCTAATGGTAGGTGTGGCGCCCCACCTCAGATGCTAAAATAATCTCCTTGGTCTAGCACTATTGAAAAGGGGATAGACTCCCTCGCTGATTAGCTGATACTTACCAGGATTTTCATGTGGAACACTCTAAAACAAAAATGGTTACAGTCTATGCAATGTGTGTGTGTGTAATAAATATATATATATATATATATATATATATATATATATATATATATATATATATAAGTGTAGATAAAAGGATATGAAAACACACAATGCTGTTAAAATTTCATTTTAACATCATTGTGTGTTTTCATATCCTTTTATCTACACTTATATATATTCTGTTTCTCTCTTGATGAATCCGGATTAAAAACATTTACATCTAAAAACGGACCTAATTATCATTATGCTCTGATTTTGATTTTTAATAAATCGAAATATTGTCAATATCAGGAATGAAAAATGATATAAAAATATATTCATTTTTAACAACAAAGTGTGTTTTTCATACCCTTTTATCTACACACACACACACACACACACACACACACACACACACATATAAAGTTAAGGTAGCATGGACATGCTACCTTAACTTAGATATAAATGCTCTATCCATGATATTGAGCACTGTATTTTGACATGTTTCTACACAAGCTGTTGAAATTTGAGGTCATTTGAACGAGAATTGGTAAAGTTATTAGATTACAAAATGATATCAGTTTTTCTGAAAACACTGTGTGTGTATCATATATATATATATATATATATATTGTGTGTGTCTCACAGGTTCAAAAAATTAATTTCATGGCAATTTTATCATCTAAAATGAAAAATAAATAGAGGTGCTTGATCTTTTTTTTGATATCCAGTTTATAGTTTAAAACATTTTGTAACCCGACTCTGATGAACTGTAACAAATCATATTCACCTGAGAATTTCTTAAACTTTTTTCCAAATAAAAAAAAGGTTCAATATGTTGTTCTCAATTGTTTTCCTATCTGCCAACAATTTTCCCCCAGTTGACTGTTTGCTCGCAGATTTAATAGGTACAGACTCTCTTAATGCTTTTCGGGGTAACATCTCTGTGCATTTGTGCAGGATGTAAGGGACCTGTAAACGTTTAATTAATTGAAAGTGTAAATTTAGCCGAATCTGTTTTCAGCATGGTAAATTCATTAAAGAAGCGTGGCAGGAAGCATCTTCTTCTTCTTCTTCTTCTTGGTAGTGGTGAGGAATGTGGAAGTAGAAAAAGAAAAAGGTGCTATGCAATGAGTAGAATAAGACTTGAAAACTTGCTTCTGCAGAGGAGATATTAAAAATAAAAAACAACAAACAAAAATGGCGGCTTTTTAAAGGCTTAACCCAATGGGTAAAGCTATGGAGAAAAGGGTCAACACACACACACACACACACACACACACACACACACACACATATATATCTTATTATAATGGAGATTGTGTGTTTTTCTGTCTGTAACCGAAACTATATTACTACTCAAGTCACAATTCACTTAGTTATTTACATCACATTCTCCATGATTCTATTTCTATTTAAACCGCAATTAATAATAAAACTGTTTGACATTATTAATACTGTTGGCATTACCTAAATACTAATAACATGCAATTGTATTTATATATACAACAAAATACCAGTTTTTAGTGTAATCGTAAAGCTAATTTGCATATTGATATTAAAAAAACTGATTTTTAATAAAAATGTGCTTGGTATTATTGATTTCTAATTGTTTGGTTTTATCTTAATGAATATGAGTAAACATCTCTTCAATAAATCCTAAAAGAAATTGATTAACAAGAAGAAATAGCTGTAATTTTATTCTTTACTTCCTATTTTAACTAAATAGTTAAATTAGGAAAATTTAGCATTGAAAAACGGAAGTGATGAAAGAGTAAGTTTCAGTTATTCTATTTTCCGATTATACCCCCTCCGTTTCAAATCTTTTTATTTGAATTCTTAATTAGTTTCATTAGCCTTTCTGATTTAATCTAATATTCTATTACATTTAAACTTAAATACTTGCACCCGGAGGGTGCATATATTTGCTAGTATATATAATGTTTAATGTGTTAATGAATGTATAATCCTCCCCAGGGGAAATAATTCATTTTATCAAAGAGTTGTTTTCCTTATTTAGTTTAAACCTTTTCCTGCATCAAATTTACTGTGTGAACTTTAGAAGATTTTAGTCATGAAATTCTGCAAAATATTTCGTGTTGCTATTAAAAGCGTAATTATCTTATTAACTAACTGATAAGATATTTCTTTTTACATGGCTATTTTTTTTTTTTTCTCTACTTACTGAAATTCGCCCTAGTTGAGTGACCCGGCAACTTAACGCTTTGGTATTTGCAGTCCTATCAGTAGTACCAATAAACACTGTCATATTTGGAGAAAAAAAACCCCAAAAAAACTGTTACTTATTCAAAAAATAAAGGCTCATTTTGATGCCAGCAAATACAGGATGTGCTATATTCATATTCTTCTGAAACCAACTACATTAGATTCGTCGGCTAGAAACCACATGGTTCCTAGTTCGATTCCGGTCCTCGACAACTCAGCGTATGAGTAGCACAGGGATCTGTGCGGTAAAGTAAGGAACTGATAGTAGGTGTGGCGCTCCATCTCAGATGCCAAAAACAATCTCCTTGGTCTAGCGCTAGTGAAAAGGGGATAGACTCCCTCGCTGATTGGCTGATACCGACTTTAGGCCACCATGATGACTTTACTTTATTACATGTTTGAATTTGTGGGGAAAAAATTATTTTAAACTTTTTTCTTCCTTAACTTAACGCTTTGGACAGAGGGGAATTCAAGTTGTCCAAATATACTTTATGTGTGAGGGTCAGATACAACTTTAGTCCACATAACTTTTCAAATTTTGGTTCTTGTACAATACATATATATATATATATATATATATATATATAATCGGTAGAGCATTCAGCTAGAAAACGCAAGGTTCCTAGTTCGATACCGGTCCTCGCCAACTCGGCGTTATGAGTAGTGCAGGTATCTGTGTGGTAAAGTAAGGAGCTGATGGTAGGTGTGGCGCTCCATCTCAGATGCCAAAACAATCTCCTTGGTCTAGCGCTAGTGAAAAGGGGATAGACTTCCTCGCTGATTGGCTGATACCGACATTAGGCCGCCTCGACGACTTTACTTTTACTTATATCTGCGTCCCTGATGCACAAAAATCTAAAAGGACACAGTAAAATCATATCTA